>PTEX01000140.1:373732-521626 GCA_003342815.1 Eudromia elegans | reverse complement strand
CAACAGCCTCTTCTCGTCGCCGCGCCGCTGGCTGCAGCAGCGCAAGGGGCAGCCCGCGAGCCCCGGCCCGCACCGCGACGCCTACGCCGTGTGGACATCGCAGGTAGGCGCCGCAGCCTCGCGGCGGTCCCGCGCACGGAGGGGGTCCCCTCACGGGTACTGGGGTCTCCCCTCCCGGGTATTGGGGTCTCCCGTCCTGGGCATTGGGGCTCCCGCCCCGGTTTCACGCCCGGCGGCTCCCGGCGGTGCGCGCGGTCCGTTTGACAGCGCGGGTGCGTGAAGCGGCGGGAGGAGCCGCCGCCGGGGCGCGCGCGGGCGAGCGCTGCGCGGGTGAGCTCGTTTGGCTCGGGTGGCTTCGGCGCGGGGCTGCGGAGGGTGTACTGAGGGGACGGATGTATCCAAGGAATGCAGCGTTGTTCCTTGATAGCGACGGCTTTGGAAGTTGATTGTGCGCAGCGCTTTGTAAACTCTAGTGTTTGAAGAAACTCTCCTCCCCGCTTGCCGCGTTGAGCTCTCCCGGTTAACCGTTTAGTAGCAGCTCCGGGCACTTCGGGATTGCCGTCGGAAAGGCAGCCTTCCCCTGCACTTCCATTTGCTTTTCAGACAGACCCGTTATAAATACTGTTACCAGATCGGCTAAGGGAACACATCATTAGGAAGCAGAACTGCTCCCCAAAGCATTGCCCTGTGCGGGGATCGGGGAGCTAAAGACGCCGCTGAGACACAAGGTTGCCAAGGGCCGTTTGTGAGGAGTGATCCTGCCCCTCGCCCTGACGAGCCCTCCAGATCTTCCCTGCAGCTCGGAGTATAAAAGGTCCCAACCTCCGCTGTCCGAGTCAGTGCTTGGATGATGACCGGGGCCACCGTTGCTGCTCGCCAATAAAAGAGGCAATGAAGATTTTTACCAGTTTTCAAAGCTGCATCAAGACTTATGAACCCATTATTCAGAATAAGTGAAACGTACTTCAGCTGGGTGCTCGAATTTTAAGTTGAGAGTTGATGATTTCAAAAGCCCTTTGGCGAGGAGTGGTGCTGGTGACAAGAGTCCCGCTGTGAGACAGCGGGCAATGGCATCTGACCTTTAGATGTGCTTGCTGTAGATGTGTAGGATGGCTACACACCCAGTAATACTGTGACAGCTGCCGTCGAAACACGTAAGACAGGCAGGATTTTCCTATGCACAGTTACCTAGGCATATCCCAGGCGTGCATGAGGATACACCTCTCCCAGGTGGAGCAGGCGCAGCGCGGGCATTTTTCCAGTGCTGAGGCCTGTTGGCTGTCAGACCATGTAACATGGCGCATCTTTTCCTGACTGCAAATGCTGAAGTGTAGGGTTTTCTCTATTCCAAGTTGATGTACATCTAGCATTTTAAAATAGTCAAGCCTTTCTTTGGATTTTTGGCTTGATTTCCCATCCCAGAGGATTGTAGCTTTGCATGGTGGAGCTGCTGGTTGAGTTTTAAACAGGGTGCAGTTTCATGCGATGTTACAGTGCTCTTCTTTGCCCAGGTTTTCCTTTGATGATTTGGCTTTGGGACCTGGGTAGGGATCTTTCTGGCACTTAAGAAAAGTGCACCTGGATCTCTGGGTGCTGAACGCCCATGGCCAGTGACCCATGGTGGGCAGCCTGTGAGTAGGAGAGGAGGATCATCCCCTCTCTCTTATAGCAGGAGTGTGCTGTGATGTTGGACATTCAGTTTGCTTTTATCATAAAATAGAGCTGTTCGTAAAGGATTTGGTGGCTTCATAGTCACTCCTCACTGAAAAATAACTCAATTTTAGAAAATGGAGATTTCTTTATTTCAGGTGAGTCACCCTACTTATGGCAAAATAAGTGTACTTGAATAGGTTGAAAGAGACTTATTTTATTTGGGGAATAGGAATTAATTAGTTATAATATTATAACTCTGACAGGTCAGGTCCAGTTGTCTAAGTTAGAGTATCCTCAATAGCTGATCTGCAGTATGTTTTCTCCCAGCTTGAAAAAATGGAGGTTATCATGGAAATTATTTTACTCAACTGTAGAAGAAACTGAGCAGATGAACGTGAGCCAAAAAATGAGTGTGGAAGGTTTTGGTCTGAATATTTAGAAATTCCCACCCTTTTCTTAGGTAATCCATACAAAACCTTTTCTCATGGTCTCCATTCCAACATCTTCAGTATAATTACCCTTTTTTGAAAATACTTCTGTAAATGCACTGTGCGAGCACCAGGGTTATGCACTGAAGATTTGCTTTTAGGAAATGTATATGGGCATTATTTCCTTCCTTCTATCTTAATCTCTGAAGCAGTATAGAAATAGAAAAGTAAAATTTAATGGGGATTGTGTCTTCAAAAAACCAAAACCAATATCCTCTGAGCAGGGCATCCTTCATGTTTCCCAAACTGCATGTGTCAGATGGGACCTGGCGATGATGCGGTTTGTAGCATGTGCTTGTCTCTGAGATCTGCAAATCCTGCCCTTGGAACAGCTTGTTGTTTGGGGATAGGAACAACTGGCCCAGCTGCATTCAAATTTAAAGTGTTCTCTAAGTGCTTAGTAACCAGCTGATCGGAGATTTCCGTATATGAGGCCAAGAAATCTATGATTTTGATCTGAGGCCAAGAGAAGGACGGCTTGTTTGTTTTACCTTTTTTTATTTTGACTATTTGACCTCAGCTTTTTATACCACACCCCTTTATACTGGCCTGGGAATGGAAAGGTTGCTGCCTAGATGGAGTTGTCATTCACAAATAACTTTTAATGGAATATCAAAATGACATGGGGAATTTCATGTTTCAGCAGTTGGTCACGTATAAAAGTCTCACGAGAAGAAAGGTCTGTTAAGCCTGAATTCTGCCTACAAGCATTTTGTAGAAGTGAGAGAGGTACCGCTCCCCCTCTAGTGACCTCTCTCTTCTTCAATGCTTATTTTCCAGAGCATTTGATGGTACTTACCTTCACAAGAATGTTTTATAATCACAAATCACAAAGAGCTTCAATGGTTCTTTCTCCTTTCTGTTATCAACTCATAATAAATTATGCCTAAGTACATATTTAAAATTGCTTAAATTACTTAAGCAATGCTTAAATAAAATCTTTTTTCCTGGTTTTATTGAAGTCAATGACAAAGTTTCCAGTGGTTTCAGGCAACTGTAGGGCAAAGTCTTGTGAGATTTTTAATGAAGAAAAAAAGTCCATCTTCTTTCACTTAAAAAATGAAATCTTTCAGTTATTATACTTTAATTCATTAATGTTGTATACGCTTTGGTGACTGCTAAAGCAAAATAAGTATTGTGGAAAAAAAGTGGCAAAATATGTCAAGATACCTTGACGTCTTGGTTCTGCAAACATTTAGTCATGTATTTATCTTTAAATATCTTAGCATTCCTGTACAAGCTAAAGGTGTGTTTTATGGAGTGTGGTTTAAGAGAGCTTGTTTTTAATGACTGGGATACATTCACCAGGTGAAAAGTCCAACAGGGTTCAAATTAATAGATCTGCAGGCAGGCTCAAGGTGTGTTAAGTTGTCGCTGATTTTTCCGTGCAGGAATGGGACAGGAATGGGAAGCCACAGGGCATGTATAGCAAATATGGCAAACTATGGAAATGTCTCTGCGTAGTTGTTTTGTTGTGATAAATCAACCCTACACAGCTGGGATTTTCCCAGCATTGTCACAGCTGTGTGAGTTGCAAGTACACTGGAGCTGCCTGCCTGCAAAATCAGAACGACAGCATTGCTTTAGCTTAACTATTTTAGAACTTCTGTTTGAGGCACGTAGGCTGATAACTTAGGGCAGGGATTTCAGAAGCAGTAAATGTTTACAAAGCCAGTTTCAGTTAATAGGTGCTGAGGATTTAAATTCTCTTGCCTGATTTTTTAACAATGAGTTTAAATCTGTTGGAACGGAGGTTACCGATTCCCTCCTTGTTGCCCATTTCCTTCTTCTCTATCTCCTCGCCAAAGTTTCCCACTGAGCATCGCCGCTTTTGCAGATTAATTGTGAACCTCCTTCTCAAAGCTACTCTCAGTGCTTAGCTTAGTTTTTCTTTTTCCTTCACTTTCTGTTCTTCTGAAAACCTTAACCTTACTGATTGACCAACTCAGAGGTCACTTTCTCCAACCTGGGTAGACAGATAGATAGATGGATAGATATTTGGGTATTTTAGATAAATGCTTGTCCTTGAAGTTAATGACACAAGCCGTCTGGGAGAGAAAACGGCTCACATAACCAGGTTGGCAGGATCGGGATCTGTTCACTGTCAGATGAAGAGGGAGGAAAGAGCTTTTCAGTATTTTCCCTTCCCCATTCAACCTAAGGGCAATGATGGTGTCTATTCTAAAATAAGTAGTCTACCTATGTAAAAAGAGTCTTATCATATTCTTTAGGATGTATGAAGAAGACCTGGAATAGAAATCTATATGTTGCATTACTTTCAAAATACCAAGGATGAGGTGGGTAAACTGCAGCAAAGACATTTTTCCCCCAGTTCCATGGCGGGGCTTACTACACTGCAAGGGGTGCTGATGTGAGAGCTGGTGTCAAACCAAGGCTTAAGCTAAACCGTTGCGTCGTGTTGTAAATCTTGGTAAATGTAGAAGAGCAAAGCTGCTACACGCGGGGCTAGCGGTACGACGCCACCTTGGAAGGCTGCAATAGTTGCATCGTGTGAAAATCAGTACTCCCCAGCAAAGTAATTGACGGAGTGGTGAGATGTGCAATTTTAGTTAATGAAACTCCTTCTTGCAGCATCTCTACTTTGGGTTTCTTGTGACAATGTCATTTTTATTGGTCTCCAGATGCTATAGTTTTACAAACTTGATCTTCACAGTGCTCTTGGCTGGCTGTTTCTGGGGTTTTTTTTATTTTTTTTTTCGGCATTTGCTTGTGTGGCTTGTTCTGATGAGATGCTCCTGATTATTTTTTCCCATCAATTGGAAAATGTGTCTGCCTTTTGATAAGAAAGCACAGGGAATATATTAAATTACCATCAGCACTAGCTCATCTCTTGCCCTGATAATCACTGAAAAATCTAGACGTTAAGTGAGTTCAGTGCTTCTTCTTATATTTATCCTGAAGCACCTTGATGCCTAAAATGGACATTTTTGGATGGAAGAGAGCTTTGAAGTGAGCTGTGTGGAGAGCCTTGATCAGCTATTCAGGGAGCAGAATAGGGGTCTAGTGTATTTAAAAGGTGCTTTTTGGCACTTTTTTTTTTAGTAGTCCTTCAAGTAGTGACAAACTGGACCGTTCACCCCTCCTTTAAAGACTCAGTCCTGTGTAAGGAGAATTTGCAGCTGTGACACTTTGGGAGTGGAGAGCTTCTCAGGATCCTCCCTTCACTCCCCTGTGGTGCTCTGGAGGCAAAAGCATTTAGGTCTGGAGCAGGTTTTTACTTCCAGTTGTAAATAATGGAAACCAGGAGGGAATTCTGAGGGCTGAATGCTCATTCTGTCTGAGTAATAACTAGGTTATGTCAATATCATATCTACGGAGTAGAAGTCTTAAGGTGATGAAAATTGGTATTATCATAGCAATGACATTTTAGGCACATTCAACATGATACAATCCTGCCTGTTTGATTTGCTGGCTGTGTGACATAGTATCTGGAACCATGCCAGTCATTAGACTTGAGAAGATGTTTTAACACGTAACTTTTTTGCATTTTGAATTGCACAGATTTTTAACTGAACGTGGTATCTGGTGGATGGAGGGGGAAGAAGCCAAATATTTTATTATGGTAACTGAAGGAGGTAAGGGTAAGGTTCAGGTTACTCAAACATTATTAGAATTTCACATTGGGATTCAACATCCAATTTTGCGAGGTGTTGAGCAACTAGCCTAAAAAAGTATTTAAGTGTGAATTTTCCTTGAAGCAAGTAACCAAACCCAAAAATCAGGGAGGAAACAAAACCCATAGTTATCATTAAGTCATAGGAATTCTGCCTTTTTTTTACCCATTTCTTTTTAAAACTTTCCTGTGGACTATTTTATGCAGATTTTGAAGCTGTGTCTTTTCAAAATCGTTTCTATCGTGTTTACCTAATTATCATCCTGCAGTGATAATGCACTTCTACATAAATGCCCAGACAGATTTTTAGCTCAGTTTCAACTTTTCCTAGATGGCAATGGCTACGTCACTGGCTGTGCTCCATCCTGGTTGTCAGCAAGTAGCTTTAGGGTCACTGGGAGGGTTAAGAGTATTTTTGAAGGAACTGGTGAACTTTCAGTGCTTGACGCTCGCCACGCCGTTGTACTGCAACACGGTGTCGGTGCCGCACGCTCTTGCTTTTGGAGCCAGGTGGGTGTCCCTGGCCCTGGAGCACAGACAGCAGCCCCCCATTCCCTGAGTAGGCATTTTCAAAGCCCTGGCTGTGGGAACAGCCTGTATCCGTGGCTCCAGTCCCAAACGCGAACTGTCTTTTCCAGATCTTTGCAAAACAAGGACTTTTCTGCTTTACAGTATTTCTCTGTGAAGACTGTTTGACAGCATAAAGTCATAAAGAGATTTCCGAGCTTTGCACTTAGTGCGGATGCACAGGAGCATCCAGTCAGTGCAGGAGCTCACCCTGAGCTCTGCACGCTGAGAAACGTGGGACTTGGATAGGTTTTCTTTGCTCTTTTTTCTGCCTGTTCATTTATGATTTCTTATTCCATGCAGCTGTGTATTTCTTTGGATTATCCTCAATGGCAAACATTAAAAAGGAAGATAATTTGTCTTTTCCATATTTCCATCACACGCAGCCCATACTAAGAAGAGCTGTTTTGCTATAGTTCTGCCATACTACTTGGACTGGTGAAGGCTGTTGTCGTCAAATAGTAAATAGTCTTTATGTCCTGATAAAGGATTTCAGTAATTCAGTAATACAGACTCTACTAACAAATGACAAATTCAAAATACCTTAAGTTGAATACATTGAATTCAAATTCAATATATTGAATTATTCAATAAATCTATGAAATGAGTCAAAAATAACAGGTTTAGCAATGTGTTACAGAACCCTTTTTCCTCATGCTACAGTCATTTAAGTTTTAAAATAAATCTTGACATGCATACATAAATTAAGAATATGAACTATGAATGTGCAACATCATTTTTTTATAGTATGATTAAGAAGTCCCTTCCACAGCCTCGGAGTCATTCAAGAACTAGCTTCTTGGATTTGATTTGCAATGGTGAGACTGTACCTCCACTAAACGTCTATGACTGTATGTGTACAAGGAAGACGAGTACAGAGTTTCCCTTGCTGTTTCCACGTTTCATTTACTGCATCCCTTTGTTGTATCATGGCAAGATGTTTTTTGAGCAGTGTCTTCTGCTTTTCTTCCCAAAGGCTAAGTTGAGTTTAATTGCACCCTGCTGAGAGTAATTTGGTGAGAAACTAGTTGGCAGGGTCCTGTTCAGCTTTTATTTGCCTCTCTAACAGTCTAAAAATATTCATCCTACAGGAAATGTTTTTCATTCTGTTATGTCTTTTGCTTCCCGTAGGAGGTATTACTTTTAATTTATTGAATAAACCTTTCTGAATTGTATTCCCTTAAGAGCTTAGGCACAATAGAGTCTTTGGGTAAGCTGTCCAAGAGATCTCACCATCTTCTGTTTTTAGAAGATATACAATCATTTTTTATATAGTGACTTGAGTCTTCAAGAAAAACTAACAATTAAAGTGTAATGAGAAAATTAGAAGTTAAAGAATGTGGATTAACACATCTGCTATAACTTCTCAAATGTTGTTGTTTTAATCATTCATATATTTGTGTTCTTAAATTGTAAAAAAAATCCTCATCCCTTTTTTTGTTCTCAATTTTAAAAGGATTCTGGACAATATTTGGATCTCAGTCTCATTATCACAATTTCTTTTCTAAGCGTATGTGTATGTAGAAGGGAAGAATCCTTGTAATATCCTGCTTGGAGGTCAGCTATGTTTAGCTGTTACTTTAATGTGAATGACGGGAGAGACACTATTATTTGAAAGGACGGAAGAAGAGCAACTGGGGCTGATTACATTTTCATGCAGCAAACTAAGCCCCTATCTCTTCTGTGCTAAATTAGAACAATCTGGTTGTGTTTTTTTCTTGGGGCTATTTCATAACATTTATACCAACAAAATATGCTCTGCCTTTTGCTCATTGCACCACTGCACTTTCTCAGGACTGCCGTGTGTGTCTGCATCTAGTGGCACATCTTGCAGCAGCGCGCGAGGGTCTTGAGCTCCTTTAGAAGGGAATGGCGTGTTCACAAATTGTATCAGGTGGACTGTTCCAGAGAGAAGCTACCAAAGTGTGGCCAGCTGACAGAATTAAATGGCCAAAATGCTTAAAGAAATACAATTAAACATTACTTTTTTTTTTTTTTTTTAGATTGTGACATAATTAGCAGTCAACTTTTGTGGAAGGCTTTTGCTCTTTTTGTCTACTGGAGCTCTGAGTGAATACCATTTCTGCCATCCTTCAAAGTCAGATAAAGATCTTTCTGTTTCATAAACCTCTCCTCATCAGAAGCACGAGTGAGCTGGACAAGCATATTTTTCTTTCTTGCTGTGACCTATGTAACAGAGCTTCCCACCTCTTTTTATTTCAAATGCAGCTAAGTGGATCAGAGGAAAATCAGTTAGCTACATCAGTGAGTGGTGGAAAGTACGTACCATAGACAGCAACAAGCTTTGCATACTGGGTTTTGTGAACAAAAAGTCATCAGCAAGCTGAGGGGAGTGACTATTGAGTCCTCATATGGAGTACCTGGCCCAGTTTGGGCTCCTCTGTACAAGAGAGAGACCAACAAACTGGAGAGCATGGAGAGGAGATCCATCAAGACAAGTAGGGAGCTCCTAATGTAGGAGGCAAGGCTGAGGGTTTTTTTTTTTCCAACTTGGAAAAGAGTAAGGGGAGATATAATTCCACCTCTGCTCACTAGAGGAGAGCTGTGGAGAAGATGGAGATGAGCTCTTCTCAGTGAATTGTATCAGGAATTTATATGCTGGGAATGTTTCAACACTGGACAGGGCAAAGTCCTGAGGAACTTGATCTAATTTTTAAGTTAGCCATTCTCTGAGCTGGAGATTGGACTACATAACCTCCAGAGGTCCCTCCCGAGCAATTTTCTTACGCTGTGATTCTGTAACTCAGTATCATGTCTTTCCACAGTAGAATCAAAACTCTTTTCCCTTGTACTATAACATACCTGAGGTGGGATAAATGTTGGTGGGGTTAATGCAGAAAGAATGATGTTCAGTAGCTTCAAAAGTTTCAAGCGTGCTTACAAAAAGAGAAACCTCTTTCACTGCATCATTCTCAAAAGTTCCTTCTGCACCAACGTCTTGTAGGGCATGCCCTGCTGTTAAGCTGTAACTATACTGCCAGGGTACTACAGACATAGATAACATAGGGTATTTTTTTTATTGATGGCGGTTAAAAAAAAAAAAACACTTTAAAAGACAAGTCCTTCTCAAATTTAATTGTTTTGTGAAGGCTGTTTGACAGGTAGGTTTCCTGCCATCTCAGTTAACTAAGCCTGCCTGCATACATCAGCATGTGGGACATATATCAGCAATTAGGCACCCCTGTGCTTATAAAATATGTGTATGTCACCAGAGCTGTCTGGCTTTGAAGTTGGGCTCTGCATTTTTTGGGGGGGTTACTTCATTTCAAATTTAAAAATATTTACAATTTTGAAAAAAAAAAAAGGCCTTTTCTGTCCTGCTTTATGCTCGTTCAGTGTGCTCACAATGGTCCTGATGATGCGCTGCTTAAAACAGTTTAATAAAATGCATTTAGTAAAATTATGCTAAAAAGTCATTCACATCAGCTTAACTTTCCTTACTTTCATTTTTGTTTTGTTTCTATATGTATTAAAAGAAAGTAAAAATAATCTGGGATAAAAACAGCGTAAGAAGGGAGACCAGACCGTCAGAGGTGTTCAAGAAGAAATACTGAGCTTTGAACCAGGTATTCCATCAGATACTCAGAAAAATAGGTGTGCCACTAGGGCAGGCTGTGCTTCCTCTACATTGTATTACCCAGCAGCAGTTTAACCTTATATTGACCTTACAACTTATGAGCTTAAGAGAGCAATTATATAATTAGGATCAGTCAAAGCTAAACTAAACTGGAATAGGCAGATGGAGCCACACAGCCCAAAAAAAGCTAGTACCAAATTGGCTTGCTGAACTAAATTCCTCCCCAGTGCTATTTAAATGGAGCACGGAGCATAATTTGCTGCCCTTCCCTGTGCAATGGTGCATTTATTAGAGCTTCTGGCATATGTTGGTCAACAACTGATCTCCTGTCTCTCTTCACCGTGTTTTTTCAAAATGTTTTTGGTAAGTCTGCGCTTGTCTGGCAGAGGTTTGGTGAAACAGGTGTCCTTCCAACGTCAGGTATGAAGCTGGGCTGACTGAAGGAGCTTGACCACCACAAACCAAAAGCCTTGATTGCTTGGAGCCCGAGCCTCATCTAGTCCCTGTGAACAGGTTTTGCCATGTACTGACATGAAGGTAAAAAGAAAAAAATGGGGGTTGTGGAGTATGGCTGAAATAATAGGAAACAAGGGAAAGGGGAAAACCAAAACAAAACAAGAAATAAGCAGCTAGCTTAAATAACAGGTAGGAAAATAAGATTGCTACTGGGGAGCTACCACAGCTGGAACGAGAAGAGCTGCTGACTCCCTTCTGTTTGTGCCGCTCTGTGAAGTCTCGCTCTCCGCAGGACATCCTAGTTTGCCCCTACCTTGCTGGCTCTCGTTTCTGCCCGTGAGCTGTGAGGTGCTGTGAGGTCCTGTGGCCACTACACGCTGCTGGGCTCACTGCGCCCACGGTGTGCACCTGGCATGAAGGAAGCTCCCTGGTGGCATAGGTTGGGGAAGGCGAAAGGCTGGTGTGTTTTGAGACTGCCCCAAAGCCGTACTGCATTGTGCTGCCTGCACAGCCCTCACCATCATCTCTAATGGTAAGAAGCACCTCAGCCTCTTCGGAAAATGGACCTTAAGCTCCTCGATCATTTTGGAAGTTTGGAAGTCTTATTCTAGCTCCTTAGTTTTTGCTATAGTAATTAGAGCCTCCTTCTTTCCATATTCCTATCCAGAGGAATATATCTGTAATGAGGGTTTTTCACACAACTGAATAGCAGTTTTAGCTGTAAAGGGTCTTACGTCTCTCCATGTGTCTTTTTGAGCTGTTTCCAATATCAGTTGTATTTTCAGTTTCACTTGATTTGTTTCAGTAAGTGTCTTTGTCTTCTCTGTTTGTGTTTGCATTGTGGCGATTATAACATTTTAACACAACTTGCTATATCATGTTGCCTTATATTATAATTTCTTATTTTCAGCTTGTGACTGAGTTCCCTACCAGCTTTTCAGAAATATGTCTTGAGGCTCTATCAATGCATTATTAAATTTGAAGTATATGCACTTTATTTCGTTAATCCATTGACATCTAGCTCATACACTTTGATGGTACCTGGAAATTCTTATTTCCATATATTGTTGGATCTAGCATAATTGCAGAATTACAAAGAAGTTTTCTATTCTTTGATAGTTCATTCCATTTCTTTGATAGCTCATGCAGAGGATGCACTGGAGTGAGCTATGCTGCAATGCTGTGTTTTTCAGACAGAGTTTGCTTTCTGGGAGTCTTTAGAAAACAAAGCTCCCTGGTGTTTAGATACCTGGTTTGAAGGTTTGGTTGTGTAAGACAAACTCACTGGAAGCTGGATACTGCCTTGCTTTCTGTGGAGGAAATTCTTCCTCTATCCCAAGGTTACAGAAGTCTGCAGCTCCAACAGAGCCAGTGATGTAGGAGGAATGGGTAGAGAGAAGAGGGTTTTACAGCCTGGTCTATATTGCTTATACTTGACAAAGGCTATCTTTTACACCACGTCTTCTGAGTCAGGATGACTGATATAGAGAACAGCGGAGGTGCTCATTGCTTTGCATGAGCTCTTGCACGCTGGAAATAGAGCCACCTGAGCACTGAGAGCTCTGTGTCCTTATGGCCACACCAGCACCCGTGGCTACAAAATCTCTTATGGCCTCAGGTGGCAGGACATCTTTCCGAAATGCTTTCAGCTCTTTGAGACCCTTCTTCTAGACCCAATCCAGCTACTCCAGCTTGGCATTTAGGATGAGATGTAGACATTTATCTTGCTTTGTAACCAGCAACAGCACTCTGGAAATGACATCAGAATTACAGTTCAAAAGAGTGAGATCCTTGCAGTGGATTATTTATTTCTAGCTTCTGTACAGATTTCTGAAGCATATCCCTTTGATTCAGATAAAGGCATTTATTTAATAATCATATTGCTGAGTGAAGATGTGGCTGACCCCTTAAATTAAAAAAGGACCAAAGCTTTTGTAGGAAGTCAAGAGCTCTTCTTGTGCTGGACCTAACTCAGACAGATGGACTGGAAGTGAAGGGGTTTGAGGGAATGGGGTTGCCAACATCTGGGGTGAATAGATCCATGCTGAGGAGGGAACCACTAGTTGGGATCTTCCCAAGGACAACGTGGAAGAGTTCTCTTGACTGGTAGTGGTGTGGGGTGCTACGGAGGGCCTGGAGGAGGCTGAAAGCAAAGAGCAAAGTGCCTTTGGCATGCTATATTCCTTGGAGCAGCACTAAGGAGGAGTGAGGAGGGGTTTGGCCTGCCTTGTGGATAAAGTGAGGCTGGGGCTGGGGCTAGTGGTCTCATCCAGACCCCAACCCACGGGCTGATTTCCGGGCCTGACCTCATCCTTGCCTCATCACTGCAGCCCAACGTGGGCATGCCAGGACCTGATCCTGGCCTGATGTTAAACCAGCTTCCTCACTGTGATACTGCCTCATGATCATGGGCTCTTGGTTGGACCCGGCCACCACCCCAGGGCCTCCCTTGCTTGTGTGGTGCAGGAGAAGGTCTTGCTCACCCTTGTGACCCCTCTGCTCCCAACCTGCCTGCTCCCTGGCCCTTGCTGCTCCCCGGCCCTTGCGTTTGTTATCAAAGACTGTTCTGTGCACCAAGTCGTGGCTTCACAAGTCAGCCTGGAGCTGAAGCCCCGAGGGGGGAATTTGGGGTAACATCTCTGCATAACCACAGCAGCCGTGAGGTGTTGGAGCTCGGGGGAGCTGGGCTGGCTGTGGCTGACGCGAGGAAGGCAAAGAGCTGACAGGGGGAGTCAGAGCAGAGGTGTTTGGGGATGGCTCGTCTGATGAACTGCAGGGGAGTTAGTTAATTTGTGTGACAAGATGCTTTGCCTTCTGTATATATATATTATATATACATATGTAATATGTATATCTTTCTGAATGTGCAAACAATATTGAACCCCATACTCTGGGTGGGAAATGTTTTGTGTTCTGGGATCTTTCCTTTCTGGGAAGCATTGCCAGGTGTAAAAATGTTAATTTAACCATTTAGCAAGTCCAAACTCCAAAAAATTGCATGTTACGTGCATGTAATTTCTATTTATGTGGATATGTGTGGATATGTTCCTGAATTTATAGGCAGAAAAAAAAACAGAAAAAAAGAACCTAAAATATACCCTTTCTTAGCAATGTACATCTCCCAGTAATAAGTCAAGATTTTTTTGTCTGTCCCTTTCTTCCTTCTACCAGGAAACATGTCTCTGCAAGAAAGATACTCCGAAAGAGAGTGGATACTGTTCGTAGTGGTAAAACTGAGGCTCCTTGGACATGTGTTTGAGTTCTCAGCACTGTAAACTAATGGAATATTGCTTTATATTCCGACATGGTAACTGCACTGTTGCATATGCCACCACATCAGTGACGGCAGTGCATAATTCAGATGGCGTTAGGTGTCATTACCAAGCCCCACCAGATGCCTTTTACTGAGCAACTTTCACAACAAGAAGGCATGCGAACTGTTCCGAGATCAAATAGTTGGAGGTCACTTGCCTCCAGAGAACTGAAGGGCTTTTGCCTTTACTTCAGCATGATTTATGTATTCTTTGCTCAACTGGCGCAAGATCAATGTGTAAAAAAGAATCTAATATGCTGAATTTGGAAGAAATGAAGAAATATTCTTTTAATTTTTTTTTCCCCATGCTTTGTCTTAGTGTAACTCTGGAAATACTCTGTTTCTGGTTTTGTTGTTCCCAGCTTTTTAGGAAATATTTGAACCAAAAGAATTGAGGCAGTGCTCAAGACCATTGAGAGAGAAATGAATTTATTCACCAAAGAAAAAGACCAGCTGCGCGTTTTACTACCAGGAGTAAGAAACTTATTGCCCCTTTATTATGGCTACATCCATCTCTGCAAGAACTTTTACGGGCAAGAACTTTTATTATGGCCTACCTCCACCTCTGAAAAACCTTTTATTTATTTATTTACAGTATGCATATTTTTCGTGCTTCTTAGAATATCTTTTGGTGATAGCAGTAAGAGAAGTGTCTGTTGTGAGGACTGGGTCTTGGTGCCTGTGCCTGAGGAGGGTGTCATGGCAGTGGATGTGATCTGGGGTGTGCTGCTCTGTGTTTCCATGAGCGGGAGCAAAATGCAGCATTAGTTATTTCTGGAAGTTATACAGCCTACATAAATTATATTTAGTTGTTAAACAACTGGTTTAAACTAGGATTATGTCCAAATTAGAGACAGGGTGAACAGGTAAAGCTGAGTGACAAGAGTGTGTGAGAGTCCTCCCTGACTGTATTGGGTTGAAGGATAGAAATGGGCATCATCAGCATGAAACCCATTACAGAGTCCAGGGCGTTTGTGTGAGGACCTCTGAATCTGTGATGGCTTTCCACTGTAAATATGATTTTTACATTACTGTGGTGCTTTAGTACCTTATTTACAGAGTAGGATATCACTGTTCAAGGTGGCATATAAGCACAATAATCCACCTCACACCCTTGAATTTTACAGAAGAGACAATAGATAGGCATGGGCGCGTTAGGAACCTTGCGGGCACCGTTATGGGACTTGGTGGTAGTCTGGGCATACTAGTGCCCTTGCTAAGATTTGGAGAGCCTTAACACACTGGAATTATGAGTTAATGATATCTGTGCAGAATATCTCCCAAGAATGAAGATTAATGAGGGAGAAAGAGCGAAGTTTCCAGAGCACGTAAGTGAGTAAAAAAGACTTGATGTGGTGTAGACAGGAACTGAGGAGGAATGGGACAAATTAAAGGCAGGCATGTCTTCAGCATTTGATAGAGACTAAGATTGAATAAAAGGCTGCTTAGAAAAAGTGACATCCTCAAAGCCAAGTAGTCTTTTCAGCAGCATCCTGGATAAATGTCAGTGGAGCTTTGGAAAGGCCAAGAAAAAAGAATGCCACAGCTAAAGGTCTGCATCAGGTTTCTAGATGGGTTTTGTACTGGAAAACCTGCATATGGCAGGTCTTGCACAGGAGGAAAAGAGGAAAACTGCGTTGTGGTGGCCTTTGTCCTGTTCCCTTTCCACCAGAGGTATCAGATTTTCTCTGCCTCTTAGAAGGCATGGTGAGAAGCAGAGCGGAGCGTGGTGTAAGCTGGGAAGGCAACAGGGTGCAGAGCTGCTACATTGCATCCACCTGGGTCCAGAAGTAGTGCAGCTGTTGTTCTGCAGCGCTGCACCCAGGCTAATACATCTAAGAAAATCTAGTAATCTCTTGAGCAGAGGCTGCCAGATACTAGGGATCGGTAGTAATAAATGAAAGGTGAATGAATTTCAGTACGAGTCTATTCGTGTCTCTGCAATATCTAAGTCTGTTTCAATAGCGTTTGTTAAACTGCACTAGACTATTGGATCATGTTTATCACATGGTGGGATGCATGTCACATGGGCATCCTTTACAAAAGAGATCACCCATAAATTAAGCATAAAAATAAACTCAGCTATTGTCCCGGTATTGATAACTCATAGCCCTGTCTGTCTTCTCTCCCAACTGGAAACAGTCTGGCTTCCTGACAACTCTTTTTCCTGTAGGATTTTTACTCTCCTCCCTGAGATGTGTCTCACAGTCGTCTTTCTTGATCTCAGTGAGCACTGTTTGTACCCAGTCTGGCAGACACATCGCCATCAAAAAGGAAGGTTTTGTGTATGGTTTTAAGCATAGGAGAAGTATAAGCTCTAGGCAGAAACACCAGGTCTTAAGAGCAGCAAAAGGAAAGTCATGGATGTTACCAATAGGCTCACTGTCTAATTTCTTTTGTTTGGAAGTTGTTCAGTTTATTCCAAGTACCTTTTACAATGTTTTCTTTGTGCACCAAATGTCTTACTGGAGATTTGACATTTTGCTGTGAATTATTAACACTTACCTAACAGGTGCTTACACATGTTCGCCTTGAAACTTTACTCTGTAATATTATCTGAAAACACCGAGCTTGAGGTTGTTCTTTAACAAAAAGTACACAGGAAAACGATGGACTTCCATTATCTATTTATACATATGTAGTATATATAGTTGTTTATATGTAGCAGTTGTTTTAAACCTCTTGCAATATTTTTACATCTGCAAATCGGAGGTTTTTTGTCTTTTTGTTGTGGCTGCTTTGCTATTACTGAACTGTTACTCTCAGCAGGACTAGAGGTTTGCATTAATTGTACATCTCTTCTCTAAATAGCTTCTTTATAATTTCTCTGTGTGAAGAGAAACTAACCTCCGATCCTATGCAGTGCTCTGGAGAGCTTCACTACCTGCAGTACCATTTCTGCCCATAGCCAGCACTGGACAGCAGCAGCCTGCAGGGCAGAGACAAGGGCACAGCTTTGATCTTCTTCTCAGCCGGCTGAGGAGGAGAGATGCACCCCAGAAGTGTGAAAATATCTTTCTTTTGGATGAATGTCTTCAAGTTTTTGCTTCAATACTTTTTGGGGGGACAGACTGTCAAGCTTCCGCCTTGTATGATTGTTATTAACCTCCAACAAGGATGTTGCTGGACTTTATTCTTGATCCTGATGCTGTCCTGAATTATCTTCATTACCAATCTAGGATTTCTTTCTATGAGAATTTAAGGAGGCAAACATGTTTCAGTAAAAATTGTTTTTATGGTAGTTACTTCTTAGTACTGGGAAAAAAAAAAGAGTAAGGAAAAAAAACCCAACAAAATCACCAGAAGCTGAAGACCAATCTCCATTTAAGAGGACAGAGGTCTTTGAAATACAGGTTCAGGATGGTCTTGAGAAGATGAATTAATTTGTATTTCTTCCTTGGAAAATGCTTATTTCTGTGCTTTGATTAGACATTTGTATGAAGCTCGAGTCAACTTCTGATTCCAAGTTCAACATTTCAGCCTTGCTGCAGTACAGATGGCTCTCAGTGAAGTCCTTGCCCTGGTAGTTAGCTATTACCAAGAGGGATCTAATGATTTACCTTTACCTGAGCAAATGTCTCATAAAGGACAGCACAAAGGATCAAGTGCCTACCCTGACAACAGTAAATGAGTTATGTTGGAGGCGAATGCACAGAAATCTCTCCCACTCCATTCTGCCAGTTCACAGGGGCAGTTCTGGACTCCCAAGCTTACCACTCATAGGATTGCTTTGAGGTGTTGGTGGCACTGTTGAGGTAGCCCCATACTTGTGCTCACATACACCACGTTGTCCTTAGCAGGGAGGCTGGGGTAAGCAAGGTACCCAGGATGCTGCTGCTGCACCTCTTTTCTCTGCCCAGATGACTTGTCACGGTGTGCTTTGCACCGTGTTAAAATCAAGTGACCAGCTGGGAGGAGATGCCTGAGCTTTGCTTCTAAAATACCTTATTTCGTAGAAGACCAACAATGATGACTTTCTGGACATCTGTAATTGTTGAAGTTAGAGAAATGAGAATGTGTAGGTCTATACATATAATTCTATAATGGACATAAATTTACTTTTTACTCTTTTCTCTCAAATCCGTGAGATCCCATAAACAGGCTAAGAAGAGATATATTCTTTAGTAGCTACTTTTCTTGTAAGGTTTTAAATCTTTCACATATCTTAAATGACAGTTATCGAGTTGAATGTTTGAATTCACAGAAACATGTATTTTATCTTAATTAGTGATGAAACTTTTTAAACTTTTTAAAAACTGCTTAAAAATAAGAGTTTGTATTTAAAGGAGTATAATCAACTACCTTTAAATGCATGTATTTCAAGTTTCTGTTGAATTGTGATCCTGGGAAGAAATCTCAAAGTCTGTTCATAAGTTTAGTATGAAAGAGCCACTATTATGCCTAGTTAATGATATTTATAGCGCTTTTATCTTTCTATAGTATTCTAGACTGTCAAGTACTTTGATTGTTCTGCAAAAATGTAAGGTACTAATCTGTAAGAGAAGTATTTCTAGCTATGAAATAAAAAAAACCCTGATATTTATTTAAACTGGAGAGACTAGTCTGGATGATTAACATGATGCTTAACAAGTAGCATGCTGATTTTAGTTGGCATAGGTTCTATATCAGTGGTGGTCTTATTTAAAATATGTCCTAACATCTTATGGAATCAATTAAATATTACTTTGCAGGTGGTGTGGTATTTCAACAGATGTGTAAATACGGTGCTCTTCCTAACAGGAAAAGGTCACAAATGAGTTAGCCTTAAAAGCAGGGCTGGTCATGTACTGCCCGTGAAGGAAATAAGTCTTTTATGTTGAAATAGTAGAAGGTATTCTGGTTCCTATTTTTGGACTGAAACCATACAGTTTTTCATTGGTAAGGATATCAACAAGTGGTTCATTTTTAATACATATGTTTATTTTAATAAAATGAAAACTAACATTCAAATCAAAAAAGTTTATACTATAGTGTTAGCAGTCAGGACTCTGTTGCAGTCTCCACTTCACTATATTTATTTCTACGTGTGATTGGGGTTTGTTTTTTCAGTCAGTATGCCTTCCCACGGTTGGGAGAACTGTGTTTATTAGATCTTACTATGCCTAATCTAACAAGAACACCTGCTGGGAAGCTGTAATTGTGTCAACTGTGGCGGTGAGATAAGGACCTGATTTGTGTTTGCTTGACACTGTTTTATTTTTACTGTATTTCTTTAAAAATGTTTTGGAAAAAAAAATGTTTGTTTTGAATATTTTTAAAGCTATCATATCAATCACTGCTGTGTTTTACTTCCATACGTAACACCATGTCATTCCAGTATTCCCCGATATGATTCTTTTGATAATCATTTGTGTGAGGCATGATCTGCTGCCTTCCAGACTTCCTACATGTGCTGTATTCGTAAATTAACCATGAGACTTATTTCACTTCATTCCTCTTTGATGTTTAGATGTTTCCCATACCTTGCAGATTAGACAGATCAACATAGAAATATTCATATTCTGAGAGGAACAAACATCATTCATTTAGAAATCTTTTTCATTTAGAAATCTTGTTCCTATAAAAATTTTAATGTATTGAATAAGAAATGCAAGATGTGTATGACTGTTGTTGATTTTGTTACCCTTTTTTTTTTTTTTTTGGCAAACAGTAAATAAAGAGGTGAATGCAGTTATGACGTAGGATTCCTGATAAAGTATCTTTATATGGAGAATAAAATTTCTTTACTTAAATGTCCTACCACATCTTAGAAGCTGACTATTGATGCCATTTGTGATAGACGTAGCATTCAAAAGGATATTAAATTATTGTGTTCTTATACAAAAAAGCAGTATCGTAATCTGTCATCTGCTGCGGATAAAAAATAGATAAAATTGATTTTAGTGAAAGAAAGGGTCTGTTTTTGTATGTATCCAGAATGACAGAACAGGTCAATAGGGAAATCTGTTCTTGGACAAAGCACACTGAGAAGCTGTGGAATGACACCGTTTCACGAGATTTTGTCTCTGAGTGGTGGGCAATTTATATGGTTGCTATTTAATCTGCTCTACACGGACTATATGTTTTGAAGTGTCCCTTGAGTTGAGGGACATCATCTTGATTTTTTTCAGTGTAAACATGATTTAATTTGCATGTAATGTTGACATCATAAAAAATATGTAGATGAAAAGATTAAAAAAACCCCAAACCTACCTCCATATAATTCTGTGAATATACTTCTTGCATATACATATGTTCCCATGTAGTTCCGTGCGTGAATAATTTGTGTATGTTCCAAATGAAGGACAAAATGTTTCCCACATTTGGCTTTGGCAGGCAGAATGGTATGTGTGAAAACTGGACAAGAATAAAGACTCATTATTGGCCTCACATCTGAGGATGTTCTAGTGTATAGCGTTTTCCTCCAACGTCCTTCTTGTGTTTGGTAAATTAGCTTCAGATCTTCCCACCCTGTAGTTTGGGCACAGTTCACTCATCTTTGAGGACAAACCACGGCTCTGTGAATGCATCAGCAGATTGAGACGTATACGTGGCATGTCTAGACCTAAGAGGTGATCCATGGACATCGCTTTGCTGGGGACCTGATACCAAGATAATGAAATGACTCAGACCACACTGAATCTTCTTTCCCTCGTGCCTAACTCTCCTCCCCTCATGCAGAAGTGAAGGTACCAGGGAGCTGGAGGAACAGCTCTGGGGCAAAACCAGGGCCTGCTGCTCTGTGGAGTGAAAAAACATCTAGACCCAGTTGCTCCTAAGTCTGTCAGTGAAGAAGCAAAATTAGCTGAAGATGTAGATGGATTTTGTCTGTTGACTATTTATTTGTTAAAGTGCTTTTTCGGTGGTTTTATTATGCAACTTTCAGAGGTGCTTTTCATATAATTGTATATCTATTGTTTGGACCTGTAACACAATATGCCACATTAGTATGTGCAAAGTTATAGAAAAAAATGCACAGAGCAGCTTCCTAGAGAGTTCTGGGTGATCACGTAATTGTTGGCAGTTTTCTACTTGAATTTAGAATCAAAGATCCAACTATATCATAAAAAGTTTCCGAATTTTGAGTAGTTATCTCTGCAAGTTTTGCATTCTTTTTACGTATTCTGTCATTTAGGATTGCAGTTCTAAACTGCAGAATGCTCAGACTGAAAGACAGTGCTCTTAATGTTGGTCTGGTTTAGCCAGTCAAACCAAGTGCAAGGGTTCTGGGACTGTTGAAGAAATAGCAGTTATGTTGTTATATTTCTATACATGTCTGAAAAAGTGGAGTGTTTTTTTACATTTACTTTTTTTGGTTTTTGGCTTTGTTAATAGTGAGTTGCAAAAGCAATAATTAAATTTCCATCCACTTCAGTAGAATCTCTGAATGTTGCCCTCGTAATGCCAAGACACTTACACTTAGTTTTAATCTAGAAATGCTTTCAGTCTCCATTCAGTTTCTTCATACCTTGCTTCTGGTCTGATTCAAATTACTGACTCCTGCTCCGTTGAAATGGTTCAGAATGCTTCCTGCTTCCAAGGCTGTTTTGGGGCATACAGTCCTAGTCCCTGTCTTCAGTTTTCTTGTGGTCCCTAATTGGCCTACAGAGATAGGCCAAGAAGAAGATAAGGGATTGCTAGGGTTGTCACCAAAGAGGTATAATTTGCCTGGAAAATACAGATGTCGGTGTGAGTAGCGTAATTTCAGTAAGAGTAAACTGGAAGGAACTTAGGCTACTCTTCCATTGTTTTGTCCACTGATGTTCTGAGTGTGCTGGAAGGCTAGAAGTTTATTTTGGGGAGCGTATTTTCCAGGTACTAAGGCTGTTGTGTTTGAGCCATATGTGACTTATAGCGCCTGTGCTTCTTGTCTGCTTGGTATTAAAATATTTTTGATCATATTTTTATGACCAATCTTTTAAATCATTTTTGGGTTTGCAGCTCAGTCTAGTTAGCTGAAGTGATGTTAATCACTAATTGTAAATGTGAGATTAGTTAGTAAGGAAGGAACTTGTCTAAACTTTAAATTTAAAACTTTTTTTTGGTTATGTTTCATAGTTATTTTCCTTGCACGACTGATATTTATTGATAGTTACTTCATGCACTGCGTGTCAATGGCGGTATAATGTTTTCCTTAATTTGGTACTTCTTTTGCTAGTTAGGCTAACAAACTGTATACAGTTTATTTATGTTAGAAAATGGTGAATGATATGTTTGTTTAGCTTGTGGTTATATTTTACTTGTGGTGATGTCTTGGAATTTAGTTCAAAAAACAGAAAACTAATGCTATAGGATTGTTTAAGTAACACTACATTGCGTGTATAAGAAGCACTGAAATGTCTGTGAAACCATGTTTTGTTGCTAAAACTAAGGGCATTATCAGACAGTTCAACAACGTTATGCGTGCATTAAAATTGTCATTTTTAATCTGGAACAGATGGATACATTTAGTAGCAGTTCTCATCATCCCCACTTACTGAGCTTTCACTCGCATCCTGGAGCAATCTTGGAGCATGAGAACTGGGTTCCTCTCAGATGCAATCGAACTGGAAAATGCTCTAGCATGAGTTCAAGCTACGTTAGCTATGCTGGGAGCTCACGAAATCAAGCATGCTTTGCATCCGTAACTAAGGAAGTTACTAACTTGTGATAAATCCTAAATATTGTCTATATGTAGTACTACCTAAAGATCAGACTAGATTGTTCATGGTTTCACTTTTTTCAGATTGTAGACCTAAGATATATCAGCCCTTTCTGACTTTTCATTTTTTGTAGGTTGGGGAAAATTAAACCTTTCAAGTTTATTTATTTATTTATTTATTTTCCAATCATCTATTTAGCTTTTAAATTAACCAGTTCTTTTCTCAAACAGAAGAAAATATTCTTTATTTTTCCAGTAATTTCCTTAGCTTTTAAAGGAACTAGTTATTTTTTCAAACTGAAAAAAACCCCACTTCAGCTAATTTCTGTCTTTGATGCATCCTCCAGGTTTGCAAGCAGTTTGTTCTACAATTTTAGCTTTAATCAGCAGACTTGAACTGTTTGAATTAACTCAAATTCTTTTAATACTTTGTCAAAGCTTAAATTTTAGAAAATAAGATATTTGCAGATAAATAGATCAATTTAGAAATAGGTAAATTCCACTGAGAAGTTGTCTATCTTGTCATTCAGTTACCCTTAATTGCTGAGAATCCTTGGATGCAAGTCATAGCTGGTCCTCCTGATTTCTGCTCTTTCTTGGCTTCAGCCATCAACAGTGTATTTCTGGAATGAAAAAATAGAGTGTTTTGCTACCATTCCTCCACTGAAAAGATAGAATGCAAAAGATGCAAAGAAATGTAACTTTCTGTGTGTTTTCCTTGTCCTCCTCTCCCCCTTTTTTCCTGGTTGTTATTCCAGAACATGTTGTGACCGCTCCTATCTCTTCCAGTATGTGGCTGTGATGCTCTAGGCAGACTCCGTGATCTGTGATTGAGTAAACCCCTCCTGTGTTCATGTCCTAGCCAGGCATGTGCTTAGTGAGGAAATGGCAGGAATGAGGTGGGTTTTGAGACGGGAGACGTTGGTAAAGGGGTTCGGACCAGCATTCCCTACCTCTTGCCGGATGTGTGAAAATTTTGCCATGCTCCATCCCTGGGCTCAGCTGTTTGAGGCCAGTGCCCCTGTAGTGCCTACGTGCTCAGGTGTCCCTGCCCCTCAGTGCTTTTAGTGTTCTCTCTGTGTCTCAAAAAATAACAGGAAGGAATAATACGGCTGGGTGGTTAATTCCGACCTCCCTCCATGATGGGAGGTAGCTTTAGCTACTTGCTAAGCTGTGTGTTGGTGGCTCGCTGTTTTTCTCCATCCTCGCTAATTTTCAGAAATTGGGATGGAAATTGGCTAGTAAGGAGAATTGCGGGGCTCAGCATTTTGCTTTTGTGCCTTAATAGTCTGTATAACAAGGTGCAAGCCCCAGGATAGAGTTTGCTGAACAGGCAGTATATGTATGGGCCTGTGCATTTGTTTGTGTTTATGCATATACAGGTGTATATGTCGGTATCTGCAATGACTGAAAAAAAGGAAAAAGTGCCCTGGCCACTTTTGCATGGTCTAGGGCTAAGGTAAGCCCTTATATCCAAAAATAGAAACCAAAGGCTTATCTTAGCTTTAAGAAAGATCTTTGCGCAGTTTGTTCTTTTGGCTGCTAATGAAAGAGCACTCCTTTTAATATTGCATTCTGCTAGATTATAATTGTATGATTATAAACAATGAATTAAGCCTCACGCCCTCCTGAGCAGAGTGTGCTGTAGACTCTGGGCTTGCTTGGTAGTGTAGTTTGGTCCCCAGTTTGGCTACAGCAGCACAATTTCACAGTATGTGAATGGAGTTTTTTATCTGCTTTCAAAAAAAGCTTTTCTTTGGCATAAGATGTGCCGTCATTTGATACCACAATTTTATATTCTCTTACCCTTCTCTATCCCTACTGTGGTTTTGATATCTGTCAAAGTTTATATTGCTGTTTTTGACTATTTACCTTTTTCACAACTCTTCAATGTGGTTTAGTTTTTCTTCTGGATTGTCTGTTCACATTATTCTTTCAGGTCATTAATCTCTACATTCCCTTCCCAGGGAGGTCGCAGAGGATCAGACCTTGGAGGTCTCGTGGAATTTTCTTTAACAGAGTCCAAGGTCAGGAGGCTGAATGCATTGTTTGAATATTCATCCAGCAAGACCTTTGGATACGCGACAACTGAGCTCAGCTGAACACTGCTGCTTACAGCAGTCATGGCCAGTCTTTGTTTATTTAACCGAGGCTGTATTTTAAATAAGTTTTCATTACAGACATGTTTTAAATCCTATGCAGATTGCAGCAGAAGTGACCTTCTTATATTATCTCCAAACATCCATATTGCTGTTGAGCAAAATGGGGGAGTTGATTCTTTTGTCGTAGTTATATAGTTTTGAGTTGTTCTACAGACTTTTAGTTTTCTTTGGAGAAATTCTGAGTGAAGTTGAACAAGACCAGCATTTCAAAAACAAACAAGCAAACAAACAGAAAACCCAACAGAGACCACATTTTTTACCTTAAAGAATAAGATACATGCTTTACCACTTCTGGTAGAATTTAGCTTAAGATTAAAATGTCTCTACTTCTTTTGATTTGAAAAGAGTTTTCTTGCAAATGGGCAGGGGTGTAAACTGACTTCCCGATTCTGCAGTTAAAGAACTCCAGTACTTGCCAGTGCATGAACTTTACCAAACTGCACACAAGTGATTCTGATAATGCTGTGGACGGTTTCCCTATCGCTGTTTAGATCTCAGTGACAGAAAGGAAAATGGCAAAACTCACATGTGTTTTCACTTAATTTCTCCTGAGGAGATGTGAACAGTTATAAAAGCCAGTTTAGGCATATTTGCGGGAAGGAGAAATAGAAAAAATAAAAGACTGGCAGAGAGAATTGGGGACGCTGCTGTGAAAGGTGAGGCCATCTAGCAGGAGGTGGGGAAGTGGATTATGGATGTTTCCAGGAAGACTTATTTCAGGATGCTTTATACCTCTCCTATGTATCAAAAGGTTGGTTTTCAGAAAATCTACAGCCACGGAAGAAATCTACAAGATACATTTAGATTGTTGGTGTTTGGCACTGCAGCGTCGCAGGGGTTTTCTTATTATCTGCAGGTCTTCGGGGTGCAGGGGTTTGGGTGCAAACTTGAGTTGCTCTAGCGTGTGAGACAAGTGAGGTGGGTTTTGTGGCTCCCTTGTGATGTGTTTGTGCCCTGTCTTCTGCTGTCCTGCCCGAAGCAGCCGCTGTCCCAGCTGCTCCTCAGCTGGCTCCCTGGAGCCGCGCTGCGCTGAGCTGCGAGCGGAGCCGCTTACGGGAACGTTTTGTTACTCGTGTAAGTCCGTGAGCCAGGTTAGCTTTAAATACTGTCTCTCTCTCAACCCAGTTAATTCCTCCCCAAAGGGATACAGGGCTACTCGTGGGAAGAGCGGAGCCAGCGGCTCAGAGGAGGTGCTAATCTCCAGTGAAGGGGAGATGACAAGCAGCCTGGGGCAGAGCCGGGCAGCAACCTCTGCAGCCTGCACAGCTGGCATTGCAGAGTGACATGTGGCCAAATATGTAGGCATTTGAAAGGCATTTAATACCCACTGTGCTTTTATTTCTAATTCTTTTTAATGTGCACCAAATTTATTACCCTGAAGCCATGCAGTGAAAAGTTCTTGTGTTAACAGAGATGAAGCTCATGCACTTGCAGTTCTGCTTCACAGTATTCTGTATGGAATATGTAATCATTTTTCCGTGTTTAATTCCACTCTGTAGCAATAGCTGGAATATAACTTTAGGCTGCATTGCAGACATTTGAAAAAATTGAGAGTTATCTCACACACATGCACAGGGACACACAAAAAGCACTATTTGAACTTCCTTCATTCATAGTACGTTATTCAGAACGTTCTTCACTAAATTAAACCATGCGCCATTAGTCAGTGCTGCGGAAGAGGGTGAACATCTCCTGTGCATCTATGAGTGCAAATACAATTACAGAAGGAATTAATCTCAGTGACTTCAAAGAGAACTCTCCAGCAGGTAGAAAATCACCATTTAGCCCATTTGTCTCAAGACATATGTACAAGTTGCCTTACAGGTCATAGTTTGCCTTCTTCAGAGTACACTGTATATAAATGATGCAACCACAATTTTAGATACTCAGCTAGCCATGACATGGAGTCCTGAGAAACACCCATTATTCTTTGGCTTGACTCTTCTTTTTTAGTTTTTATTTGTTCAAACAGATTACATTCCCATTTGGATGGGATTAACTGTGGTTTGAAAGTATTGCTGTGGTTTGTCCTGTGAAAATGAGCATAGTATTTAGCTGGGAGATGGCTTTTTCATGACCTAAAACATACTGGATAGAGTATACAAGAGTGTCAGCATTTGTATGCAACAAGATTTCCTGTCATATAAATACATGAGGCACATTTGGGACTTATAATGAATGTAAGGCTCCTTTTCCACAGGGAGAATATAGAATTGGAGGTTTTACTCCAAATTTTCTAGAAATCGATTTTTTTTTTCCTCTCTTGCTGTTGAGCTTCGGATTAGTTTTTAAGAATGGATCCCAAACACATTCCAAACAGGCTAAAAGAGCCCAACATTTTGCTCTGATGGAGCATAGGAAAGCGTCTTGTCAGGTGACCGGCAGTGCATATAGATGTGTCCCTGATGGGCTTACATCCTGGGCTACCACTTGTTATATGGCCCAAAGAAATGCACAGGGAGTTGTTTTGTAAGAAGTCAGTGATGTGACTTTGCCTTCAAACAACTTGACTTGGCATTTTTAGGATTAAAAATACCCAAATATGTGTGATAGATGTGATTTCTATGTAATGTTTATACATGCCATTTCATATGGGATATCATAGAGTGACTTTAACAGACGGGATCATGAAATTTTAGTTTCAAATTCATTTAATAAAATGTGAAATGGGACATTGTGAATAGTTATGTTGTTATGAACGTGAAATATTTTTCCTAATTTCATTTCACAGTTTTATTTTGGATACAAGTCATTCTGTTAGTGTTGGAAACCCATACGCAATAACAGAGCTCTGATATTTAAGAAGTGAAACTTCCATTGAATAGCCTTGTCTCTGTGAAAGTAGGATTCAATGTAAACAAGAAAACACAGACCGTAAATGGTAAAAAGCTAACTTGTGAATTTGTAGCTCTTGGGCTAAACTACTGAAAACTCCTACTGGGAAACTGTCTCAGTATGAATGCAAACAATTGCTTTAGTATGAAACACGGTTTTCTTTTGTTTATTGCAGGTAGATTAATTGTTAAAACACAGTGTGCTGCCATTCTGTGTGATACATATGTATTTCTGAGCACAAAAATGAATTGCTGCTTAGCTCAAATTACAGTGAAATACGAATATGCTTACATACAGATGAATATAGTTACACAATAAGGTGCAAGCCAAACAAACCTTAGCAACAAGCTCTTCCTTACCCTTCTGCAAATGGAGAACAACATAGACCTCTTACCTTCAAACAAGACAACTGTCTGTAACCCAGTAGGCAAGTGTAGTCTGGAGAAGAGTAGAAGATCTTACTGCCATTTGTTGTTCCTTGGATATTAAGAAGCAGCCTTGGATATGAGAAGACTGCAAGTTTTAAGCCTAGATGGCAAGTATAAGTCTCCAGCCCTGTGAACACAGATTATTTCAGTTCTTTCTTTCTGCCTCTATTTCTTTAAGGTGCATTTCAAAGCTATAACTTAAACTACATTTGATGGTTCCCAAATGTGTAAAGGGAAGTGTCTGTTGCTGTTGGAGTGCTTTACAATATGCATCAGTTAAAGACCTCCTTGTGGTAAAGGGTGATATTTTTTAGGTGTCCTGATTCAACTGGCCTCTCTCACCTAGGAGAAGTTGAAACCCCCCTGGTTTGAGCACAGTGTCTGGAACTGAATTCAGCAGCGGGAACATGGAGATGCTGCTCTGGCATCTGCTCCTTGTAGCAGGGTGTACTTCTGCTTTTCTGCGAGTTGGCAGAAAATCCTTTGCTATCTTCAGGATCTTTTTGTGGCTGCAATTGCTGTCATCATGGTCATCAGTCTAATCAGGTCTCAATATGACTGGGCTCATATTGAAGTCAGGTCAAGGAACTGCTGATCCATAAGACGAAAGCCACTTTGCCTGGTACTGCGGGCCTGACATAAAGCTGTCAGTTGGCAGTGAGAGACTCTTTTCACTTCAGTGAATTTTATATCAAGCCCTTTCTCCAGGAACTGGACCTGTACCAAAAAATTCATTCCCACAAGAAATACGCATAATCTAAAAATTGTCAGTGTTTGAAACTAACTCTAGCTCCCATGATGTAGTTTATCTAATCTGTGGTAAACACTGACAACCAAAGTCTGCTACTTTTCAAGCTGAACCGCTGAACCTAACAAGAAAATTGGTTCTTTTTTTTTTTTTCTTTTTTCTATTTTGAAGCTTTCTATTTTGATACTGCTCTGGAAGGAGCTAGCTAAGTACTTAACAAAGACCCTCTGATTTCTAAATGCAACTAGTTCACTGTCAGGATGTCGGGGCTGGAGGCTAGTTCCTCATTTTGATTTTTCCAAGACCTTTCCTATCCGTTTGAGCCAGTTATCCTTGTGTTTTCTTGCCTGTACTAATGTCCTCACTTTACTCCACAGCTGATACAATTATTCTGAGAGCAGGAAGCGGTTTTCTCAAATCTGTATTTGTAGTATTTGCTTAATAAGGATGGACTTCTGAACTTGCCTATTTATATACTTTTTTTAGAACCTGGAGTTAGCCCAGCTCCTTGTCTTCTCTATCTGTTACTTTCAGATATATGGGATCCAGGTGGTAGAACTGTTTTTTGTACAGAATACACCACTGAAGTGAGATTCTTTGATCCTTATATTTGAGATTCTAAAAGAGCGGGACTATAGGACTTCACATATATATAAATTAATATAGTAAGTCAGTAGTTTTTTAGATCTGTGAATTGCTGCATAAAGACATTTAAGGACTTCTATAGACATTAGGATTTCTCACTTGGATCCAGGGATATCTAGCGGAGTTTTAAGAAGCATTTTACAATTAAATCTTCTATGTAGTATTTAATCTTCAGAAGGACTGCTTGGTGCTTTCCAAGCAGACTTTATTTTTTAACTTAGACTAGTGATTTTTAAAATAGATTCTGAGAGGTTAGCCTCTCAAGAGAGCCAAGTCTTAGGGGCTGCTGAATCTACTAGCCAAACAGAAATGAGGCCACTGCTGAGTGCATATTCCCAGTAGGCAGGCATGCACGCATACACGCAGTGTGTATATGCATATGTGTGTTTATATATATGTGTATGTAAATATATATGTATATGTACTACATGGCTGGCCACATGGATCGACACAGAAAATACAGAGCACTCGAGCATAAATGACATGGATTATCTGATCCTGCTCCCTCATTTCTGCTGCTCAGGATGAAAGTTCACTAGTGCATATGTATGCACTGAAATGGATCCCTCTAATACCTGGCCTTAGACACTGTGTCTGTCCACTTGTTGCCACCTGGAACCATGAGTGTCCATGGCCAGGGCCTTGCTGTGGCCACTGGCACCATGGCCACACAGGCATACAGACACAGAATGCAGTTCCTTCTATCCCCTTTCCCCTCTCTTTTCCTGCAAATGTTCTTGCCCATTCTGCCAATAGGCAGGCTGTGGTGTCTGTGGCGATCAGCTCTTAATTGCCAGCCTAACGAAGAGGCTTGGGCTTGTCTTCTCGACTTGGGTGTTTCACGTGTGTTTCTCTCCCAGTGTAGAACAGACACCAAACTGCTTGCACACAAGTGAAGTGCATCTGCTAATTTGGTATACCAAATTATCATGAATATATTGAATATTTGTTACTATTGTTACTATTTGTTACTATTGTCTTACCTTTTTCTTGGAAAGCTGAGTGTAAAAAAGGGCTCTTTTGATTCTCAAGTTCTGGGATTTCATCCTGCTACTTTTATAGTCCTCAGAGAGGCTGAAGTTGCTTAGGCAGATAGCTTTTTAAAAACTGACCTGTTGTGTTACTTGTCTGAAACTGAAGTCTTAGTTCCCTGGAGCAGATTGCTGGTAGTCTTTCGTAATGAGTTATTCAGTGGCAAACAGAAACACCAGTTCACGCTGGACAAATGCATTTGTTATTCTGGAGAACGGTTCTTGGTATATGTCAGATTACTCAATCAGCTTTATGCCTGCGAACATGTAAAGATAAAAGCATGTTTGCTAAAGCACAGGCTTACAGTAATGGAATGAAAATGTAAATAAAGTTGAAAATACAAAAATATATTATTAAAACTATTCTTGGCACAAACTCATCTTTGCTGCTCTGGCATTTCAGATATCCTTCGGGGCTAATTAGCACATTGCTTCATTACAGCCTGCTCTAGGTAGCCACGATGCACAGTTTAATTCTAGGAACTATCTGGCTTCTGGGTGCTGCCCAGAAAGAGCCGCTTTGGGTGTTGCCTTCTCGGCTAGCTCGTGGCAGACTCAGCTCTTTCTTCTCTCTTGGTGCCTCTCTGGCTCTTTTCCTTATAGAGGCCAAGGGGAAAATCCCCTTAAGTTGTTTTTTTAAGCATTTGGTACTCTTCGCATGACAAGCACTTTACAAGTGGGTTTTTTTTTCCATGAAAAATAGGAATAATACAAACTTTTTAATGTTTGCACCTGCTACATGCTTTGCAGGGAAGGGGAGCTGTATAAACGCAATGAAGAGCAGACTGCCTAGACATTGTAATCTTTTACTATTGTATAGATTTCTCTTAGGACCCCTGTTAGAGGTTTTGTTTTGTTTTCTCTTTGAGATTCTATTTGACTGCACTGAAGCTAATGTCTTATGGAATGAAAATATTTAAGAGGTAAAAGCTGGAAAAAAAAAGAGAAAGTTTATTAGAAATTTTGAGTTTAGGATCTATTTTTAGAACCTGCAGTATTCAACACTTGGTTCAAATTAAAGCACAGGGCTGTAAGCAGAATTTATGACTTCAAATGAAGAAAAGGATAAAAGGTAGAGTGGCTTACAGAAATTAAAAAAACAAAAGATAAAACCCAGCAACAACAAAAACTTTTTTGGAGGGGTGGGGGGAAATGAGAATGACCATCTACCCCCAAAATGGTGGAAGTGCTTGATCCAAGGTGGCATCTTCAGTTTGTTTAACTGGTTGATTGAACCGTACGATAAAATATCGGTGAGCCAGAATCTTGGGGATAACATCACCAGAAGGGTGTATTGGTTCATGCTGAGGTGAATTCTGCGCCTTGAGAGCCATTAAACCACTGAATTGTTTGAATTCCAAATATCAACACCTAGCCTAAAACAGTCAAATGATGTTGAAGTTGGCATAGTTTTTATTTTATAATATTGGGAAGCCTTGCGGACGCTTGAAATGACAACAATCTGGTGCACTAATGTGAACTGTAGTCCTCATATTTGACCTACCTGAATACATTTTGCAGACTAAATATGTGAGTCTATAATTATTTTACTGAAGATGGCTTGCTTTGTGATACCTGTTTATATAAATGATCTTACCCTGTGAAAGTACAAAATAATTCAAATGATTTATTCCACCTGATACCTCTTGTTGTATGCGTGTCTGCCTTCTCTTGGTGTATAGGTGTAGGCTGGAAGTGATATTGACATCAATAGAATTGCCATGGGAGAGATGAGAACCAGTCTCAAGGTTTCAATGTTGTCTTGGTTTTCTTTATCACACCAATACGGTTTCTTTTTGTGAACTATCTTTTGTGGACCTGAACCGATCTGCTAAAAGCTCTGATGTCCGTTGTGGGATTGTCAGATCCATTCAGGTTTACCATTAAAACACAAGGATTCCCAGTGAGTTCTGTGTTGATAGTGGTTTTTTTTTTTTTTTTTTTTAATGTAAATCTTCTTGAAAAAAGGCAGTGGAGTGGTTGAAGCTCTGAGACATTGAGGAATTATTTGATTTTACCAAAGAAATCAATAGCTTGAAAACAAGAAGATGATACTTGTTCTTTTACAAAGGTCAAATATTTAGTGATAAGTTCCTATTAATAAATGGACTTTGGCAATTGATAATTAATAGTTATGGCCTTTTGAATGTTTCTGGATCACTTCACCAGCTGCAGAGCAATTAATGGTTTCTAGTGGTGGTACTCGCCTAGGCTATTTTGGTGGCAACTGTAAAGGAACATCTATGTTTTCTGGGCAGTGATTAAGCTCCACAGATCTTTCAAGCCTGGTAGGATTCCAAAACTGTGTAAAAATTCTGTTTTGTAAATTAAGATCAGAAGCTATTATTAGCTTTTGTTTGTAGTTCAAGCATGATGTCATGTTTGGCTTGATTCTGTAGGAAAACTCCCAACTCATGGCTCGAATCTGTTCTTTGTCAACTCGGTGTCTTCAATGTCTGCTCTTGAGGCCGCCTGTCTGTCCTGAAGAGAGGAATGGTTCTTGCAATACCAGCATTTTAGGGCTGGATTCAGTGTTATCTCGGGGGAGGGACGGGAGGCCTTGCCTGGAGCCAGTCACAACTGCATGTTTTCCAGCCACCTTATCCTTCCATAAAGCTGCATTTAAGCGGCTTTAATTTTTCATATTGGTATGAAGTCCTTTCAGGCCATTCCAGCAAGACAGCACTGGGCGTAGTGGAAAGTGTCTCGAAAATTTGCTCCGAGGTGCGTTTTTTGACACTTTTTCTTCTATTTTCTTCTATTTATATGAATAAGAAGTTGTAATAATTTGGGGGTTAAAGAAGACTTGAGGAAGCATAGAATCACAGCAAAAACATCTGTTTGGAACTGTAAAGCATTGCAGTAAACCATGTTCTTCCAAGTTTCATGAGGTTGCAGTATGTTAACTGTTCTTTTGAAAAGTCTTTTCCAGGCTTGGCTTTTCCTTACAGAAGTGACAGGAGTTGCTGATTTAGAGTAACTGCGTAAAGCAGAAGTTGTTATAATTATGGAGGAATAATTTGATTCTTGAAGAAGCCATTTCTTACTCAAGTTTTTTTTTTCCTGAAGGTTTATTTGAATAAAATCTGTAGTCTGTATGGATTTAGGAAGTCTTGCCCTGTATATTTCGGCTACTTAATTTTAATTTACTTTTGCTACCATCAGGTCTAAGCAAAATCTATTCATTTGAAAGCAAGTGTACTGAAAGGGGACTATTATTCTTCATAGAGCTAAAAAGGCATCTTTTTAAACCAGGAACATCATCAATTCACGAGAATAGTCACATTCATGGGCATAAAAAAATCATAAATCATGTTAAATTATTTTTTCACTTGTTCTTTGAGTACTCTGGCCAAATATGCATAATTCTTTGATAAGACCGCTGCAGGTTTTGCATTTAAAGATAAAATACATCTTTCTGTCAGATTGCTGTTTAAAAATGTTCTATTTGCTTTTTGAAAAATCCTTCTTACCCTTTGTCAAGAGAATTGTTTTTTGCATCCAAATGTGGTGTTTTGTGCTTTCATAAAATTGGAAAACATGGATAGTTGAAGGGGCAGAACAGGCAGTATACAGCCAATACTGGCAATAATAGCAGATTTAAGGCCTGGTAACATGTCAGTTAATAGGGCTATAAGGGAAGCCTTGTAATCGTGGGGAAACAAATATTCTCCATTCCAAAAGGAATGCAGAATGTGTTTTGTAGACATGATAAATCTTGTGGAAAGGCATTTTACACCGTAGTGTATTTGTGCTACAGAAGAAATACTGAAGTAGATACTAAGGGGGTAAATGTAAGTGTAAATATAACGAAGGCTTAATTTATATTTATTGCTGTCTTCCCTCTAGCATAGTACTAGCTTTCATGAACTAAGAAACATGACTTTATAGGCAAACGGACAGAAAATGTAGTCCAGTCAGTCGTCCTTTTATTAAAGGTATAATGCTCTCTCATGCTGTCAGTGCATAAGAGTACTATTGATACTGCTGTGTCTGGTGAGATGGCTCCTGCAAAACCATCCTAGGCATCCCTCACCCATGTCTGGGGAGCACCAAGTAGAGAACTCAGGATGGACTGACTTAACTTCTGTTGTGAACATGGCTTATTTTTGACAGTGCACACTGCAACTTATATACTGTCTTTGCTGGAGAACTGATTATAGAAATTAATACAAGCCTTCCCAGACACTCTCTTGCAGCGAGCACATGAGTGTAGTTTTGTTTTTAGCTCTTTTTGATGTTCACTTAGGATAAACAACATAATTGCTTTGTGGTTTTGCTATTCACGAGTGGTGTAATTGTGTCAAACTATTCTGTTCAAGCCTTTACACCGTAATGGCAGTGTGTGTGTTTTCTTAGTAATGTTGCTCTGTATCTATTTGTCAAGGCTATTGTAACTCTCCCATAAGATTATTTTTCCTTTTTTTTTAAAAAAAAAAGAAAAGTTATTACTTTATTGTAATGTGCCATAAGTAGTGAAAATTAAGCAAATGCTCATCTCCTGAGTGCCTTTGAAAATACTACCTATAATATTTGGCTAATCCTTGCGTATAGTCCTTGTATCCTGTCCTTTTTGTTATGCTTCGTGCTTTTCTGTACTTGGAAATGGAGCACTTGGCTAATTCCTGCTGTGAGATCTAATCTAATAGTCAAATGTCCAGTCTTCAGAGGTCTGCAGAAAGTAACTGCAAGCCATAGCTCATTCCATCTTTCAGCATCAGTAACTCTAGCCGGCCTGGTGAGCATCTCGTAGTGTTACGAGGAGTGATCAAAATAAAGTAACAGCAGGACAGCTAACAAACATGGCAGCGTCATGTACACAAAAGTCTCTCATAAATAAATAAGCAATTTAAGGAGTACACTGGAAGTTACTTTTCTAATGAAAGCTTCTCAGGCTAAACTGTAGGAGAGGTGACAAATGTGCTCCGTAGACTTGTACTACACTGACATTACGGTGTTTTAGAGACAGCTTTCCAAATGCAACAGCAGTGTTCTGTGCAAATGATTATTGTTTCTGCTTTCAGCTGAGAAAATTAAATAGGAAAACTGTAATGTAAATATTTTTAATCTCAAAAGTTTGTTGCTTATATTAAAAATATATAAATACTATATATATATAAATACATACAGAGATATATATATAGAGAGATATTTCTGAAGACGCTTTCAGATTCTACACACGCAGATGTTAATGCAGATTTTATAACAGGGAAACAGAAGAGTTGGCAGTTTTCACTGAGCAATGCCTGGTATCTTCCCAGGTCAGAAGGCATCAGGATCTGGACTGTCCCAAAGAGCTTGCAGCCTGAATAGGCAGCAGAGGAAGGGCAGAAAGGCCTTTCTGGACCAAAGAACGTCAGTGCAGGAGTTCACTGAGTACCTGCTTTCTGATCCTACCGTAATTAATTCATGTGCTGAGGATTCAGCACATTTCTGAATGTTAAATGAACTCAGACTTTCACAGTTGATGTTAAGAAGTTGTTTGTCATATGACCTCAAAGTAATTTTATTTGTAGCTCCATTGTCAAACAGCCTCTAAGCGATTATGAAATTGCTCCCTAGATCTCTGCAGCTTTCCTTCTGCTGACAGTTTAATCGTGTTGCTCTCCAAAAATTGGAGGCAACTTTGTGGCTATCACTGACACATACTTAAGTCTGTAGAGAATGCTTCCAGCTTTTGAAAAAGGTGTCTTCCCTCCCCAGGTTTTACCTCATGAGATTCCCAATCTTAAGTTTTTACTTAAGCCACCTTCTAAAGGAGTCTCAAATCAGATTACCAGATGCTTGCTGTAGCCTAAGAAGGCTTTGAGTTCTGCCACCTTCCCAAGAGAGCATTTTGCTGGAAATATCTCTTCTGGAAATATCTCTTCTCTATTTTTTTTTTCTTTTTTTCTGACATGAAGCAGTCTTGTCTGAAGTAGCTGCCTAGGACTCTTCTGTAGTGCATCGGGCAAATAGTAGCATGGTCCAGCTTTCAGCAGGTAAATGAAATAGAAAATCCATAAATGTGATGCTTGCAGCTTAATTTTCCTCCTTATCATGCTTATTACATGCTAATGATTGTGGCTTTTTGTGAATTATTTCCAGAAATGGCAGTGGCAGCTCCTTACCCCATTCCTGCTGCAGCTATTCCCAGACGTATCTGCTGAGCTTTGCTGTGGAAAGAAGCTCAAGCTGCCCTTGTTTTTGTGTTAGTGTCAGAATTGGCTGATCTAAACCAGGGAGTTGGATGTATTTTATGGCTAACACAGTGTTGAACTGAACCTTTTGTAGTTTGCTTTGTTAATTTTCATAGTGTTCAGTCTCGGTTCTTACCTTCCAATAACTCTTGAATGGCTCTTCTGAACTGCAGTTTCTTTCACATCATATTTAGTGTGCTAAAAGAGGTCCATTTTCCTACATTGCTGCCTCCGGAGGCGGCATCTGTGAGTCACAGAGAGGAAAGTTGCATCTGGAAGCATCTCGTTATTACTGGATGCCAGGGAAAATTGTGGATATTTATGTCAGATGAGAATAGATATTTTAGTGAAATCTAATCTCTGTTGCTCTCTTTGCTAAGTTAGCTACAGCTTTGCACTTTGTTGAAGTTTTGCATCTCTGCGTCCATCAGCATCGAGGTTGGAGTGGCAGGGAATTCAGCTGAGGCACAGATACTTTTGTTCATCATACATAATGTATGTTAAAAAAAAGTTAGTTTTACAAAAGAACAATGACGGGTCTGAAAAAACACAGTGGAGAGACTAACTAACTTCTTAAAAATTAAACAAACTGCTTTACAAATTAAGAGAGTTATGCCAAATCCCATCCACCCTGGGAGCTTTCTGCAATGAGACTATTAAAAACTAAAACATAGACTTTGCAATGAACAGTTAAGTTTTCCAACAGTCTGTATTTCATAGGCATTTTTCTTTTGTTCAGCTACAGATACATAAGGAAGCTTTCCTTGCACGTTCTTCAGATTCATTTGTGCTCTATTCCAAAATAAAGCAATAAAACATCAGGCCAGAATAGAGCACTGTGACCCAGGCTGAACTCCTGGGCAGCCACTGTTCCTGTATCTGTACCAGTATCTCGTGGCTGAACTGAAACATTGTGATTCTTTTTTTTTTTCCTTTCTTTCTTTTTTTAGGTACAAAATTAAAAGCATTTAAACCAAAGATTTTACATTTTTTTGATATGTAGGTCTCAGTGCTCATATACATAACAGTTAATTTTGTTTTTTTCCTCTCGGGATTCCTAGTTCTAGTTTCCATCCTGAATAGACAGCGTTATTACAGATTGGTGAAACCTTGTTGAAATGCTTGGCCATTTCAGTCTTTTATTGTAAGAAACATGGAAAAGTGGAACTGCATTAAGAAAACAGGCAGTTGGAAGCAAGTGAGGCTTCTAGCCTCCAAAACTAATCTCTTGGCTAGCATGGAGGTTTAACTCTGAGGTGGAAGAGGTATCGCCTGTTTTGGGGTAACTATTTCTGGAGTGGGAGGCTGATGTGTTGAACACATCAGAGGAATCAAGACACTAAGCAGCCAAGGACACAACTGGAACAAGTCATTGAAGCAAAGTCCATGGAGGAAAATGTGTGGAAAATGGGACCCTTTGGGCTAAGTGCTGGCAGGACATGGCTGGACTGTTACTACAGGAGCTGTCTTGTCTTTGATTGTCCGCAAGGGAAAAAAGGACTTTGCATGTGTTTTGTGAGTTGGATTTCACCACAGAAGGGCTCAACTCCACTGTGTTTTCTTTTTCTAACAAGTAATCTGCAGAAAAGCAGAATTCTGGCCGTATGTGTCAGAAACATTTAGTACACACACACCTGTGAGCATATGTTTAATTTACACTTGTGATAGAGCAAATTAAAGAGACAGAACTAGTAGTGAAGTTCAAACTGTAACAAGGTTATCTGTTGCAGCGTAACATAATTCATTTCAGTACTAAAATGGTAAAGTACTACTAGACGTCTAAGCCAATGCACATGACAAAATAATGAATACATTTTGTACTCGTTGGCCAAGTTGGTCTTGTTCTCATGCGCTTGGCTCCCAAAACAAAATATCTACTGACCTAGTTCTAAAAATATAAAGTATCAGGTAATATCTTAATGCTGATTTCTTTTCTTCAGACTTTTGAAATTGTATCCCTTGTAGCTGCCAAACATACGCTGGTGGGGAACAGTGCCATGGTGCAATGCTATGGCCTGAGAAAAATCACCTGCTTGTCCTGGGATTAGTTCCATTACTGTCTGCCGGAAATGTCAGACTGGTCTTTCAGCCTGTGGATTGAAGGCAGATGTTTCCAATGTGAAAGGAATTTACCTATATAGCATAGGGATGCAACGAGAAGTGACTCTTAGCTTTTAGTAAGTGACTTTGTATCAGAACACGGAACTTTTCTTCTTTTCTCTAAAGGCAGAACAAAATCTGGTAAATATTAGAAGCAGATTGCTCATGTCCTGGAAGAGATTCAGGACAGCTGTTTGTTTTGGGTGATCTGATTTTAAATAAATACTCTTAAGAAAATGATAGAAAAAAATGTGAGTATAACACTGTACCTTTGCTTGGCATTTACGCTACAGTGCACTAGTTCCCACTGAAGCTATCGTCTTTTTTTGTATAGCAGTTGGACATCTAGTCAAAACAGCATATGCTCACAAATAAGTAGGCTTGTGACTAGACTACTGAAGCTTTCAAGAAGTGTTTTTCCCTTAAAAATCTGTTTTTCCCTTATGGTCTTTGCTGAGCTCTCTTTTTGTTTTGGGCATCAGCTTTGTGAGCTGGGCCCAATATTTGAATCCCGTGCCTTGGGTAGCTTCTTTTCAGTATAATCCCCCTGCCCCATCCCTTCCACGTAACCCTTTGAGGTCTACATTGAAAGTGAGCTGCAATTGTTTTTCTAGGGAGGATTTACTGCAATGGGAGACCTACCAGATTGATGTGTTTCCCATTTCTAGTCCTCCTCTCAGATGCAAGGAATTCTCTTAACACCTTTTAGATCCCAATTCCAAATGCAGATGAGAGTGCAAAAGCAAACATTCAGATTGGTTTGTGATATATATGGCCCTCACAACATATGCAGCCTGCAGACAAGAGGAAGCTACATTAATCTCTCAGTTTCTAAATGGCTTTGGCCTGCTTTGAAAAACTCCTACCAGCAGCAGTCATCTTGATCTGCTCTTTGTGCACTAAATGCTTTTATTCACTTCGTTGACAAGTGTTTCTTGCCCTCTGTGGGCATGAGCAGTTTCATGGGCCCTGCCCTGTCACCGTGCTCCCTCCTTTGAACTTCCATCATTGGATGAAACCCGGACCTTCTCATAGACATCATTCCTCATATATTTAATTTCATGATAAACTGACTGGCTTCCTGCTCTGGATTTTGCTCTAATGCTACCATGTTTTGTCTCTATTATTTAAAGTTGCAGAAAACCTCTTTCCTGTTTCCTTGTATTTCCTTGAGTTAGTACATTTTATTAATGTATCTGTCTATTTTTTTTCCTGAGTGTATAATGTCAGCTAGAGAAGGACATAAGGGATGGTACAGTGAAAAGCTGCATCAGCATTAGCTAGGGATAGCTTTGTTATTTTGGAGCAAAGGCCATAGTTATGTTATTGAAGACATCATAAATGAAGACAAGACTACTGTAAGATGTTTATCACACGTAAGTCACATATATTACAAAATACTGGTGGAGGAATAATCTATGGAATATTGAACTCTTTTTGTGACAAGAGATCTGAAATTAAAAAAAAAAAAAAAGAGTTTATTAGAAAATTCTGAGAAGTTGCACTTTTTAAAGCAACTTAGGTGTGGGGAGTTCTTACCTGATTAGGTATACTGTCTTTGTCTCTATGGCAGTGGTGTTTATTTTGTAGAATTGAAGAGCATATGTATTTTGGAAGAGCAACATTTCTGGTTCATGGATGACTTATAATGTCTTTTCTGTGGGTCCAATTTGGTCAAGAAACCAAATAAAAAATGTGTAACTAGCAGGCAAAACCTACAAAGCTTTGATGAGGCAGAACACCTGACTTTTGTCAGCTCCAGCTAGGACTCTTTCCTGTCATTCAGCCTGGATCACCAAGGCTCCTTGGTGTCTACCTCCAGGATTCCCAGGGAGCATCAAGCTAAATGAGATTGTCTAGTCTGATTTAATATGAGCTTGGAAGACTTCTCTTTTCCAGTGGCATGAAGGACCACAATACACTATATCGTATCAAACCTTTTGTTTTATATAAAGGTTTTCAATTTCCAAATGTAATGGAAACAACTAATTCACCTATGACTATGTAGAGGGAAGGATGCTGCTGGATGGTGAGCGGCCCTTTCCCTCCACATCCAGGCTGTGGATATTGGCCCTGGAACCCAGCTGCTCTCAGACTGTGGAAGATCTCATGCCAGCAGCATCATCTGGATGCCTGGCACAGCTCTTTGAACAGTTGTTCTGGCAGCTCAGGAGCTGCTCTTGATTTCTAATATGGTCAGCATACAGCTAGATATTTTCATCCTGCCTGGATGCCTTTTCTGTTTGGCTCACCTTGGATTATTTGGAATTTTGGCATTTCTGTCCCTCAGGGGAAATGGGACTCTCTTCAGTTACCTATCAGTCCTCAAGCGGAGAATCCTTGCAGCTGGAATGGGGAGAATTCCGTCAGCGTACTAAAACTTGCTCTCATCTTGGAGTTGTTGTGCACTTGCTGAGCATATGCTGGGACTTGAATGCAAAAGCAGTAGAACTGGCTTCAAATATTTTTAACATTCAATTTTCTATCAGAAAATTCTAATTCAACCAAGCAAAATCATTCTGCAAACTGTATTTCTTTTAATGAAACTTTAGTAAGGATCCTTCTTGGGTCTAGGGTAGGATTATTGGCTAGCAAGTAGATTTAGAACTAGAAGAAGGCCCGTGAATAGCTGATAATGCACATCTCCTCCTTTTGCTTGGGTATGAAGGAATCTGGTTGAGGTACTTGATCTACCTAAGTCAGCACCATGGTCACCTGGCTATAAATTTGGGGCCTTGCCTATTGAAGCAATGAATGAATGAAATAGTCTGAATGAAGCTGATAGCCTGGTGGCTAGCACGAGTGTCTGAGAGACAAGGAGCGTAGAGCTGAGTCCAGGACTTCCTTGAACCAACGTGTGGATTTGAGAGAGAGAGAAGGAGGTTTCTGTCCCCGAAACATAGAAAAGAACTAAATCTTGTTGCACTGTGAGGCAAAGCTAGATATCAGGCGCTGCATTTATCTCAGGCGTCTTGTCTGTGGTCCAGGCCATTCCTAACCACTCACTCTCTTGGCCTGCTCGCCTGCTCCTTCACTGTGCACGTGCATGGACACCTGGGCTGCAGGTTTCATCCACGTGGGGACAGGGTTTCGGTGCCCTTGCTGGGCTGGGAGGACTTGCTGCCTGGTGGCCGTTTCCTTGGGTTGCAAGCAAGCAACCCCCAGCATGAGGAGCTGGTGATTGCTACCAAGTGAGGAGACAGGGTTGCTGGCTCTGGCAGCAGCGGTACCGGGGCGGTGTGAAAGCCAGCTTTCAGAGCTGCCAGCCCTAGTGTCCGCAGCGACTGCTACTTTGGGGGAGGCAACAAACGTGAGCAAGTGTTTTGGGGTGGACTGGGGCTTCCCTTGCTTAGGGCTTGCCGGTCTCATTTGGCATCCTGGGAGGGCCTTGCGTAGGAGGGAAAACCGTGTTTTACAGTGTCTGAAACGGCTGGCCTGTATCGACAATGCTCTAGCAAAGAGTATGAAGCAGCTCGTCGGCCTGGGGCTGCTCCCTGGCTGGCTGCTGTGGCCATGGCGTGAGCCAGAGCATCCCCTGCCCGGCTCCGCGGCTCCCCTGCTGCACCGGGAGACTGCGAGGAACAGAGGGCCTGATCCCGGCTCTTGCTCCTTCGTGGAAAAGGCCAAAAGAGGCGGATGGAGCCAGTGCTACGTGGAAAAGCCTTCTGCAGGCGATGGCTTTGCTTGCGGCTGCCCCAAGGTGTTTGTGGCAGAAGGCAGAAAGGAGAAGCTAAGGCCGAGCAGCCAGCGAGAGCCCAGGGGTCCCCACCTCCGGCTGGGGTTGAGCAAGCCTGGGGCTGCTTCTCCATGCGCTTGCTGGCAGCTGTCGCCCAGGCCGGGCTTGGGATGGATAGATAGATGGATGGATGGATGGATGGATGGATGGATGGATGGATAGATAGATAGATAGATAGATAGATAGATAGATAGATAGATAGTTGGATAGATAGTTGATAGATAGTTGGATAGATGGATGGATAGATGGATAGAGGGATAGATAGATCTCCCGGCCTGCTGGGTGCCTGGGCTCCTGCTCCTGGGGCAGAAGCAGGGCAGTGCCGACTGTGCTGGGTGACTCCCAGGTGCACAGAGAAACAGGGCAGCAGTGAAATCAACAAAAACTGACTGAGCTTTTGATCCCCGAAGGTTAAGACAACATCAGGCTGTTTAGCAATAGTGGCAAGTTAACAGCCGAGTTCCCAGGATTTAATGTGCTCTTGGCTACCTGCATAGCTCAGTGTTTCCCTCACACGATGGATGAGTTAACTGAGCTAATAAGAGAAGATGTGACTGCGGTTACACATGGTGCTTGGCAAGGACTCTCTGTCCTGTACGTTAGCCACAGCTTTATCCTCCTGCTATTTGTACCGTGCGTTTCATTTCCTCCCTCTATTCTGCATTCCACTTTCCCTCCTTTTTTGCTTCTTTATCCTCACTTTTGCCCAGCTTTGTTTCCCCTTACGGCTCAGTAACTGCCATCTGCTGTTTGGGACCCTTCCCTCAATGGCCAAAACGGGGGCAGAGAACACAGATACCAAACGTATGTGAACGTCTCCTGTGGACGCGTGTGTGTAGGGATCCAGTTCCTCGTTGCCCATGCCCAAGAATGTCTGCTTGGTTTTGTGCCATAATTTAACCTAATCCAACTAGTTTTTATTAAATCCACAACTTTCAAATAGCGTATAGGGAAGAACCGCAAACCATATGTTTTTCCGTTTAACCACAGGCAGTGACTTGCTGAGCTCTTCTGATTGCATCTTATAAAATGTATGTGCCCTAAGCAGGTGGGCAAGATGGGATGCACTCTTTGGATTTGTGCATAAAAAGGTATTCAGAAATGTTTAGTTGTGTCCTAATTCTAGTGCCATCCCAGGAAATACACATTTAGTCAAAGCGGGGATGCTTTGTGTATTTTCCTGCGTATTTTCCAGAGTTCAGTCCAATGATGCTTTAAACTCAGGCGGGAATTATAAAATTTTTTTTTTCAGTCCTTTCTCTGTTTCTGGAAGCTTGAGAAAAAATAGAAGGTTCTCCTTTATTTTAATGGACAATTTATTTTGCACCCTACTTCAGTGGCTGTACTGAAGATACGTAACTAATTTAAGAAAACCTTCATTTATAAACTGTTTACCTTTGAGAACATCCTCCTCCGAAGTTGTGTCACTACTTTTAGCTTTGTTAGTGTTGACATATATAGTGTGATAGAAGAGAATTGAGCACCAACAGCTACCTGATAGCTGATTTGCTTCAGCTGCCTGTAATGAACAGTAATACCTAAAGAAAAATAAAAAAAAAGTGCCATTTGGAGAATTACTAGTGTGTCAGTAGTGGTTTGTGGAAGAACTTTCCTCCCCACTCTGACTTTTGTTGAACAGAGAGATTAGAGTAGAACAACTTGCTTTGTAGCCAAAAGAAAAAAAATCCAAATGGAGGAAAGTGTTTGGCTTCTCAAAGCCCATAAGGAGGGAGAATGGTTGTGACAGGTCCTCTGCTTTCCTCCCACTTGTTCTACAAATTTTCATTTCTTTTTGTCCATATTTCTGAAACAAGAATTTGAATGGGTTCTCTAGCAGAACAGTTCCAATCCCATAAGGTTATTATGAAGTATATTTTGGGCTAGGCATAGGAAACATAGACACTGTGTTGAACTTCTTAATATCTTTTCTTGGGACAAGACCACTTCTTGGTTAGCAGGTGAGCTCGTTTTAGATGAGCAGCTATTATGAGATTGGATTTCCGTGTAGTAAATCCATTAATAGCTGTTTAATAACGACCTTCCTGCATTCAACTGAATAAAGAGATTTCGCAGAAACAACCTGCTTTCTGCTCACTACATACTACACACTTCCATTTGCCCCGCAGATTGGGATGCCAGGCACCAAAAAACAGCATTGCCTTTGCAAGATCCACCCATGGGAGATGTCACCAGGGCTGCCATTGGCGGATCAGATTGGTCTGACTCTTGGGTTCTTTTGGCAGATCAGAAGGGCTGCAGTGAATGGAGCAAAGCTCACATCCCATGCAGAGCTTATTCAGATTCCCTGGGCCCATTTTATGCCACATAGGTATTGTCAGGTCTTCTGCATCCAGCACAAAAGCAAGAAGCCTTGGCATTTTTTTAAAAAAAGGGAGCTCTGTGTGTGTGTGTTCCTCATCTGGATCAAGTATCTTGACTGGAGGATCTAGCAGTGCGTAAGGTTTGTATCATGGAATATGCAGCCACAGCCCAGGACTATTCTTGGATATATTTTCATGGTCCTTTTCATGATTTAATCAGTAGTGAAAGAGCCCGTATGGAAATGCTGAATATCAGTGTCAGATTTCAGAGTATATCTCTTAAAATACACAAGGTCCGCACTTCCCTGAACTATTTAGTGTGCAGGCTTGGACAGGCAATACTGCACTTATGAGACTTACCAATAAATCCGTCTGTCTGTGTATCTGCTCGGCCAGAAACTGTTGACATTTCATGCCAGGTAAGCAGATTGCCTGCTGCTCTCCTGAGCTTGATAAAGATTTTCAGCTACCTTTAACAGAATTCAGGTGTCTGACAGAGAAAATAGCAATTATCTTAATGTGTCATCTTTATTGCAAATGAGAAATAGAAAATACATTTTTTTGTTGTTAATTCAGTCACCCTACCTGAGCGAATGGTGTTGGTTGTGAACGGTGTTAACCAGGAATTTGAAAGTAAAAATGCAATAAGATTAAAACACCAAAGGCTTTCTAAAATATCATCCTGCTTTATCACTTTGGTTCACAATAGGGTGCTGAGCAGTGTTATATTTTAAACCATAGTATTTTAGCTTCCAGTAGTGCCATGTAATTGAGCTATCTGCCAGTCTACCTCATTTTATTCATACTTTTGTCGGTGTTCCTACAGAACTGCTACAGAAGTAGAATAAATAACTGTTTTTTTCCCTGCCATGATTAAGATACCTCATCTCACCAAGATTTCATTTCATTCTATTACCACTTTTACGGTACAGCAGTGGCCAGTCAAAATTAAGTCAAAATTAAGAATTGTATAATTCTTGATAACACCAGCTAAAGGTGTAAAAATTGACAAAAAGAATCAGTGAAAAAAGAAAAGACAGCTTTGCTTTAACATCTGTTTCTATGAGGGAAGGAATTTTGTTTCATTTGGGATGGAAAATATGTATTTATGGATATGAAATGGTTCTTTTGTGGTGCATTGATGCATTTGCTGCATTCCAGCCCTTTATTTTATGTTAGTAAAGGCAGTTTAATGCCATAAGAGATCTGCTTGTACTAGCTGGTAGATGATTAACTTCTGTAATGTACTACACACCTCCAAGAATTTCTTTCTGTAGTATGTTATTGTGCTAATCCCTTTGGCTAATTAAACACCTGTATTATCCCAAATGTGTGGAAGGTGTCAAGAAGGTTGCTTAAAGCATTGAATTCATTAGGAAAAGTTCTGAAAAAGGAGAATGGTCAAGGAAAATTCATTTCAGCAAAGAGAAAGTTGTGGAAGCTCTGACGAAAAAAGCTGAGCTCTTTGTTAAGCCTGATAAGTTATTGCAACCACAAGCCCATCCTCTCAAGAGGGAAGGTGTTTGGGTCTTATTTTGTGAGGAGAAGGCTATTAGTGACTAGATAGTTGTGGAGAAGGACCTGAGAGCACTGAAATGGAAACCAGAGAAAGTTTGATGGATGTTAGCTTCCCAGTATTGATTTATATTGTTGCCTTGGGCCTAAGTATTTCTTCATTCACTTTGTATATATTATAAGAGAATAAATCCATGCTCAGAAGAGGCCAGATAAGAGGGCAGAGGCAGAAGGCAGAGCTACTAGGATATGCTACTAGGTTATGCCCAGGGTCTAGTCTGGAGCAGACAACTAGACTGTGGGGCTGCTTGTGTGTCCGGGCCCCGCCAGCAGTGACCATGTGGCCAGTGGTCCCTTTCCCAGCAAGGAGAAAGGGGGCAGGGTGCATCTTCTGCATTTACACAGCGCTCTCCTCCATCCTTTGTGTGCATTTGTCTTAGGGAAAACAAAATCAAAAAACACAAAACAAACAAACAAACCCCAGCACCGGGTTAACCGGACCGCTGAAGGGTTTTTTTATTTTTATTTTATTTATTTCTTTTTTGCAGGCTGTCCGCAGTAGCTGGTCCTCAGCATGTTGATGGATGATAGATCTGCCAATAGGACCCAGGAGCTCAGGAGCTCGGAGGAGCCAGTTTAGCACCTCCATGGGCTGGGTATGAGAATATAAAGCATGCATGCTTTAAAGGTGTGCAGCTTGTCTAAAATTGAGTTGGATAGGGAAAGGCTAACATACACACATATACCTAAAAGACCTGTGTTCAATTTTTAGTGCGTCAATCTCTTCTTTCTGATGTTTCTGTTCTGTCGATAGTAGCCTCCTGTATGGTAAACCCCAGCAAAAAAACTGTGAAGCCATACCCCTACTGATCAAATGGCAACTGGAAAGCATCACGGTATTCTCACAGGAATACTCTTAACTAAGTGCAGCAATATCTGGACATCCACTGACAGAGAAGGAAAACTCATTTCGCTTGGCTGCTTTTCTTGTTGGAGCGAGGGTGGGTGTGTGAGAGAGAGAGTTTTATGTTTAGCCTCAGATTTAGGGCAAGACGTTGGATCAGATAATGAGTAATAATCTTTCGCTTATCCTCAGTTACTAATTTTGCTTAACAGTTAAGAAATTGGTTCCAGTGCATAAGGCTTCATTGTTTCCATTTTCTTTCTTCCTTTCTTTTTTCTTTTTTTCATTATTGACTTTTAAGCCCTTGCTTTGTTACGCTCAGGTCCCTCCTGGCTGAACCTCAGACTTCAGTAAGGAATCAATACCATTGGATTCACTATGAAACACCATTTTCCGAAGAGGGTTACCAGTTGCAAGCTAAGAGGAAAAATCCTCCCCCAGCGAAAAGAAAGTCAGAGAGTAGCTCTAATTATGGAACCTAGTACAATTATTTCTTGCTCTTTGTTTGTTGCATGGAGATTAGTGAAAGAAAAATATATTTCTAAGAAGACAACTGCAGGAAATCATAGCAGTCGCCTGTAAAGCTCAGGAAGATGGCAACAGCACACAATGCACATTTATCACCTGCTGTTGAAAAGAATAAAAAAAAGGGGGTGTTATTAGAATTATAATTTCATGTCCTGACTATCATGCAAAGATATGGGGGGCAAGACTGCTTAAGAGAAGATAACTATAGGAATACGACAGTCTTCCTTAAATTTGGAGGCCGATGGAATTTTTACAATAGCGAGCATTTTAATTACTCAAATTGCTGGTGTGTTTCTGAATGGACTTTTTGCGCTGGTGTCACAGCTGTCAAAAACACTGAATCATATATAGAAGTAGAAACCGCCCATGCACTTCCATTATAAATACATTTGGTGTACTAGAACTTTGCAGTTGTTTATCATACAAAACAGCATTATGACAGGCTGGCTAAATACAGTAAAATAGAGAAGAAAAATGTGGGTCCATAGCTCTCATTTTTCTGCATTGCATAACTGCCTCGTAAAACTAATCTCTTTAAAGAGAGAGGATCAAACTCTCATCCCTCAACGTAGCTGGAGTCACCCCAGCGAGTCTGGACAGCCTCAGCAGGCTCTCAATCCCTCAAACTCCTGATGTTTGCGTAAGCTCCAGCAGCACGAACCACCTGCCGTGCGCTCGGCGGCGGCGGGGAGAGCACGCAGGAGCGGGTGCTCCAGAGGAGCCTCTCGGAGGCCGACCCATGGCAGGACACAGTCCACGATTCCGAGCTCAGTTGGTCAGCAGAACAACCAGGAGGACCAAAGCCCTTCAAATCAGCAGAAACAGTGAGATCAAAGTGAATAAACTTGTCAATCTCTTTAGATATTTTTTCTTATTCCTTTCTTTATATATATAAATATATATATATTTCTTTGTCTTTTAACTTGATATGTTTTACCAGTTATATATGTTAGAGTATATAGGTGGCCCAGCAGTGAACCTCCGTGGACAGCTGTCTCGGATTAAACTGAGTAACTAACAGTGCTGAATCTGTTTGGACTAAACCACATGGCAGAATATTCTATAAGGAAAATCAGTTGCTTGTAAAAGAGAAGTTGCAGCAGCAAGGAGAAAGAAACAGATAATGCGCAGAAGAAAACAGATCCGGAGGCAGATTCTCCCCTCCAGCAGCTTTGCTCACTTTCCACTTTTGCAGAGTAAAACCCCGTGCCTCCTTCTGCCATGTGCAGGTCCTGCCTGTTAACTCAATGGTCTTCATCTGCTTCATCCTCTTTTCTTGAGGTACTTGAAACATACCTTTCTTCCAAACAAGGCAGCAAGTAGTGATATCTTTAATTTCGCCTTAGCTCATCCTAAGGGAGTCATCTGCAGAAAGTGAAGACTTCCAGTAATGTTCCCTTTGTTATGTTCAGGTGATTTTTTTATAATGTGATAGTTCTTCATATAGTTTTTAGTAATATTCCTTTATGAAACATCCAGGTATATATAAGTCAAATTATGTAAAGCTTATTGAGATACTCACATAAATGCCTTTATAACATGCCTGTTATCTGAAAAAAAAAATATGGCGGAAAGATCCAATGTGAAAACTTTCCTAAGCAACAAGTCTTCATAGTTTTTTTCTAGTTTCCAAAATAAAAACGCTGAGCACTAATTCTAGAGGATTTCTGTGTGTATGTATGCTGAAAATATATTTAAGGTCGTAGAAGTCAATATTGTTGGGTATTTTAAACTAGTCCAAGTAGAGAACAAATTAGTTTTTGTAAATTCAGATTATTTTCTTCATCTGGGTATTCCAGTGTGCTACTGAGTAAGAAATATAAACTTTTGTTGCCCATCTTGATAAAAAAAAAAAAAAGAAATTGTTTCTGAGATATGAGTACAGTTTTTTCAGCTTCCAGTTCCACTGAAATGTGGTTCAGCTGCTTCTCTTGCAACTCAAACTTGGTTGTAGAAGATGTGCTGTCAAAGATATCAGTCAAGGTCAAATGAAATGCATGGGGACTCTTTGCCTACACCTTTGGATGAAGTGCATCTATAAGGTGGTAAATTTTTATGTCAGACGTAAGTGCCACGGAGTCTTCCAAAGGCGCCGTTAGTGTCCCTGGAGTGTTCTGCTCTCACCTTTTGGCTACAGATATTTGATTCTGATTCCACACTGCAATTCAGTTGCAAAAGCTGAATCCAGCAGGCTGAACTTTGTCTGTTGTTTCTTGTTTTCGAGCCATGTTCTAGCACCTCTTCTCCCTGAAAGACTGGTGCATAAAGTAGGTTTTTTTGGATGGTATTTTTAACTTCTTTCCTACTTACTAATGACTGAGTAGTAGAAATGGCAGTTGTTGGTGGTGACTTGACTGAATAGTTTAATAATAAAAAAATTCCTTTGTATTAAAAAAACGTGGAGATCATTATGAAATCCAAGAAACTGACAGTTCTAACAGACCTTGATCAGAAGTAGTGGAGGCTGCATTATAGTTTTTATAACCTTCATTTCTCTTAATTGTATTTCCCTTCCCTTTTCCCTTCCCTTTTCCCTTCCCTTTTCCCTTCCCTTTTCCCTTCCCTTCCCTTCCCTGCTTTATCAGACATGGAAACATTCCCAGAGACCTCTTAGTGAATAGGGAAGAAAGATGAGTACATGATAATGAAATCCAGATGAAAACTCTGATCAGGAGATTAGATCCTGGTATAAATGCCAGCTCTCTGATGCACAGATCCTTCCTGCTGCCTACGTAACATCTGTCTTTGTCATCAGCCTGTCCCTAATATCTGAACTATGATAGCCAAGCCCCTGCTCCTACACTGTGTTAGCTCCAAATGAGTTATAAGCATTAGCTGAGAATTAACGGGTATCTCAGTGACACTGCTTTAATTTAAAACGTGTTTTTTTTTTTTCTGACCATGAATAGGGGAAATAATCCAAATATATATGCAGTGTGTTTCAACATATCTTCTAGTGACATCTGGGCCTCTATGTACTGCCTGAGACCATAGGAGTTCTATATACCTGGCTACATGCAATATTTCCATGACACATTAGGGGTCTTTCCTTTAAGTTACTGTAGTGTTGGGTTTTTTTTTCTTTTTTTCAATGTAAGCTTAAATTTTATTTTTTTCTGTGAGTAATGGTACTTTTTTCAGAGATAATGCCAATGTTTAACTAATGTTTCTCTCTTTATATTACTGGTAGTAATTATCTGATGTTCATCAGTGTTTTAAGAGAATCGTAATTCTAATTTAACACAACATTTATTTAGAAGATCTACTGTATCATGTCCCAGAGATTGTTCAGATATTGGCAACTCAAATGTATTAATAGCTCTTATTGTGTTATGGAAAAAGAGAAAGAAAACAACAGAATGAATGTGCCTGAGTCACTTCAACTGTACTTTCTATCATATGGAACATCCTTTTAATTGAAAAGGAAAAAAAAAAAAAACCCAAATACTGTGAACCAGCTCTCTTTTTCTTTCACGTTTCCTGTCTAGACTTCTAGCCAGGAAAAGCTCTCCAGCAGTTTGTTCTTCTGCCGCTGCCCTTAGCGCCCGAGCCCGCTTGCTAAGGCGGCGTGCCTCGCTGTCGGTCCTTTCGGGAGCCTCCCTCCGTGCACGCAAAGGTTCTCAGCAAATATCACAGCTTCTAAACACGGCTCCCCAGCATCCCTGAGGGAAGGAGCTGGTTTCTTACCTCTGAAGACGTCCCTAGAGCACCTCGGTGGCTGAGGAGCAGAAGCGAGGGAGTGCGCTTGGTTTAATGAAGACATTGAAATGGTATGCTCTCATTTGAGGGTCTCACCATGAAGATCCTGAAAGGTCTCTCGGTCTGTTGCTTTTTTCCTCATGTTATTTGTTTGGTTGGTTTGTTTGTTTGTTTGGGTTTTTTTTTGTTTTTTTGGTGTTTTTTGCTTCTTGCTTAAAATATCAAGGATAAAATCCTGGTACCCTGCTGATGTCAGCAGGAGGTTTGCTGGTGAGCTTCGTGTAATTCTGTAAATGCAGAGGGATTTTATTCTTAGAAGTTATGTTTTACATTTGCTTTTGAAACGGCTGTAGTAGTTGATGTCTTTTCCCTCCTGCGAGTAAGCAGCCTGAGGTTTGGCAGCAACGAGCCCTGACGGGGTTGCCAAAGGGGAGTCTTCGATAAGCAGCTCTGACCAATGATATCCAATAATCACTTATTTAAGCACTGAGAGTCAGAGTAACATACTGACATAATCTAAAGCAACTTGGGTTGTTGCTTTGAAAAGAACAGGTCCATTCGTTTTGCATTTTCATTTCCTTTCTGTGTGGGCTCCAAGAAGTAGCAGGAGGTACCGCGGTCGCTTGCGCCTGGTGCAGATGGTTCCCAGGACCATTGCTAACCCAGAGGGTCATTCCTTGCTCTTCACCCCCAGACCTAATTGGAAACGTTTCCCTGCTGCCATTGCAACTCCTGATGGAGCCCAAAATCTTGGTCGCTTTCAGTGAGGTCTGAGCGCCTTGGGAGCTGAAACACGCTGTTATCTGCAGGAGGCTAAATGTGTATTTGTGGACAAGGTAACCACTTAGTAAAGCAGAGGATTTTGAGTCCTGATTTTTTCGAAGAGACCCTTGTTTGAGTGGATTTTGTTAAGGTGTCCTGACATTGTAGTGCACCAAGAAGGCAAGTGTTGCTCCTGTGCCACAGTACTGGGAGTGCAGTATCTGAAGTCTATAGCTGTTAGACTTGCAGGCCTTTATATACTACAGAGGTGCAACTGAGACACTATTAAAGGAGGCAAAAGCACAGCACGTTTAATCCAGATGTTAGTATCTCATGTGACTGTTGCTTCAGAGTTCAGCTAGTTTCTTGCATCCCCAAACTGATTTTAGCGTATATTTCTCTGTGGTGAAACAGTTCTATATGGTTTAATTCTTTACAGAGGCCACCTGAAGACCACCATGTTCGTTCAGTATTAGCTATCCTCTGGCAGAGACATATAGATTACATGAAGGTTGTTCTTCCACCATACCTCAGTAGGACCTCTGGGGAAAAGCTTTAACAACTCAGATGAGAGGCATGTTTTTTGGAGTTAGTTTGTAAATAGAAATCGGAGAGTTGCCTCAGGCAGCATGTGATGTAGGAAATACCTAGATTTATTTAGGAGTCTCTTAGGATAACCACAAATGGAGGAAGAGAAAAAGAGCTGAAAGAAAAAACTAATCATAGTGCTCTGAAAAAATGAAAAAACCTACTGGAAAAAGGGTGCGTGCATACCCAAATGTGAGCATATTGTGATTTTTTAACATGTGTTGCTCCAGATTTTGTATTTGTGCACCATGTTCTAGTCATTAATAGAACACTGTACTTTTGGAAGGGGATGAAGGAGGAATTGGTCAGCAACAGCTGATAGCTGTTATTAAACTGTTGTTCAACTTACATATGACAGGGTAAACTGGAAGCCAGAGGCTGTTGTAAAGGAACCTGGGGCCACAGATAGTCTATTAATGCTGGGTTGGATAACTGTGAAGCTTACAGATTTGGTGTTTATAGCAGTCGTAGCATTAAAGTATTTCATGCTTGACTTGTTTATCAAGTCCAGCTTTGGAAGATAATTCTTTCATAGCTCTTGTAAATGCATTTTTTTTCATTTTATAATGATGCTGTTGTAATGTGATCGCAGAAAGTGGCAAAACTAGTTGCCAGTAGAAATGGATTTCAGGCAATCCTCTAGCAGAGACGAGCCGTTAGCGCACTCTTCCAGTCCTCCAGTGTGTGGCTCTTGTGGTAGCACAGTCTCTTGCATAAAGCTTGTACAAACACGTACCGTTCTATTCTGCAGTGTTTCTTTTCCTGAAAATTCTTATTTTTCTGAGGTCATGCTTTGTTTCTGGTGGAAGGATGTTGTTGTACTGACTCCTTATGAGAGAAGTTGTTGTTGCAATAATGTTTGCTGTGGAAACGTACTTCCAAGAGCTTGGAGAGCTCCAGATTCTGGTGGGCTCCAGGATGCAGAAAAGGTGAAACGTTTAGTCTTTCCCAATAGCATATTAGGCCCTTATATATGGGACCCTTGTCCTATTTCAGACTTTTGTTTCTGTTCTTACGCTTATTAGAAAGGGGGCAATGGAGTTGTCTCCTGGGGCTTATGCGAGGCAGACAGCTTAAAGGTAAAATGGAGATAAAAGCAGAAGTCTATCTCACAAAAGGCCAGGAAAGCCACACTTAATTTTTTTTTTTTTCTCAAAACATGTCTCAGAGAGAAGGGTAATAGGAAGGTGGCTGAGAGGTATTTACAGAAAAAAGAGCTAGACTGCAAACTCTTCCTCTTTGAAAGTTGAAGAATATTGAGGTTGTGACCTAGCCTATGATCCCAGGAAAGACTCAGCTCAAGATATTATTTTTCCTGCTTGTGAGGTCTTGAGTGCTTATTATGAAGAGAAAATGTGGGTTTCTTTCCTGAAAAAAAAAAAATCAAATGATTCTAGGGCTTTCCTGAAAGTTGGTCAAGTTGTTTTACTGGATCCCAGTTGGAAGTGGTCAAACCGGGGTACCAAAGCTCCTATAGCTGCCAGGAGCAGCAGGAGACCTATTCCCTGGGTACAAGTGGTGCAAATGAGCAGAGCACATGCACTTGAACTGTGCTGGTTTGGTGTTGTGTCCCATGTAGGAGAGGCAATTGGATTTGCACCAGAGAACCTCTGGAAGAGCAAGTGACATGGTGAGCGCATCAGGCCCAGGAGAGTTGCACTGGTGCCCTATGGAACCCAGCCAGTTGGGACCCCATGTCCCAAACCACCTGGCCCAGTGTGCCCTCAGTGTCCCATGGCACTTGGCATAGTCATGGGCACGTGCGAGGGAGCCATTTACGTGTGGTCTCTGCTGCCTGTCTCTGGTGCTTCCTCCCACTTGCCCCTTGGATTTAGATGCTGTCCATAGCTGCTGAATGGTGCCCTGATAAGCTGCATCTCCCAACTTCCTGCTTTTAAGATGTGCAATTGCATTTTTCATATGATGATGATGTATTTTGCTCTTTCCTCCTTTGTGCTGTCTAGTTGCTCTCTTCATCTTTGTTGAAAGTGCAGGTTTCAGGCCAGGCTGCAGATTTTATAATTTCTCCTCTTCTGTGTTCCTGTGGCCTTTTCTCTAATTTCAGTCATTTTATCATATAGGATGTTGATGACAGTGTTACCATTATTGGAACATTTGCACAGCTGTCATTTAACTGACCTTCAAAATTAGACAAATAAAGGATATATGATGAGTCAATCTGGCCATCACAAAAGCCTTGAGAAATGGGCAGTAGCCCAAAATAATCAAACATGCATGATACAAGAATCCAAGAGGATGATGCCTGTCTTCATAGATACATTTACAGATGTTTCCAAAAAGGGCAAAAGGGCTGCTTTTTAAAAAAATTATTTTTATTGTAGCGTGAGTGCCAGGAGTATCTTGAACTAAAATCTGTTCAAAACTCATAAAAATACTTGTACATACATGTAATGAACTGCTCTCTGCTTTCAGTTTTCTGTTTTGTTTATATTTTGTAATTATTTCTGGTCCAGCTGTTATTGCTCTGTATAAATAAGAAACTAGCAAAATATAATGGAGTTTCTCATCAGATACCCTCTGGAATATGTTTGGTTATTCTAGCATGTGCCATGTGTTTTTAACAAGAAGGGCTTGGATTAATCAACCATAACAACTGCTTTAGCAATATTATATTTTCTAAATAGATTGGTATGATAAGTATGATTATATTTGGCTTGAAAAACTGGTAGATATTATTCCTGTATACATACCTTTTTTTTTTTTTTTTCCAAAGGCAAACAATATTTTTCCTCCAAAGAATGTCATTATCATTCGATAAATGTACTAAAGAGGCAAGCTGTCTTTCAGCAAGCGTTCTAGAAATCTAGAACTCCCTGTCCAGGGGACTCCTTGCCATTCGTGAAAGAGTTTCTAAAGCAGATGTAATTTAAGTCCTGGATAGTGTCATTAGTGTACAAATTATGGGTAATTGTTTTTGTATTGTTAGATTTTCTAGTTGGATGTTGCTCTTATCCAGTGTTTCACATTTTATTATTGCTCCCCCTTAGCTTTCAAAGATGATGTTAATTTATTTACACTCCTCCTGAGCTCAGCTTGAAGCAGATGAGACCCATATGTTAGCTAATAATTCTAGATTCAGCCCTTGACTTGTCAGGGGTTTGTTTCTTTTTGCTCAGTCTCATAAAAGCCCATAGTGAGTATTTTCCCATAGTGAGTAGTTTTCCATGATTCATCATATTAAATAAGACAACTAATTCACTATGTAGAAATTTAGTTTGAGAATTTGGTTGAGCATGAATTAAAAATGAGATACATTGTCAATAAAACCAGGAAAACAAGGTGACATGTTATTAGGAAATCAAAGCATTTGGCATCCTAGCAATGAAATGTTCCTTTATTACATTGTGAAATAAGAGCAGACAATGAATAAAACTATGTTTTTTTAAAAAAACATGCTCTTTAACCTCCCAGAAGAAGAAATGTTAAAGCATAAGTTGACAAACACCTTATTTTAATTGACAAGGATGTTGATTGTTAGGCATTCCTTTCAGGAATTAACCCAGAAAGTTTATGTATAACAAAGTATATTTGCTGCAACTTTTCAGTTTTCACTGTGATGCAGAAAAACAACTGCTCAAAGTCTGATTTGATGTTGCTTCTCAGTGCCAGAGTGTCAGAACTAGATTACTCTGATCACCTAAGATGTATAGGTTTAATAGGTAATATATTTGAAGGCATAGAGGTAAAACAGATAACATATCTGTAAGTGTACAAAGTTTAATGTGTTCAATCTTTAGACTTTTTTTATTTTTGGACCCATTTAATACATATTTTTATTGTATACGTGTTAGAGATTTGTGTTCCTTGACACAAGACCAAACCATTTACTTCTTGTGGGCAATGCAGTATATAACATGCAAGTCTTTTATAGATCGGTTATGCTACCAGCTGTAAATATTCCAGATATTTATATTGCCCTTGCTGCATATCATTTGCATAAACTAAGGAGTTTAGATTGTTTTTAAAGATGAACATTTAGATTGTAATTTGGTAAATATTGTTGATAATTTAAATACTTGATGCTACATCAAATATCAAGATTATTATGAAAAATATATTTTTAAAGCTGGAGAAATACAGTTTATTTTATAATTCAATAGTATTTTATTCCTATGGCTTTTTATGTCCTCATTTTGGGTATGAATTGTAGCACAAATATTTAGGCAGCTATAAATGTTCTTGGGTTTGAGGTCCCGTTCAAATCTAGTCAGAGTGCAGTAGTTTCACTATACATAAAAAATGAAAAATATATGGTTTTAAATTTCCATAATATGCACATAAGTGGCTCCTTGCAATGAGTAGGGATTCATGGATGTGTTATTTGCAGGATACCCCGCTACGTAATGAAATAGAGATGTGCTGGTAGAAGTATGTTTGCCCAGAACAGAAATAGAGAACAATTGTATTCATAGCTACTGCTGGAAAGAATAAAATGAACAGTTTGTGTTTTAGTTGAAGGGCTTGATCATACTATTCACGTTTTGGAGGGAAAGCCTCCAAAATCCTCCAAAGCCTTTGTTTGGTTATAAACAGTAATTTCTGTTTTTAAGCTTCCTGCATTCATAATGCACACAGGTTAATTTTCTGTTACTTTTAACATGTATATAAACATAATCTTTTTTTTAAGATTGGGAAAACGTGTGCTGATTTTGTCATAGCAACATAGTGTTTATACACACACTCCCTTGCCCTGTACATACATATCTATATACACATATTTAACTTTAAAGAAATATTATTGAAGTTAATGGAGCTAACTATTAAGGTAGTCTAGAAACAGTGTGATGTTGATATTTCATTTTTTTGAGGAAAAGTATATGATCAAATGAAATCTAAATGAATGTAAAGGAAATCCAGTTAGGGGGTGTGCAGGCCATTTCCAGCAACCCCATGCTTCCCTGAGCCTTAGCTCCTCAGAGGTGCCCAGCGTTTCCCTGGGCCGTCTTGACTCTTGAAGAGAAGGTTATTATTAAAAGCTATTTCATATTAAAAATGCACAATTGGGATTTTAAAAAAATATCAGCTGGTATGGCCCTCTACCCACCTGCCCCATGGCATGCGTGTGGTCGTGCTTGACAGCAGCGTGCGTGAGGCGGCACACGGTGCTCAGCAGGAAAGCAGCAAGGGCCCTGCACGTGGTGAAGGGACAGCGCAGGAGGAAACCTGTCTCATTCGCACGATGAGACATGGATAATTTTAAGCAAGATGATGAACTTGGTTACCTTTTGATGATGCTCATCACTGTTGTGTTTAATTTACTATCAGTAGTATTGTAAAAAAATCAGTGAGACCGCTTCTTCTATACACACAAGGGAAACTAGTTGGGAATAAAATGCCAGTGGTGTTTCCCTTTGAGAAACTGTGTACTGTGTTTTTAATTCATTGCCTTTGTATTCCTAAACTTCTGGATTTTTCACAGAATCACAGAATCCTTAGGGACCTCTAGAAATCATCCAGCAGGGACCCCTAGAGCACGGGGCACAGGGTGGCATCCAGGTGGGTTTGGAAGATCTCCAGAGAAGGAGACTCCACAGCCTCTGTGGGCAGCCTGTGCCAGGGCTCCGTCACCCTCACAGGAAAGAAGTTCTTCCCAACATAGAAATGGAACTGCCCGTGCTTCAATTTTTCAGCTGTTTCTTTTTTGTCACTGATTACATTCCCATTTTAGTTTCTACTCCTCTTCTTAATGCAAGTTCTAGTCTTTAAAAGTTTGATACATTAATATCCATTTCAAAGCAAATTTTCCATCTCTGTCCAAAAAGGAGATGTGTTGGACATGCCTTTCAAGAGACTTTATGGATGCATAATAGTGAGGATCAGAGATTTTCACATACCGGGCCATTTTTACATCAAATTAAATGTTTCTTGGAGATTATGCTATTTTTGTCCAGTGTCGGGCATCTGCCAGCGTCATGCTCTGTTTAGTGCCGCCGACTCTGTCACCCTTCCTTTTCTTTTCACAAGTAACTTCCTGTCTGTCTCATCCGCTTCCACTGTCCCTGCCTCCGCGATGAAAATGGAATTTCAGTGGGTCTTTTAAAAGCAAGTAGGTGACTTAATACGCCACAAAATTAAAGAACACAGAAGGGAGTGCCAAGGCGTCTGCTGCTTCTGCCGTGCCAATGTCAGAAGGTGACGGGAAGGGCAGTTTAAGAGTCACAGCAGCGCCAGCTTTGTAAAGCCTTACTGCTTGGCGCAGTTGCTCTCCCAAACCAAACGGTCCTTTTTTCACCTCACACTGCTCAGCCACCCGGGTCAACTGTTGCGACACATCAGTTTGCTTCTAATAGCGGCTGTTTATGGGCTCGAACAAGCCGTAACCGCAGTTAATGTATGGGCACAGGCGTCGGCGGTGTGACCTGCAGGTGTTAACGTGCCGTGCTGGCTCCCCGTTGGAATGTAAAGCGTGACCTGGGGCCGGTCGCCGCTGGCCTCCCACGCGTGGTTAGCACGAGGGCACTGGCAGTCGTCAAAGGGTTTCGCCTCCCAGCATCAGGTTTTGTTTGTTGGGACCTGGTGTAGAGAAGAGCAATGCAAACTTTGCAGTAAGCATTTAAAGCTATGAAATTGTTCTTATAAATCTCTTTATGGGCTGTGAGAGCTGACCCTACAGGTCACTGCAATCCAAAAATCACTGTTCTAAGAGATGAGCTTTCCTTGCAGTTCCTGAAAGAAAAATGTCTACTCGCCAGAAAGAAAATACTGCACTTGCTTCCCTCTCTGCCTCCATCCAGCTTCCAGAAAGAGCCGGCTTGGAGCCGGCACAGGCACTGGCTCTACCCGTGACCACTGGCATGATGTGTGTCAAAATGCGGGCAGAAAAATCAGCATGTCTGGTCCCGTGTGCTGATTAACACTACAGACAAACAAGTTTCACTGTAGTCAGCGTGAATATGCGGCTTTTCTGATAAATCTTTTCAGGATTTGGGACTGCCTCCAGACCACCTATCTGCTTGCAGAACTAGAAGTCGCATGTGAGGATAAGTACGACACCAGCTCAGGTTAGCATTGCCCTGACTGCCTGGCAGCCAGGGACTGTACTTGACCTCACTTTAGCGTGCTTTTTCTCCAGATTTGTTTTGTTATAATGACTGTCTACGTGGTACAGCTGGAATAATAATACTGGAATAATATTCATCCTTTTATGGAATAAAGATGAGTATTGTCTATAGAGAGGTAATGTTCAGGTAGCATTAATTTTAAATGATTTAAATAACTACAATGGTGGCGTGGTTGGATTTTAAATAGTAACCAGTATGATTCCTTGGGCTGTTGTGAGATCTGGGAGCCTGGTTTTCAGTCTGCCTGGCGTGCAGCTGACCAGCCAGCCGCCCAGCCTAGGAGCTGTCACGGAGGTGGGTGTTGCTTGGGAAATCAGAGTGACTTCTGGAAGGGAACGAGATTTACAAAATGTATGAAACATTGCACTTCCAGCAAACTGTCATATATCAAGAGGAAGACATTTCGCCCAAGCGTTTTTAACAAGGCTGTGGTTGATAACTTTGCATGCTTTTGTTCGTGGCTATTTCTGTGACCCGAACCAGAATTTTGACTGTTAATGAGACTGAACAGAATACAGTGTTTGTGCATGTGTGTATATATGTGTTAACAAGCAATTTAATGGCTCTGACCATTGTTTTGATTTTGCAGCTCTTTGGGGGCAGAGTACTGCTTCCTCTGTCATGTAAGTTTTTTTGTTTGTTTTTCTTTGTTTGTTCCTGTATTGGTTTTTCGAAACACAGCTGAAAACACGGCAAAGACTAGGAGGCAGCATCACCGAGGAGCATCATCCGCTTCTCTCTTGTGCCCAGACGATGACAAATTCAGAGAGGCACCGTCCAGATCGCCGTGGTATTTCAGTACTTCTGTGATCCTACTGTATATATCCATCGGATTATTTTTCAAGTATTTCAAAGCCACATTTCTGTAGGTATGTCCCAGCACTCTATTTATGTGCATGCTGTAAATAGTGACCTTCACACTAGGTCATGCTTCAATTTCATTAAACTAAGTACACCAAAGCAACAAATTTAAGCTGTTTATTTTAACATTCAGGTTACACCCAAACATGCAGTTTATGAGAAATATAAACAGCTTTGCTGTTTATAAAGAGAAGCATTTTCATCCACAGTGAACATGAAAGTGCTGTTTTGTATTTACATACCGCTTTGACTGTCATAACACATGATAGTAAATGGCTAAACAAGTCCTCGCTGCTATTGATCAATCTATCAGTCTGTTTATAGCTCACAGGTTTGGGTCATAAAGACTTTTCACTGAAATAATTGCTTTGGCACATTAATTTATTGCATTTTGCTTTTGTGTTGCACAGTATCTATCTTTAAATCTGTTTATGGCTTACATTCTGCGTGGTTTGCTTCTTTGTGTAGAACGCGATCCCTTTTCCTCTGGGATAAAGTCAGTCGCCAGTGCACATGCCTTGGCACATTCTGTGAGAACTCCCTCCTTATCGCCCTGCACGGGAAGGCTTTGGGGCTTTCATTTATTCATAAATGCTTCCAAGGTCCTTGCTCTCCATGTTATCTGGTTTGGTTTACATGGATAAAATGCCTGCGATTAAACTTGTAGCTTGGGCAAGAGGAAGGCTTGTTTGTAAATCCTCTTGGAGGGAGGCTATATGGGCATTAGCAGTGAGTGTGGGCTGGGGGCTTCTGCTTGCTGCCCGTGCTGCCGGGGCCGGTGCCTCTTGGTGTGCAGCGGGTAGTCCAAGAACATGGTGGGGGAACACGGGGAGGAGGGGGAGGCTTTAGGTCATCACGGGGTTATCTCGACCACACGCGCTGGAGAAGTTTTGCAGGGGCTCCCTGGCAAAAGGAGGTGAGAGACCCTGCGATAACCCCGCCCAGGGGGCTCCTTGGGGCCGCCGGCTGGCACGCGGGAGCCGTGTGCTGCTGTGGAAGAGTAGGGCTTTTCACGGAGGGCTTTGCACGCAGAAACAGCGCGCGGAGCGGCACGACGAGAGAGGCAGGGCTCCGCTGTGTATGGCAAGATAGGAAGCTGTCCACGGGGAAGATAGCTAGTGAAGACTGGTGTCCCTTGAATTCACTTTCTACATCTCCTCCTCCTCAGCCCCTTGGCTCCTTCCTGCCGTTCCTCCAGCTCCCTCCTCTGGCCTAGCTGCCAGCAGGGCCACAAAGCGGCAGGTCCTCTTGGTGCCAAGGAAGAGGGATGCTGGTTGCCTGGCTGGCGTAAGCACGGCCAGCAGGTTCAAGAGTCCTGCAGTGCTCGCTCCGTGCTTGCTCCCTCCGTGGACACTTCTGCTTGGGCTTCTGCTCTCCAGCCAGCGAGTTTGCAGAATTCACGTGAATATCGTACTGGTTTGAGCGCTATGTCCCGGTCAGATTGGGTTGATACCGGCCACTGAGTCCAAGTATTGCTAGGGAAGGATGAGCAGGCAGACAGGAAAAAGTGAGTTAGCTTTATTTCCTTTGGAATCTGGGAAAACTGGTGTTGAATCTTTTTTTTTTTCTCCCAGTCTTTGCTGTGGTGCCCGTCTCAATTAAAGCTGTAAATACTTGAGGGCTAAGAGCTCTGCCTGTGTGAAAAGCGTGGAAGCATTTAGGGTTTGTTGTCGCATCCATGTTAGTAATGAGGAGAAGGGGCGTGCGAGGAGCAGGCGAGGTTCTCTGGGGGCTGGTTCTGAAGGCAAGGCTCCAATTAGTGGTGTGGGAATTTAGAAATTTTTGTAATTGTGCCTGATTAAAACATCTGAAATAACCATTCCATCAAGTTAAATAGAGGGATTTTGTTTGTTTGTTTGTTTTAAGCCATCAGAAAGGATCTAGCAACAAACATTCTGACTAATCCTGACCCTATCAGTACTACATAACGATATGTTTCATGGGAAAATTCCTTATAGAGTAAGACTGATATTTTCTTTCTAAAATGATGAAAAAATATTGGCCATGCAGGTGTGCCTGGGAGATTTGTTTAGATGAAAATCTGCAGAGAAAGACTTTTAGCATATTATTACTTTTCAACAACTGGCACAACCTATCTAGGAACTTAAAACTAACCATATTTGCTTAACTCAAGGAGGTGGCTGGGGTGGAAAAGAAAGCTTGGGCTATGAGCAATGCTTCAGCACATTAATCATTTATGATTTTCTTGTTTGAAAATTAGGCATCCTGGTGTTACTCCAAACATGGTGCTTTAGAAATACACATAATTCTATCAAACTTATGTATTACGTGACCTAGTTTCAGCAAAATATTTTACTGCTTCTTTGTGCTGAAGGAAGAATGATTGTTTGGAACCACAACCTAAAAATTGTCAAGTTCTTATAATCCCAATGTAGCTTTGTGGTTTGGTTCACAGAACTTATTTTTAGATTGGCCTGCCTTTGCCTCACTGAAGAAATAAATCACAAATCATTTATGAAAAGCCGATAAAGAATTACAAAACTTCGTTCTGGATGCCCTTGTCACAGGCTGGTGGATTGCTTCTCCCAAAAGTGCCATAAACTCTCCTGATTTTCACTGATGAGACAGGAATCTGGCTTTGACCGCAAATGCATTAATCTTGCAATACATTAAGGTCCACTTCATTTACACATTCCCTTTTCGTCTTGCCTTTCCATGCACTTCTTCAGCTTTTTTTCCTTCCCCTTCTCTGGGTCGCTGCCACCTGTCTGTTTAATCTCAAGACTTTGAGCCTACCTCATGTTTTGGAGCGCTTAGCCTTGGCAGTGCTGCATCTACTGCCAGCAATGCACTAAATCCTCCCTCACTCCGGGTGCCCTTGGACCAAGTGTCTCTTGCAGCAGCAGGAGTTGTGGGCATTGCCTTGGTTCCTTATGGGCACAGAGGAGTCCCACCAGCAGACAGATGTTTTCTTCTTTGGTGTCCACCAGTTTATCAGAAGTTGGGGGCAGTGGTTGCCCTGGTTGACCACAGATTTTCCCAGGTCTTGTCCTCAAACTGGGACGAGCCATTAAGCTATCAATTTAATCTCAAAATCAAGTTATAATTATAGAAGGAAGAAACAACCCTTCCATGTCACCATGTTCCTCCCCCTCTGTATGGATAGTTCTCCTTAAGGACTGACACTTCGCTATAAACCAAGTGACACCCAGGACCACCTCAGAATGGGTCCAGTTACAAAGCAGGTCCTTGCCGTTGCTGGGTTGCTTTGCATGGCGTGCAGTCTTTCTTTTGACAACTATGTTTAGTAACTCCAGTTGTTTTTGGTAGTGTTGTTATTTTTAATGATTATAGGGAGAGCTTCAAACTGTAGCTGTGCTATTTTTTAAAGCATTTTGGAATCTCTGACACTGTCAGCTCTGGAATTTGATGGTGTTGAACATGAGCCTCTGGCATTACTGATTTGTTGGTCTTTCCAGAAACTCAGAAGAAAGTCCTTTGGGGTCAAGTATACATTTTTTTTCAGTGAATCTGAGGTGATATTCAACACATGCGCTATTTCATATTGAATGAGAGGCTTTCTTTCAAACGTTTGCTGGCTTTTTGGAGAGAATATTCTGGAACAAAAGCATTGCAAATTTAACAAGCCCACCATTTCGTTTTGAAACCTTCAGAGCACTTATGGAGCTGCGTGTGCATTGACGCAATTGTTTCAGCCAAGTGAAAGCGGGCGCACAAGAGATAGCATGGCTACATTTGTGCAATGTAGATAGGTAGGTAGTATGAACTAAAAGGATTCCTGAGTCCTGAAATGGGAGCTGTAGGACAAGCTGCTAAAGCTTTAATTCTCTTCTGAAGATGCATGCAGCACTGCTGCTGCACAGACCTTGGCAAGGAAGGGGGCTGGCCCCTCAAGGTGGCCCGGAGGACTTCTCCTGCCCTCCTGTGCTAGCAGCGGGTGACTATGGGCACTGCAGGGCCTCCCACTATCACAAATAACTTTTGTTCTCTCATGAGCTTATTAATTAGCCTTGTGCCGCTCTGTGTTGATGAGGGAATATGAGTTAACTGATTTGAGCAGAAGATGAGTCTGTTTCATACAGAGGAGATTCTTAAGAATGTGTCTAAAGGTAGTGATGGGAATGATGGCAAAATGGCAGAGAGAGCTGCGTTAGCCACCCCAGGAAGAAATATTTCCCTTCTCCCTGGAGGCACAGCACAGAGCCTACCCGTCTCCCCTCCGTTCAGTAATATCCGGCAAGGCCAACAACAGCACAGCAAGGCTTGTTACCTTGTGCACATGCACCAGTGTAGAGGAACGGCTCACCTTCACACTCATCTGCCTGTTGATCTTAGTTGCTCTTTTTTCTGTCCCTAAGATTGCTTTCTTTGCGGTCTTAATGACTCTGAAAAAGGTGGCTTTAAACCTTGTTTTAAAAAAAAATTAATCTGACATAGGCCAAAACTGAGTAAATAGAATTTCTTTCTGAGAATCATTGATAAATACTGTTCCCTCCTGACTTTATTTTCTCTCATTCTACTTACTCTTAAAAAAAAGAGCATCAAAGATATTTTTTTGAAAATACAAGTCATTACTTGTTTTTTCATACATTATTATATGCAAATCTTTGTGCAATAAACGTGCATATGCAATATGGATAAAAGGCTATGGAACTCTTTTTTATTTACGTAATATTGTTTGATTCCTTGTCACTATTGACAATTTTGACATCTGTGCGCAGTCTGTAGCTAAACTCACTCATATAATAACTGTGAAAGTCTGGCAAGTGCCGTGCATGCACAGATGGCATAGGGAGAACACAGCATGCAGGGCAGGTGAGAAATTCTGTTAAACCTGCCTATCCACAAACCTTAGCGTTGAGTTTAACTGTTGACAGCAGCATCAGCTTCCAGTTAATGGGCTCAAAAGTGCAATATCAGAGCAAGCTGCAAGGGATGTTACCCCTTCCAAACACACCAGGATGGGCAGTGGTACTGACCCTTTGGAAGAGCCCTATCCATCAGGATATTGCTGGAGCTTCTCTTTTCCCTGGCTTATTTAATAGCTTCATAAATCAAAGATATTTTGGAGTAAACTTTTAACTTATGAGCTATGGCGTTTTGCTAGAAGGGTGCAGGCTTGTACCTGTCAGAGGTGAATTTTCATTCTGACTGTGCACTGTTGCCATTTGCTCTTAAAGTAACCTCTCCAGTTTCATAGAGGAAAAAAAGCACATTGAGCTACTGGAAATTCAAATTAATTTCTTGGATGACAGTGGCACTGAGAGAGGCAGTTGGACTGTGGAGATGTTGCCCTATCACTTTTCTGCATAGATGCTATTTGAGATCACCTGGGTTATTGCATCTGCACCATCAAGGCACAGGCACAAGGCAAATGTTAGCTCCCAGGAAAGTTTCAGATACCCTAAAATGCACTTAAAAGTGGCACTTGATGCTTATGCATAGGCTGCTTGTTTGCTCCCAGAGGATATGCACACTCCGTGGTGAGCAAAGTGTTCAGTGCTTCTTACTGCTTTGAGATCAACTGCTTTGAGCTCACCCTGTAACTAGGGAGGGAGATCAAAATACGATAAGACTTTTCTAGAAAGTTTAGAGTTCAGATTACAAAATTGAAATGCACACTCACTAAGCAAGAAGAAACAATCCATTTCTGAATTATATTTGACTGCAACGCTCACCTGCAGTTGCTCTGATGCTCCACTGAACTGGTTTGCCTTGCCTTAGAGACTATCTTAGCTACCATTTCTTTGCCTGGAAATCAGGCCCTCTCTGTGTTACAGTACTCTCCTCTTGATCAAGGTTAAAACAGATCTCTGTTTACCTTTAACAGATTCCTACAGCCTTCCATTGCCTTTCCTTGGGGTTAAATTTGTTGTAGTTGGGTAGAGCCACTGTATTTTAAGCATTACGTTTGCTTTCTTTTGCTCTCTTCAAGCAGGCCTATCCTTTGGAAATTCCTTCAACTCACATTTCCATCGTGTTCTTTAGGAAACATGTTCTTTCTTGCTGTAGATTTTTTGTCAAGTCACAGGATTTTCATGATAGTGACAGAATTGTAGGTTATTATATGAGGTATTTGCAGTGCATACATCTGACCAGACTCATCTCTTTCATAGGATATTGGTGTAAAGTGAAGATGGCAGCAAAGGGAACAGTCCTCACTTCCTCACTTCCAAGAGGGTCTGCTTTAGCCTGTGTCATCCAGCAGCATTGTGAAGTTGCAAACTAACCACCAAGACACCCACCTTCACCTGCACGCTCTGGATAGTGCACGCACCATCCTCAGCCTCCCCTTGGCCTTTGTAATTTATGGGTTGGAGACCCTTGGATCACCTGCTCTGGGTTCCCACATTTATGGTTGTCGTAATGGATGCTGAGTGAGCTTTACCCAGCTCTCTCCCGTGCCACAGGTTGGATGGTGTTTTCCAGTACCTGGAACAAACTTAGGAGTTTTAGTATTTGTGGTCTAGGCTTGAATGGCCCCAGTTATGTGCAGCTGTGAGGTCATGCCTTTACTGAAAGCAGTTTTGCCCTGGTGACGTTCAAGTTACTGATTCTTACGGCCTCAAAGGATAAAGAGCTCACCCCAAAGCGAGCAAATGCTTTCGGAAATAACAGCATGAAGCTGTTCAGCAGCAAGATATCTGTATGTCCCATGTAAACGTAGGAGCATGTGCAAAACGTGGCCACTCCAGCTGCCCTGAGCCTGCCGCTGCATCCCCTCCATGGGCAGACAGGGCATTTCTGTGGGTCTGCCCGACAGCACTGGAGATCTGCATGAGTGTGAAGGATTTTAGCCCCTGAGGTGGCTCTTTGCCTGTTGTGGGGAGCAGTAGCAGCTGAGGCACATCCGGAGATGGTAGGAACACCCAGTGAGTTGCCACACACCTCGTTCATCAGCTAATAAAATGCTGCAAATATCTTGCCCCTGGAAGAGGGGTAGAGGCTTTGGTGTCCCTTAAACCATGAGTGTCTCGCCTTGTCCTTATTTAACCTTTGTGTGCAGTGACTCTTCTATTACATTATTTATAGAAGTGCATATTATTGTAATCCTTTTTCCTTTCACTTTAGCACTTGGGAGCATCCTCAGAAGCAACAGTAAAATGTGAATCAAACAAAACAGATTCACATATACTTCTGCAGTTTATTTTACAAACCTGTTTGTAATGGCCAGAGAATAAAACACAATTAATAAGGAAGCAGGGAGTGGAAGCTTTATCTGAATATTTATTTTGGCAGTGGTGTGGAGTTCTCTGAAACACTGGCTTAATTGTCTCTTTAGTCTGCCAATTGCAATTTTCTCTCCTATTATTAGAAAGAAGGGCATTTTTTAGTTCACTTGAGGAGATTTATGTTCCTAGCAAATGCATTATGTGGATCCTGCTAGTGTAAAAGTCTAACTTTTTGGTAGCATCTTGCACATGGACCCAAGCTCTTAGATTGGGTTCTAGGGAGCATTAATGCATTCCAAAGCAGCCAGTTTTTGAGGGGATATTTCCTGCCAAGCAAGCTCCGCTATGGACCCATACACAGCCCTGTCAGCACGTGGGGCTGAAGGGAGAGGAAGCGTACTCAATATAACCTGACCTATTGAACATGAAAATTTCCCCCGGGTGAGCAAAAAGCACACTTTGTACCCAGGTAGCCTTTGTACCAAACAATAAGAGGAGGCCTCTTTTCATAACAGCCCTATGAACTTTATAATCAGGTATTAGACTTGAAAAGCAACAGCTATAAACAAAAAATAAAAATGTGTATTTTACTTTTGACATAGAACAAATATTTTTTTCCTATGCTTTTTCTTAAATAGCTGATGTAGAGTGTTTTCCTAAATGAAATATTCACATTAATCCAGACATCAAGAGTACAACTGTTACGGCTAAATTAAGACCAAATCACCAACTGGTGCCTAGAGTTACAATAAACTTATGAATGTTGGCAAAATGATTGCCTTTGCAGAAAGATTTTGTTTGAGTAACTGCTCAGCTGAATTTGTTACGCCTAAAAACAGTAAGTGCATCACATGAAATAAGAAATCAGCAGCATGTGCTGCAGAGGATGACTTTGCGCTATAGTTCTGCCTCCCAAGAAGTTGAGGGAGTCATTAGGGCTTGCAAACTCTGCAAACTGCTTATATTTGTGTACAGTTGTCCATAAACGAACAAGTTAACTTCCACAAGTGCTTTTTCCGGTCATTCTTTGAGCTTCTTCAGCCTTGAAGGGTGTCCTCTCAACTGAGGCCTGTTCTAGTTTTGACTGATATTCTTCAAGGAAAGAGAAGGCTTTTCGTATAGGTGTTACTTATCCATCAAAAAATAAAGTACTCAGTTTCAGAATGGGGTAGAGAATGCAATCTTTAAAACCACTTTTCAAGCTATAATGTTGGTTCTTCTGGCAATTTACCATGATCATTTTGGTTAAATAGTATTTCCTATGTTTTTTCCTCACATCTTTTTTCTATACTATTATTTGCTTAAAAACAGGTTGGAAACTGTCCTCTGTTTTGCTTTGCTGTGCTTTTCCCCATTCCGAGACATTTACTGAACTGAAATTAGAGTCACAGATATCTTTTGCGAGACTAACATTTTCCCTAAAAATAGAACATGAATCAAATTAGCATTAAACTTTTTTGTCATTATCTGGATGATATCAGTTTCAAATTGCTCTTTTTAATGAGATTTCCATATTTATAGTCATTTTGCTAACTGAAAATGTTCTTGGGGACTTCATTAGTTTTGTTTAGCGAGAGTAAGTGCCCAGTCCATTAATAGTGAAGAACAAATTTTGTTAAACTGGTGTTAAACTCTATAGTAGGTATCACTAATGTGTTGGGGGAGAGATATGAATTACAAGAGCATTATGGCTTTTAAATAAAGCATTTGCTGTCTAGAAAAGTCTATTAAAACTTCATGAAAGTATGAGTCTGAAATAGGTTAGGTGTCAGTTGCATCATCAAATTACCCCTGCTTACTGTATTTTAGTAAAGAAAGTGTTGGTAATAGTCCATGTGCATGTTCCTGACCTAAGGCAAATTCAAACTAATTTGATTTAGGTCAGATTGCAATAAGAATAGTCTAATTTATGTCAAATTACTTTGCATTTATCTAGGTCTAAAAATATGTATGGGTAGGTTACCACAGATAGTTGACACACAGTAACTGATTGAGCGTTGTAAAGATGCCATGTACATAAGCCTTTAATTCTACCTAGAAAGGGAATGCCTAAAAATGTTTAAAATCTTTAAATAACTTTAAGTCTTCGGTAGTTTTGTTTCATCTTAGCAAAGAGTAAAACAGCTTACGTTTAACCTGAAACTGTTTTTATGGATTTTAACATTCCTTGTGGATCCACACAAACCATCAAAAATGTACTTTTCAAATTATATAGCTTATTGAATCCAGTCATTCCAACCTTTCATTAAGAACAGAGTTGAACTTTTTTTTTTTTTTGGGAAAAATACTCTTTGCCAGAAAAAATGTGGTTTCTGTCATCCTGAAACTATTTGGAAATTTGGGATGATTTGCTGAATAGGTTTGGATGGAAAAAGCTTTCAGGCTAAAGTAGGAATTGTTCTACTTTTACCAATTGCCCTGTGATTAGAGTGCTCACGGATGATAATGGAGAATGGGTTCAAGGCCAAAAGTAGTGGAAGCCACATCAGTCATCCTGTAAGAGAGTAACGTGATCTGCAGAATAAAGGGTTACTCAAGTATATCTTTTTGGTTATGTTCCTTTGAAAGAGTAAAACAAAAGACTTAGATTTTTGCTGAGCTGGAGGAATAAAAGGTGAGAGTGCCAGCGACTGGTGGTTGGGGCACTTGCCCTGGTTCCAGACCTGACTCAGATGGTTGTTTATGCACTTATAACAAGAACAACAACTAAGCACTTCACCACCACAAACTGCTGCCCTCTGCTTCCTGTGCTTTTAGAAAGTGTGCTCCGGGATTAGCCAGTTCAGTGCAAACAAAATAATATCTTTGACTTGAAGGAAAAATATAAATAGTTTTTTCTATGAAAGTGAGATTTTTTTTTTTTTTTTTTTTTAATCAGGAAAAAGACTGTTTTCCATCTATTGAGTTGCTACAGCGAAAAACACACATAATACTATGTTATTCACACAGTAGCATCTCGTATCCATTATAGCACAGAGACAGGTATCCTTAGACCGGCCCAGTTTCCTGTAGGTTTGACCCGATCCGTCGGGGCACGCCGTTGGGCGAGGTAGCGGTGGATGGATAGTGGTCCTCACGCAGGCAGCAGCGAGTCCCGCAGCGCCTCCTCCCTCCTTCACCGTTGGGCTTGGATGCTGAGGCGTGCGTTGGGATTTGTGTTGGGGAGGGGTGCGTGACCGCCTTGCCGTGCTAGCCTAGCAGAGGCCGTTGCCTCTGCCCCACCCTGGGTAGCCCTGGCTCTGTCTGATGGCTCTGCAATCGCCTCGGAGCGGGAATGCGGCCTGGGGTGCTGCCCCTTCCCTGCCTTACATGGGCACATGGAGCCACAGGCTCCTTCACCCGTGCCGTGCCAGCAGCCAGGCTCACCGTCACTCACCCTGCGCCTGCTCTTCCCTGACTTGTGTTTCGCTGCTTGTCTAGTCAAGCTACAGCTTTTCTGTGTGTGCTTTGGGTGTGTGTTTGTGCATGCGAACACATTTATATTTAAGCTAAAAGTTATATTTTGTCAACTCTCGAATTACTTAATCTTACACTTTGTTCTTATAGAAATACAGGATTTACAAACATCATTTTGAACTGCGTGTTAAACAAGTTTGCTGATCCTAATTTAATTAATGAAATCCTCCCTGAAAGTAAGCCAGTTATCTCACACTGGGAGCCTACATGCCATGAACTTCAGATATATGACTGTGCAAGAGAGCAATCCCATTAATTTTGAAGGGAATAGGGTCCCAAATCCTTGCCTACCTGTTTGTAGAATCAGAGCTGCTAAGTACCTGTTATGCTGAAAGTGTTGATCAAACCCATTGCTCAACATTTCCTGAGACTTCTTACTGATTGAACTGTCATTTTTTTGTCTTGAGAATTAAAAAACTAAAATTATACAAGACTCTCACTTGAAACTTCTAATCAGACATCCGTTAAGGGAGGGCAGTGCTATATGGCATGTGTTTTCAGAGTTAGCTCTCTAAGTTGGATCTGCAGCTAGACAAGGAGACCAAGATACTAGTTGAACCAAATGTAAACTGAAACAGGTGACAAACAGCTACATTCCTACCCTTAGAATACTTGACCCTAACAGCTCTGTGTCCTCACTGTCTTTCGATTCTCCTGCTTGTCTATGAGAAGAGTCTTCCCTGCTGAGCGAGTGGCCACCAGCTCCTGCCAGAAGGCCTGACACCGGGAGCATTGGAGCAGGAGCCAAAAGGCCTGGGATGCCTCGGACAGCCAAGGTTTTAGTGGGCTGTCAGTATCAGTCTTATAAAAGATAATATTTATTATTTCAGTGCAGTACGGTAGTATATAAATACTGAAGTGTTAAATAAAACTAATCCTTCCAAGTCTTAGGCAGTGAAAGGGCTTCTCCAAACTTAATTATTCTTCTTATTGTTCTGTACCTGACAGGATAAGAACCTGGGTAGGCTCTCTGGAGGCTCTCTTGGAGGAACCTTCACAGTGCTACACAGAGTGCTAAAATGGCTTGAAACAGCTGTGGGTGTGCTCCATGTAGCCCAAGGAGAGCATGTGAACAGTGGCAGAGAACAGCAAGCCCAAACCTCCTGTAGAGAAAGCAATGGGATGCCTCAGGTGGACCTTTAGTGTACCAGCTGACCTCATCACAGCAAACCCCCAGGGACACTGGTTCAGTGAGGCGTTTGCTTCAATAGATCATCACAACTTGCTGCAAAAAAAAAAAAAAAAAAATTGAAGAAACACTGTGTTTGATTTGGACTGCATTATAGAATATTTTCAGGGAGATTACCTCACTTTGATCAATATCTGAAGTATTTCTATATATTGTGAGATACCTGGATCTAATGCATATTGTACTGTTGTAAAGCTTTTAAACAATGCACTTGTTAAATATTGAATATATTGAGCGAAGCACACAAATATGGTCTCTGGGCCTGCATCCCACTTGTATAAACATATGGTGTAATAATGTCCATTAACTATGGAAAAATTCTCTTTTGCTGGCACTGTTGTAAATGCAGGTTAGCTGAAACAAGGATTTACTACAGCAAAGTCAAACTGTGTGTTTCTGTATAATGTCATCTTTCTTCCTGCACCAGCTCTTACTTAAATTATATCCCATGGCTTCACCCTCTTACGACCTGTATATATTCCTTCATATGAGGCTATAGCAGTATCTGCTGTATAGGATAATAAAAAACAACTTTGCTTTGCACTACTTCATACTTCAAATAATAGAAGTTGCTGAGAAAGCTCAGACCTGTCTAGTAATGGCATTAAATGTAGGTTTTTTCCCACATGCTCCTGATACCTACTGTGAGTCACTGATTTTCACTTAATACATTTTTCTTCTTCTTTTTTTTTTTGTTATTTATTATCTCCAATTTGTGGATCTCATCCGCACTAATGTTGAACAGGAGGATAAACTGGATGTGTTATCTTATTAGCAATTATGAATTTTAAATGACTGTCATCAACTTTCTGAAGCACACAGTAAAATATTTCTCATGTGCATAGGTTTTTAATAACAAGAAAAAAAGAAGAGCTTAAGTTTAGCTGTCATGTGTTGCTGAGTGCTTTCTTTAGCCACTGTAATTAACCACTGTAATTGCAGTGGTGCTTTTGTTTCACTCTGTAGTGACTGTAAAGGTAAAATGCTGTTGGTTCTTTTTAATTTTTTTTTCAATACAATAGAGGGAGCCTGTTTTTGAAGCATGTAACAAGCCTTTGGGATTCTGTTTTCCTTAGAATTTTGAGGAGTCCTTGGTTTACATCAATCTTCACAGATTGTCATTATCTTTTGTAAACAGTCTTTTGTAATTAAGAAAAAAAAAAAAAAAAAAGGAAATCTTCCAGCACAGTTAAGGTGCTTGTAATCGTCCCTGTTTTGTAGATAGGTAGCAGCAGAAACCAGTGAAGGAAGGAGATTAAAAATGGAGTGTCCAGATAGGCTTTCTGGGATAAAGAAATCCATAAAAAGAAAGCCAGATAAAGTTTCCCACCGCTCAGATAAAGAAAGGTCCAGAGCACATTTATCCTTGGTAATGGGAGTGTAGCACACTAATAATTATTTCTATTCCAGAGTCCTCTGAAAGATAGTTATTTTGCCCTTGAAAGAAAGAAGCTGAAGGCAAGAGGCTTTTCTGGAAGTGATGTATGTTTAGGATTTGTAATATGTGTGAGGTATATTTTTTCATTAGAGGGTTCATATTACCAATGGAGCACTGGTCTGCATCTTACAAAGTATTTTTTCATTTGACATTTGTTTAATGCTGATAAGGTTTTATTTTATTTATTTTATGACGTTTTGGGTAAAAGGGATTTGTCATCTTTGACTTCAGAGCTTGTATCTTTTGGTACTGCGATGGTTCCGGTGTTACTTATTTTTATTGCCACATATTTGTGCCCTCAGTGCTTTCCATTGAAGAAAGACTGGTGTTGCTGCTCTCCTGAATTCATAACCTACTGTAGAAGTCCTGAATATTTAACCGCAGACCTTTTAGACCATCTCCAAGCCAGAAGTCACTCACTTGATGGTGTGACCTGTTTGGGGAGAGAGGAGTTAGGAAGTGAAGCATAATTACAGCTTAGCAGTCGTGTTCCTGACTGTCTCCATTGTAGTGCTTGAAAATTTTTAACCAATCCTATCGATGATATGCAGGAAACAGAGTAACTGCAGTCATTTCCAATCTTCTTTATGCATTTCTTCTTCTTTGGAATTTCATGCAGCAGTGGGCTGCACCTTTTTTGCAGTAAAGGATTCATATTTTTGTTTTGAACAAAATTTAATATTGCTCTGTCTCCAGAAGTAAATGGTGACTTTTCTTAGCCTGCAGCCTGTTTAATTTTATGTATGACTGTCCTATTACCTGCCCAGAAGACGAACGATTGCTTAGAAGGGACTGCCGTGTGTTACGTGCTTGTGATTTCTCTACCAGTGGCCTGACCAAAGGACCTGCCCCAGTATGTGGCACTGATGATTCCACTGGTTTGGGTGAGTATATGTTAATTTAGTATTTTCTTTGCCAGTTTGCCATTGAGAGGTTTCCTAATGCACTTGAGTGAGGAGTTCCAGGTGCTTCCCCCAGAACAACTGACAAAATGAGAGTGAGGAAAATTTTATCTGCCTCCCTAAAAGTGAAGGACTGTGTGAAAATTTATATTTCTGTAGTCTTGATTCTGCACTTATCTAGCGAGTCAAGCTTGTTTGACTCTGATCAGCATGAGAGTCTTCTTGTGTCATTGCTTTGCTGTGACTCTCAGCCTTGCAGGGATGCAGTGGAGGGGCTGATGCTTTCCTGCTGAGGTCTTCACTGGGTGATGGTAACTGGCCCTCTCGGAGCAGTTTTGCTGTCTAACTTCTGACAGGAACTTAGAAAAAAAGACAAGAGGAACCAAAACTAACAGGAACTGCAAACAAAAGTTCAGTATGATAAACGTAACAATATTTTTGTTTCTCATGCATTTTTTTTGTTGTGCTTCTACTCAGATAAGTAAAGATACTTTTTACCTTTTCTTGTGTTAGCTTACACACACACACACAAACACACACGTGTCTAGAGCTCTCCCTCTTAAGTGTTAAAAACTTCAAAGGTATTAAAATATTATTTATATTTTTTAATTGGAAGGGTTATATTTCATAGTAATAATAAGTAGTCATTTGATTGAATTAAATTTGTTATTGCTTTCTAAGTTGATAAAAACAACCATTCTAAGTTTATTACCAAAAATCTATAGCTTGAAATTAGGTGCTAGAAAAAACTCCAGCCTCAGATGTGACACAAAAGTGTTGATTCACCCAAGGAGATGCTGATGTTACATTTTATTATTCTACATTTACATTTACATTACCTGGAGTATTGTGTGCAGTTCTGGGTTCCCTGGTACAAGAGGGATGTGGAGCTTCTAGAGAGGGTCCAGCAATGAGCAACAAAGATGATGAAGGGACTGGAGCATCTAGCATATGAGGAAAAACTAAGCGAGCTGGACCTGTTTAGCCTGGAGAAGAGAAGACTGAGAGAGGATCTGATTAATGTGTACAAATACCAGAGGGATGAATGTAGGGAGGGTGGGGACAAACTCTCCTTGGTGGTGGCCAGTGACAGGAAAGGTGTAATGGGTACAAGTTGAAACTCAGGCAGTTCCACCTCCATGTGAGAAAGAACTTTCCTGTGAGGGTGACAGAGCCCTGGCACAGGCTGCCCAGAGAGGTGGTGGAGTCTCTTTCTCTGGAGATCTTCCAAACCCGCCTGGATGCCACCCTGTGCCCCGCGCTCTAGGGGTCCCTGCTGGAGCAGGGGGGTTGGACTAGATGATCTCTAGGGGTCCCTTCCAAACTCAACCATTCTGTGATTCTCTTATTCTATGATTCTACATTTTTTCCTGTCATGTGATTAAACCCTGAACTTAAAGTCCTTTCTAACTGCCAATAGAAACTTGCAGATATTGATTCATGTGGTTTCTCAGACCCTTTTTAGGAAAACAAAGTGTTTGGACCCATGTAACACATATTCAGTAATGCTGTTTTTAAAACACTGCATATTCAGAACTGGATAGCAAAGACTCATAATAGGATGAGGAAGAGAAGGGTTTTTTTTTTAAAAAATGACATATACTAATATTTTCCAGTAGCTTCTTGAGATATAAAGGACATTCTTCTTTTTTCTTAAATTTTGATTAGTTCTCATTTCTTTTTGGTGATCTGGGAATAATGGACTATCGTCTGCATTATGTCATTTTCACAGTTTAACTGAACTGCCTTATAATAAGTTATAGAGTAAGGAAGAAGTCAGGCTGCTGAGCTTGTCTCAATGCCAGGTTTTTTATTTACTTTTCATTATGATTAAATGCTTGTAAAAATATCCCTAATTTGAAGGGACAAAATGGAATTGGGAGTAGGGAATGTCAGGTTTGAGTCCCTTGATCATTAAAAATCAAAGCTTTTAGTGGTGTCCCTTGCTGAACCTTTCCTTCTTGCCCAAGGCCCATCTTTTGTGATAAGGCTGTAGGGAGACTTTTTGGAGCTCTGCGTTTTGAGGATTGGAGCAAAATCTTTTGTTTCCATAGAGGATGGCAAAGTGTTCTGCTGCATGGGAGTGGACAGACAAATCTCACGCTCTTGTTTGGACAAAAGTGTTAATTTTTGTGTTGTGAAGCCAAGCCAGTACCATTCTGTTATGGGCTGGAGAGAGGCTCCTGCACAGGCCCCATTAAGATTTGTTGGCTTTCATTATGGGAATAATCACACAAATCTGTCCCTCTGAAAATAGCTCAGCCCCAGAACTTGGTCTGCAGTGTCTTCTTCTGCTACTCCTCTGGTCTTCAGAGAACCCTTCTTTTTTTTTACAACTTGACATAGGTCAGTAGAGTTTCATCTAATCTAATGCTAGATGTTTGCAGTGTAGCTGTCTCTGTGTCACCCTGATGACTCTTTACAGGAGGTCAGTGGAGAGAACAGGCACTGCAGCTGACTGTTAGAAGATGAGACCAGCCATGCCCTGGAAATGCTTTCTTTGTCTGTAAAAGGCATCTATGTGACCAGCTTGGATTTGTTAGGATGCATCCTACTCATATGTCAGTCCCCTTGTCAGTACTTCTTAAAAATAGTGACAAATCCAAATTAATAAAGTGTTTGGTTCTGACTTTTTTCATCTAGATGAAAAAAAGCACATTTCAGTAATGCTTTATGTAAATAGCAAATGTTTCACATTTGATTATTCTTAGTGCCAGCCAGAGTGTCGGAACTGGATGGAAGTGGAAAAAGCCCACTGCATAAAATCTGCCAGGAAGCCCCGTGTTTTCTTTAATTCCTAGGAAAGGGCTTCTGTTGACCTACAAGAAAGTGTTCCCATATCAGGAACCATGTTTAGATGCATTGTAGCCTAGGAAGTGGTGACACTTTTCCTCCAAGATGGCAAATATTATGACTCTTTCCTTGTCTTTAATATAGAAATCCTTTCTAGAATGTGCTTCCTGCTTAGTGAATAGAGACTGTATAGACATTAGCACTGATATTTTGCTTGATATTAAGGACCTAATTACAGATGATGTGGGAGGTCTCATTCATTTAGGCTGTCACTTGCTCAAAAGGCCACATCACATCGTTACCTGCTGCATGATCTGCACTTTCAGCTGCAGTGTGAGCTGCTCTGCTAGTGCATTTTCCCAATGATGGAATTTATTCTGTAGTTCCAGAATTTTATAAAGGATCATGTGGTATGGGGTTATCATCCTATACCCGCTGGTTTTGCCCCAAGAGCAGCAGGACACCTATCAGGAAGGGGTGTTAACACTGGGAAAGGGATCACTGCAGACAGTATTTCTTCTGCTTTAATCCTTGGTATTGCATAAGCCTCTCTACTTTGTTTAGAACATTAAGCTAGTACTCTGGCTTTGAGATAAGAAAACACACTCTTCCCGAAAAATGGCAAAAAATAGTATAATGTCCCTTACTTTTGATCTACATTGAGAACAATACCTTTTCTCCAAGAAAAGATCAACCAAGCTAGTCCATGGTCTGGCCAGGGTTAATATTAATAATCCATTTCATCTCTGATAGGATCAGATTGTGTTCTGGTCCTTGGATTCAGGCCTTGCACTTTGAGTCTTGTCCATGACCACAAACTAAAGCATCAAAAGTTTGACAGGAACTTAAGGAGGGAATTCTTGACAGTGGAGTTGATGGAACACTGGAACAGGCTGCCCAGAGAGGTTGTGGAGTCTTATTCTCTGGGGATCTTCAAGGCCCACTTGGACGTAGTCCTGTGCCACATGCTCTAGGGGACCCTGCGTGTGCAGGGGGGTTGGACTAGATGACCTCTACAGGTCCCTTCCAGCCTTAAGTATTCTATGATTCTATGATTCTGTGTCACCTCAGAGAGTTGCTGGTCTTGTTTCTGGAGGTTGTTGTGTGACAGCCTTACTGCCGTAGCTCTTTAGGAGTCTTATTTTAAGGGCCATTCTCCTAGACTGGGCCTCATAGGAAGTTGATGCAAGATATTTTGTCCTCTTTCAGAAAAAGATTGGATCTCGAACCTATCCAGAAGTTTGGCAAAGGTGTTTCAGCTCCACTAGAAACCACATCAAATGATCTCAGAATGATAAGAAAGCACGAACATTAAGACAATACAGTGCCTTTGGGGATTACTGTACCACTGTGAACGGGGGAAATGGTTCACCAAACCTTTCATGTATCATCCTAGATATCAGGAAGGAATGCAGAAGCTAAAGGACTACCCTTAGAAGGATGTTTGTTAGGATGGTTTTGACAGAGGTTGATTTGAAAACCTTAGAGCTTCAGATGTTCTTAAAAATAGCAGAAGGAGAGGTATAAAATGCCCTTGCATTTTAGGAGTGAAAAGCTGAATGTTTAAAGAGCAATTCTTTCATTGTTGTGTATTTTAGAAGTTCAGTCACATACGAAAAGAGCTTGTGTATTATTAAACAGATACTGATGTTAATAATGGCAGGATGCCAGCAAGAAAAAAAAAATAATGAGCTGGAGTGATTAATCTTCTCGATCCTTTGAGGAAGTCTACTGTAGGTTGTTGCTAAGCACTTTTGTTCATTAGTATGAAAGTAGATGTTTTGTGCATGTGTGCCCAAAATGTGTGGGTGTGTTTATTAAATTGAAAATTTCAAAGATATGAGCAGGACACATTTGGAAATTTACCAGATTTAGGCTCATCCTTTTCTGTAGTCAGAAATTATTCATGAGACTTGAAAGCACAAATTTATCATATAATCACAGTGGAAAATAATTCAAGACTTCTTGCTATCATCACTTTACCATGTTATCTTCCAGAACTTACTGCCATTATCTGATACTATTTTTGACTCTGAGTTCTGTGAATAAACAAGTCAACTGTGCTTCTGGTAACACCTTTCTGGTCATCCCTCATGCTTTCGGGTGAGCTGTCATAGTAGTCACCAATTTGCTGAAATCAATGAAAGCTTTTTCTCATGTAATATCTATCAGATCTTAAAATCTTGCAGTTTTCTAAGAAATGAGTTGACACTGAGAAGAAACAGGGGAAACTTGAGTATAAACACTGGTTTGCTCATGGAAAATTTAAAAGCCTTTGAGGTCATTTGGGAGAAGAATTATCTGCAAAATGATCCCATGCTGGAAGGACTCAACTGTTAAGTTCAGGCTTGGTTTCATGATGGAAATTTTGTGTAGGAAGCAGATGCACTTTTTTAATAGATTGTCTATTAACTATCTTAACTATCTTAATAGTTTCCATAGAGCACATGATTCCAGTGAGAATTATGAGCCAAACATCAAAGGATAAATTGCTTGAGAGTTTAGTGCTGCAATAAATTATCTTTGAATACAAAATGGGTCACAAAACTCCTTTAACTGTTGTGGGAATATCTTTCTGTCTGTTGTAAGGACCTAGATAGTTCATTTAGGACACTGAGGTGTCTGTAAGGATTGGCTTGCAAGTGACTTCATTCTATCAGACAATTACCTGGCTGACATAATAGCTCTTACTTAGTTCTTGTGAGAACCAAATGTAGTGTTTTGGGGGACCGTGGTGCTTCTTGAACCATTTCATCTTTAGCCTCACCACAAGTTGGCCCTCTTGGGTTGTTTTCAGAATACCGGCAGAGTTTGCATCTGGATATAAAATCTAAATGGAGAGCATTCTTCAGCAAACTCTATGGACAAGGTATCTGCTGTTTAAATATCATTTGTATTTATTGCATTCTTACCACTCGGAGATGGAGTAACCACTACGGCCAGTTATGTTTGATGGAAGGTATCTTCTCTGCAGAAAAACCCCTGAAGTCTTGTTTTACACGTTCAGGTGACTTTGCTTTTGTTACATTAAGGAGTCTACTGGTTTTCTCAGACCAAAGGCTTTGGTGGTCATTTTATCTTTAGGCAGATACAGTTGTAGGAGCCTTTGTGTCCTGGGAACAAGCTGTAGCACTGTAGCTACTATTAAGCAAAGGTAGTTAGGAATATAAAATACCTGTAACCCACTTGCCTTTTTTTTTTTCAGACTATATTTCTCCTCCCAATCAACGAATCATTGTATTTTCTGTCTGAACTGCCTAAATTTCCAAGGGCAACTATGTATTCAAACAGGAGTTTCGTGGGAGATTGAATGGAGCTGTTACTATGTTGTTAGCACTGTGGGTGCTTTAATAAATTGCTAGAGAGGCAGAGCATTCATCAAGGCTAATTTCACACATTCCTGTTGTATTCTTACATATTTTACGAGTGTGACTGAGAAGAAAAGGCTGTTTAAATTACATAAGCTGAGAGTAAGGCACAGTAAACCTATTAAGAGGCACTTACCCCAAGAAACTTCAGCAGAATCTGAATGTGACCCTTTTAATTGTTAATGGATGTGTTTGAGACATAAGGCTTTCCTGCTAATGACAGAACCTTCTCTGGATGAATCCATTTTAGGGGAGACTGTGAGAAAGGAAAAAAAAGGTAATAAAGTGAGGGAGAAGGGAAAAGAAATAGAAATAGAAAAGAAAAAGACACTATGAATACCCTAGTTATAGCAAAGTCTTTGTAGATGCTGCTGTTTTATAGAAAACACATACCAAAGAAGAAAACTTTCAGTGGCCTAACTCAGTAGGCAGGATACAGGAGTTTGTTGCAGAGGCCCTGCAGATAACGTCTATCAGTATTATGTTAATTTAGAGAAGTGCACAGAGAGAGGTCTTGCTTTGAATGAGCTGGGAAATCCAGCTCTAAAAAAAGGACAAGATTTGATCTTTGAGTAGGAAGTGCACATTTTCTTGAAATAGAGATAGCATACAAAAGAACAGCTTTGCAAAAATGCCATTTCAAACTTAAGAGTTGTAGATTCCCAAGGAATTTGTTCTGCAAAATGGGAAGATGAAGGAGTTGGTAGAAAGGCAAGATTCTATGTGTATAATTAGATTCTTTTATTTCTTGAAAGTGATCATGTTTGTAGAGAAGGCTACTCAGTCTAGCTAAATAACGAACATTTTGAAGTGGTTAGAAGTAAGCAGTGAGATTTTCCACAAATAATAGAAAAAAAAGGAGACCAATAAACATAGGATTTTTTACAAGTCAAAAAACATAGACCTAGAGTAAAAGGATCCCAAAGTGTAGCCTAATTACACTAAAGAAAAAGGAAACATGCCAGTATGAAAAAGTTCTTTAGCCATATATAAAATATAAAATAAGAGATTGCATTTGCTTTGCAAGTGTGGGCAGAAAATTAAAATGATTAAACAAAAAATAATGCCTCAGCTTTCAATAAAAGCAGTGTCCACTGAAGGGGACTGATGGGAATGAGGTATGGAAATGGCAAATGACACAACCAAGAAGATGGTGAATAAACAGAGTGATTCAGAAGGCGCTTCTGTAAATATTACCAGGTTCTTAAAAGAAATGGTACACGGAGCAGTAGATCTGGCAAAAAAAAAAAAAGGTTGTAATGAAAATCAAGCCTGTCAAGCTGGTGGCTGTCCCTAAAAGAACACAGAGCAGGAATTGTAGTATCCAGATTTGAGAACAGATGGAGAGATATGGTCTAGACAATACTGATTCATTATTTGAGTTTCTGTATGATCTGAGGACTTTGAATGTGTACTGAAGGAAAGACTAATTAAAAGCTTGGAGGGAAATAGAAGAAGAAAAATGAAAAGGTTTTCTTTGAAAATATAGCTCATATTTAAGAGAAAATAATGCAGTAGATCTAATCTTTATTTCAATATTGCCTTGAAAATCCCAGGAAGTGTGGGAGATTATTAGTCTGCGTCTCCATAGCTACAGTAAACTTCATGTCTGTCTTTGCAGGCAGTAGTGGGAATTATATACTGAGCAAGAGGTCAATCTTATATTCTGAGCCAGAGGTCTGTCATGATCCAAAGCTAATCAACGTCTTTTATTAATGACTTGGAAGATGCACTAGAGAGTAAGTTTATTCACTACACAGCCGATGCCAAACTGAGAGAGCAACTGCTCTGCAAACTTTGAAGGATGGGATTAAAATTCACTTTTTGACCAAGTAGGGCAGTAGTCTGGAATCAGATGCAAATCAAATGAAGTGTTAAGTACCGTGTTTGGGAATTAAGCAATCAATGGCACATCCCCATGATGGAGGGTGAATTGTTGGGCAATTTGCAGAGGAAGCACACACTATGCTGGCATGCATAAACAGGAATGTTACATACATTATAAAGCAATCCTTCCACTCGAGCCAGCCCTTGTGAGGCTTTACCCAGGTATCCTGTCCACTGTGGGGCATCAGTCAGTTAAGAAGATACAGACAAAAAAGGGTGATCAATTAGAAGTCTAAAAAAAAAAATAAAGTTCAGAAAGGGAGACAGGTTGAACATTAGTAATTTTCTGATGATAAGGATAGTGAAACACCAAAATAGATTCTTAAACCTGATTTTAACTTCTGGGGACATCAATTTCACAGCTTTCTTAGGCAGCCATTTTCTAGCGTAGCTTAGATGTGGTTGCTTCTGCTCTGCAGGTTTTCCAGCTATGCCTTCTGGCATTCTAACTTCTCCATCCTAGCAGAAGGTCTATAAATCAAAAAAGATACATGTCGAGAAGGTGATGATGTCTTATTCTAGGAGGAGAAATAGAATGTAGAAGGAAAATTTTTGGTGATTCTACTGTACAATTAAAATCACACAAAAAGTAGCAAGTACTCTGGTATGTGCATAGTCCATGCATCCAGAGTGACAGACTTGAGCAGATTGTAGGATTATTGGCAGATTTCTCATGTGTCAGAAAAAGAAACTAGTGAGTACCTCTCCAATCTAGCCATCTGCTAAGCTGATAGGAAATATATTTCTCGGACAAACCAGTGCAACTTTATATGAATAAATCAATTTAGATATTGCAGCAAGAACTGTTTTCTGCTTGCTAATTTGTACATGACATAGCACATGGAGCTGAAAATTGTTCATTCTGTATATTCTTTAAAAGAATGAAGAACATCTTTGCATATTGAATATTTTGCATCAGTGTGAGCAGAAATGCATCCCTAGCACCCATGCTACGTGTCAGAGGATAGTGGCTCTGACTTCAGGCTGTATATCTAGTAGGAGGGCCCAAGCTGGTATGGGTGATGGTGAACAGAGGAGAAACCTTTTCTGTGTTTACTGCATAAATATGGGCAAGTTCTTCAGCTGGTGTTGCTTTTTTCATGTAGTTAACTGAGATCTTTGAAGCAGGAAGACATGTACATCTGCCAAGCCAATGCCAAATGCTTGAACATAAGCTGATTGTACTACACAGCTAGAAAGTACCTTTATAAAGCCTGCTTGAAAGCTAATTTGAGTAAACCAGAATGTTCTTTGGTGACAGATTTGTCTTACATGGTGGCCATCTTTATCTTCTTGCTTGTTCTTTTCATCTAGATCAGTGAAATAAGCCTTTTTAAAAATGAACTTCAAAAAATGAGAAGTGTCTGTGCATGAAGAATGGTTTGTATCAGTATTTGTTTTGTTTTGTTTGACTTGTTTTGCATTAATCTGGTTCATGTGACAAAGCTGATTTGGGATAGGACTGGATGAACAGTTAAGTTAGCAGGAGTGAGATGGTGGTAAGTTCAGGTGGGAGTTGCTGAGGTCTTGTAATCTTCTGGAATTAGTAAGTGGGTAAACTGGGTTTGGCAGTAATAGAGCAAGTTTTGTATCCTTACAATCATTTTGAATAACCATTATTCACATTATGAAAATAACTTTGTCCTTGATGGCATAAGCAAAATATGTAACTCGCTCTTACTCAAAGGAGCAGTCATGATTGAAAAATCCTCATTCCTCCTATGCCAGCCTCCTCTCGGAGGACAAAGACCACAATTAATAGAAGTTAGTCCACAGATGAATACAGAGAACTCCAGATGTCTGTGTAAATGACAAGAATAGGTTAATTATGGGAACTGAAAGGAAATAAAAGGGGGAAGGAATGACTCTGGACATATTTCTGCAGGGAGGCTTTAAATACAAGTCTCTCAGGAAAGACAAATGTAGTTCTTTGATCACGTTCTTGCCTGAAATGAACATGCTAGTAAAGAGAATGCCAGCCTAGAGGAAGCAGTGGGTAGGCAGCTTTGTGCTGTGACCTCATTCTTCAGAGAGAAGTCTTTTTTTTCTTAATGTTTACATTAATTCAGTGATGTAGAAATCCACTGTACATTGTGTCTTGAGCTTTCATTAGTGCATGCAAAAAGATGAGCGTGGGCAGCTGTGCACATCATGCGTGCCTACAGAAGGTATTGGACAGGAATGCGAGGCTGCACTTCATTATGTGAGAGCCAGCCTGGGTACATGCAGGGATTGTGTCTTCAAAGAGCGGATTATAAATTCTTCCAAATGGGTTTTCTTGGAATAAAAGCAAAAGAAAGCACTGTGTAGCATGAGAGGCTCTTGCATCAGGAAGGATGGAAGTCATGTTCTCTCTAGCTGAAGAGTGCACTACTGAAGACATGAGAGGGTTTTTCACAGAATCACGGAATCTTTAGTGTTGGAAGGGACCTCTAGAGATCACCTAGTCCAACCTCCCTGCTCCAGCAGAGACCCCTAAAGCACATGGCATGGGCTGGCATCCATGCGGGTTTGGAAGATCTCCAGAGAAGGAACAGGGCAGCCTGTTCCAGGGCTCCGTCACCCTCATGAGAAATAAGTTCTTCCTCACATGGACATGGAACTTGCTGGGTTTCAATTTGAAACCATTACCCTTTGTCCTATCACTGACCACTACCGAGAACAGTTCAGCCCCCTCCTCCCTACAATCATTCCTCAGGTACTTTTATATATATTGTTTAGATCCCCTCTCGGTCTTCTTTTCTCCAGGCTAAACAAGCCCAACTCGTTTAACCTCTCCTCATATGGTAGATGCTCCATGCTCCAGTTCCTTAATCATCTTTGTTGCTCGTCACTGAAACCTCTCTAGAAGCTCCGTGTCCCTCTTGTACTGGGGAGCCCAGAACTGCACCAAATACTCCAGGTGTGGCCTCACCAGGGCTGAGCAGAGGGGCAGGATCCCCTCCCTTGACCTACTGGCAATGCTCCTCCTGATGTGGCCAGGATCCCATTAGCCTTCTTGGCCACGAGGGCACATTGCTGCCTCATGCTTAACTTGTTGCCAACCAGGACTCCCAAGTTCCTCTCCAGGGAGCTGCTTTCCAGCAGGTCAGCCCCTGATCTGTCCTGGTGCCTGGGGTTATTCCTGCCCAGGTGCAGGGCCCTGCACTTGTCTTTGTTAAACCTCATGAGGTTCCTCTCCACCCATCTCTCCAACCTGTCCCTCTGGATGGCAGCACAGCCCACTGTAGTGTCGGCCATTCCACCCAGTTTGGTGTCATCAGTGAACTTGCTCAGGGTGCCCTCTGTGCCTGTCATCCAAGTCACTGATGAACAAGTTGAACAGCACTGGGCCCAGCACTGGCCCCTGGGGGACACCACTGGCCACAGGCCTCCAAGTAGACACAGCTCCATCTATCATGATCCTCTGGGCTCTGCCATCCAGCCAGTCCTCGATTCACCTCACTGTCCTCGCGTCCAATCCACACTTCTGGAGCTTTCCTATAAGGGTGTTATGGAAGACTGTGTCAAGAGCCTTGCTAAGTTGAGGTAGACCATATCCAACCTGTCACTCCGTCATAGAAGGCTATCAGGTTAGTCAAACACGACTTCGCCTTGGTGAATCCATGCTGACTACTCCCGATCACCTTCTTTTCCTTGATATGCCTAGAGAGGGTGTCTAGGACGAGCTGCTCCATCACCTTTCCAGGGATGGAGGTGAGGCTGACAGGCCTGTAGTTTCAGGAGTCCTCTCTCTTTATACTCCTTTTTTTTTTTTTTTTTGACACATGAAAGTGTATTTTTTTTTTATTTGTTTGTCTGTATTTTGGCCAGGTTCCTCTGGGCAAATACTTCCAGCCACAAAGGCATTCCAACCTAGTGTAAGACCTGGGACAGAAAGTGATAGTAATATGAGAATAAAGCTTTGAAGTAAAATAGTCATGATAAACCAAAAGTGTATCATGAACATGTATGAGTCCTTCATGGATCAGAGCTTGATGTGAGCTAGGACATAAGGACATATATAAACCTATAAGGACAATCTTTAGAGATTAGCAATACCATTTGCTGATGGAGGAGGTGGAGAAAGCCGGAGTGATGATGTTGAGAAGGATGGTGTAACAAAGCAATTCAGGGCAATGGTTTATCATGATATGAGCTCTGTGACCAAACCAGATTAAAATTAAACTCTAATACATCAGAAGATTGTGTGGCTATCTAACTCTTTACCTGTTAATATTTTTGCATTCTGTTTCTTGCAGGTGATAAAGAGATAGAGGAAATTCTTTCTTTACTTATTTATTACCTCTTTTGATATCTTAAATGAAAGAAAATAAAGATATTGTTGAGAGCTGTTCTTGTTCCTCATGTGTTTCCGAGGAGCAGTCACTTGCTATATAACTGTGATCCAAAGCATTTCTCAGCCCACAATTTTTTGAGTGCAGGTCGCTTACATCGCTTACAAGTGACCTAGGTTTGTAGCTTCTTTCCTTTTTTGCTTCAGTTTTACTAGAACTAAACATAAGCATGTGGAGAGAAGAAGGTATAACAGGGTGGTGAAGATTGTGGGATGCTCTTCAGAGCCCAGGTATTTCACCCATGTGCAATAGAGGCAGAATAACTGCTCCCTTTCCACGGCTGCTCTCACACCTCAAGCATGGAGAGATTAAGCATGTGGCTAACTTCATGGGGACAGATCAGGCTAGAGTTTTATTAGAGCTCAAAAGCTCTTCCAGTCATAAAACTTTTGAATTATTTTTTATCCGGTTGTGCTCTAGGTTTTTCTCTGTTTCACAGATAATGATCATGTGCTTTCTATTGTATTATTCCTTCCCCTTTGAACTTCTTATCTGCATAGAAATGCACAAGATTTAATGTTGTCAAAAATAATGAAGCTGATGGCTCTACATATTTCACAGTAATCTTCTTTCTGAAACTATCAAAGACTATGAACTAGCTAAAATATGGCTGTTTTGCATGTCAGCAAACTATTTCAGATGAGTGTTTTATTAAATGGATTTGATTGTTACGTACTTGGATCAATATGGTAACCAAGAAGTTTACTTCATCATAATAATTTCTTGTGTTTAAATGCTACAGCTCTGGGTAATGATGCCACCCAGTGGAGAAGAGGAAAATGATGACAGGAAAAAAGGGATCTAAGAATGTCTTGCTAGTAAAGAAAAAAAAGCAATTGTTCTGAAGAGACTAAGTTTTTGTTTTTTCTTTTTTTTTTTCAAGATTAAGAGTGTTTTTCTGTTTTCTTGTTTCTATATTTTATGTTTTTTTAATTTTGTTTTGTTTTCTTTTTCTCTAGTCATTGCTTTGTTTAATTAGTGTTATTAAACTAATATCTATATTTTAAGAGTACAGGAAAACAATACATTAAGTGGATCTTGTATGTAATATTTTAGAATTTCAGAAATTGTATTTCTTTTGAATTAAAATAAAAATCAAAATATTTCAATCTTTTATAAAGTTATCTTAAAAAAATTAAGATCAATCAAAAAGTCTTAAACTGAAATGTTTACTTATATACATCATAATTTCTGATGTAGAATTTCTAATGTAGAAAATGCAACACTGAAAAGTTTCTTCTCTTAATTCAATGATCTTTTTTTTTTTGAGGAGAAAAAGCTCTGTACAGAAATTCCTGCATCCATAATCTCAGCCATGTCATTTTTTTTTTCTGGTGGAAAAACACAGTATCTGAGATTTTTTTCTCAGTAAGGTGTGACTGCCAGTTTTTGTGATATTCTTGAGATCTTGTGAGGGAGTAAATTTGCCTCAAAGGCAAATATCCAGTATAACTCTGCATTCGTAGTCAAATATTTTTTTCCTTAGGTGTTTTCCCATAAAATATTGAGAACCCTGAAGTTCTTGGGAAACGCTGTGTGGATATGAGCGGTACAATGGTTACTCCTGAAGCAGCTCGCAGAGATGTAAAGCACCCAGTAGGCTGCCTGTTAACTTAGTGGTACTTAGTTTTGCCAAGACTGTGGCTCCCGAGGCCCAGACGTTTGCTGTGTGATGGTGCCTGGAGGCTGTCCCTGGGAATCCTGAGAAGAGGCATAGTTGTGTTGAAAGTCTTGTTTCAAATCAATAGCTCTGCTTCATCCTTCACTCTTTCTCTTCATTAGAAAGGGCACGATTTCAGTGTTCCTGTGCCCATCTGATTTCCTCACCAAGTCACTCAAGGCATGAGGACCATTTGGTCCTGTGTGACAGCCCAAGCAAAACAGCCCAGCCTGACACCTTAGTTATCCCATGCCAATGCATAGCCTGGGTCCACTACAAGGTCTTGTGAGGAGAATTTGTTCAGATCTGCTCATGAGCTGCTGCAAAACAAGTTGATTTTTCAAGTAATTGATTACTTGGCAGGTGATAAGAGATCAAATTACTTAGATTTATGTTTCTTGGCAATCTTAGTGTTTTTGTTGTGTTGTGAGGGAGACTGGCTCTCAGCTACACTGTGGTTAGTCATACATTGGCCTAGATCGATGCTGCCCAGATTTTGGAAAACTGAATCCTCTCAGGGAAAATGAAGCCTTCACCAACCCAGCCAGCTGATGCTGAAGGCCCACCCAACTCGATGGCAGTGCTTGTTCAACGTGTTTGGCCCTGTGGCCGAGGCACGTTACATACCACCCATAGTGCATGGGTGTTTCTCATTAGCTTCACCCTCCAGCTGCCAGCACGGGCGCTGAGTCCAGAGGAGGTTGGGCACGTGCTGCTTGGGGAGCTGTGGGGATGCCTTTGGGTGGCCTGTCCCTCTGCACGAGGTTGGATTGATCTGGGGCTGTTTTCCCATGTGCCCAGGTTGCAAGTCCGTGGTCCCTTCTGGTGTGGGCGATGGGGAACTGGCACAGAGGCTGCCCTGCTGCAGGGAGCCAGGCGCAGGCAGGAGTGAAGAGGAGTGGACAGGGGTCTGAGTGGGGTTTTCTCGCCTTGCAGCTGTTACTAGAAGACAACTTCTTGACCACTTCCAGTGCCTGATGTTGTTTGGGTCCTCTAAGCATTTGCTGTTGAGCTTTTTTGAGCTCTTCTGGCTCTCTTCCTTACTTTTTCTTATTGCCCATGATCTCAGAGTCATGTAGCTTCCTCATGTAGCTTCCAGCTTTGGTTTTAAAACTGTTTCTCAAAAGTTAGCAGGCGTACAAGAGTATTTTTTTAAGTTAGTTATATGCTATTTATTTTCATATGAAGATGGGAAGAGAAGCAATAATTGGGAATTTTAAAAATATACCAACTTGCTCTGAAGGATGTGACAAACACTTCCATAGTGATTGCTCTTTGTGGGAGAATAATGGCTACATTTTTTTTTTTTTAAAAAAAAAGATTCATTAAAAAGAATTCCACGGGGTGATTTTCCGTATTTCCTGCATGTTTGTACATGACAGCTTGCTGTGAGTCTGAACTGAGCATTACTGGACATTGCTGATGGAGGCATATTAATGTCCAAAGTGCAAAAAGCTGAGCTCTGAGTGTCAGAAAGTGTCTTTTAAAGTATGTGTGCTGCTAAAATATGGATCATCAGCTTAATTTTATTTTTTTCATCATCACTGAAGTTGGAGTTTTCAGAAAACCAAACACATGCATATTAGCTGTACAAGACACAGTTTAGAGGAGTGTGTGTATACAGCTACACAGAGTAAAAGGAAATGTTATCCTTGCTTGTTTATGTAAAGTGTATTTAAGCGTGGGACATCTGTGATGCAGTGGGGCATCTGCATGGGACATCTGTGATGCAATGGCTGCTCGGTGATTCACTGATACAGAACATTAGGACGCATATGATGACTCACTTTCCCCCCTCCCACTTTCTCTCCAGATTAATCCGAAAAAAAAGCTTAGTAACTTTTACCAGAATTTAAAAAAAAATAAATACAGGCTATAATAATTTGACAGGGAGATGTACTTCAAAGTAAATTAATTTTACCTAAGGAAATAAGAGTCTTGTTTCCTTAGATAAAGGAAAATGAACTAGACTCAGCCCTTGAGATATCCTATTAAAGAATAAGCTAGCAGCAGTATCAGTTTCTCATATCCTACTACAGTAAATCTTGATAGTTTTGGGGATAAAGAAAAGGAGAAAATACTCCCCAAAACTATAATTTCTCCTGTTTACAGATGTAAGAAGATGTTTTCATTTGCCCACCTCAGATTTTAGCATAGCAATTGAATACATAAAAATATTCTTTTGGAATATAATTATAAAATATGTTGGGAACCAGCCACAGCAAAAAGCAAGCGGGACATCTTCTGTGCTGGTAGAAAGAATATATTTTAATAATAGTTTTTGATGATCTTCTACAACAGTGTAAATTTTTCTGTCACTAGTATCCCATGTCTCTTGTCTGATGCATGCGTTTGACTAAAGATGATTGATTTTGCTTAGCTTGCTGTCTGATAGCAACTCTGATTGAGCTCTTTGGGAATGAAGAACTGTATTTTAAGGACCACACGAGGGAGTCTTGTTCTGCATATCTAGCTGTAAGCAGATCTCTTGTTAGCATAAGATACTTAAGCTTCTTGTTTTTATCCTGATAAAGGAAAACATTTTCTTTAGAAGTTTTTCCAGACTGAAGTAATCTCTCAATAACTTGAAACTTTTAAAAGGTGGATGTTTGGGATTTGTTGCTTAATAATGGCAGATCGTGAATGCTGGCTCTGCTGCTGACTTACAGGCTTTTCAAACTCCAGACTTGCTTGGAGTTTGTATTTTGTGGGAAGATGAGTGAGGGGAAGACTGAAAGTGTTGTTTTATGTAATTTCTGATTTCCTATTTTCGTATCTGGAGAAGTGCAAATTTAGCTAGATCTTATCTGCAAAGAGCCATTACATTGCACTAGTCCTTGCAGTGTCTTATCTTAAGTGTTTGTTGAAACTGTTTTATTTTGCACCTCAGATTGCAGTAAATAATGTACTCAGGGCATCACTCATGCTGCTTTTACAGATAAGTGATTTTCTTTAAGGCTTGCAGGCACTAATTCTTCACAGCTATATAGCTGGCAGTCTGTAAACTTGTGTCTTATATGAGCACAGCCTAGGTGCTTGGTAGCTGCACAATCAGGAGCCACTTGGCCCTTCCTTCTGTAGTATTTGAGGCAGCCAACACGGTCCTTCCCTTTGTAGCAATAAGAAGTGTGTTCTCCTGACTTGTGATAGTGGATATGAAGTCAGGGCTGTGCTGGAGCTGATGACTCCCTTTGCAAGTCTAGCTCAGTGTAGGCAAAAATCATAAGGATTCAGGTAGCTGCTGGACACTGCCCAGGGTGAGGGGCTTCTCCAAAGGTTTATTCTGTTCAGGTGTTAAAATGAGGTCTCTGGAGTGTATGCTCCTGAATGAGAGTGATCAGAGCCAGACTCCTCACCTTGCCTGTGAGGAAGCAGGAAATGCTGCCATACATTGAAAGCGGAACGTAAAGAGCCTTGCAGAGAGCATGGCAGCCACTCGCCAACAGCTCCAGAGACAGAAGCGCCGTCAGAGAGTGAGGTTGCACGAGCTGTTTTGGAACTGCTGTTTTGGAGGTCTCTCCTGTTGGGTAATTTCTTCTTCCAATCTAATTGAGCAGGAGTATTTCAGCTGCTTCTTATAGATGCCCTATTTAGTATTTTGTTGAGTAGAGCTAGGAATCTGTCTGGTCATATACAGCGTTTAGCCTCTATTTTGTCCTCTTGTCTTCTAGGAAGTCGTGGCAAATTTTCCTGATTTTTTTTTTAATAATATTTCATCCATGCCTTTCTCTTGAATTTATGATTCAAAGGCTTCAAGTGAGACTACAAAGAATTCAAAATTCAAATATATTTTAGTGCTCTGTCGTGTCTAGTGATCATACAGAATTCTATCAATTTGGCAATGGATTTTATTTTGATCTGTGGGAATAATCAGCTGAGAACTAAGGCAAAGAAAGTTTGTCCAATTTGACAGGAACATTAAATGATCAAATAGCTCTCTCAGCATTCCGTAAATAGCTCCAAATAGTTCCAGGAAACATTTAGTTTGTCCCAATTGAGAGATATGAAATTAGTCTTATGGAGATTTAATATCTTGGAGTAAACTCAATGGAGCAAACACTAAAATGTGGCTTTATATAGAGGTAGGTTTGAAATATACTACTGAGATGCACCTCTTGTTATAAGGTCAGACACTCTACTCCAAAGCCCTGCAGAACATAGAAAATGCTTCACATTGGAATATCCATTGCAGTCAGCCAACTTGCAGATTGTTTCCACCATGCTTAAACCCTAGAACTACATTTCCTAGCTAACAAAGTGTTTCCTAACTGCAGCTGCCTTGGCCATTGAAATGGCAATGCTAATGTATCTATTACTTGTTTCCTTGAAAAGCTGTGTTTTTTTCCAATCAAATATCGTGTGTAAAATTGCCCAAAAATTCAGGAATACTTTGCAGTTCTTGCTGCCAGTTTCTCCAGGCTCCTGCTTGGTTAGATGTTACATAAATTACTACAGGCAAATCCCCTCTGTGAAGCAGAGGAAGGTGAGAAAAATGACTATACAGTTTCATTTATGATCCTCTAAACACATACTGATGTTCTACAACTTCTCTGGATTCAGTTACCGTTCTTCTTTCTATTGGCCAGCCCTTTGGTAGAAGCCACATAAACCAGGAAGGCCAAGTGTAAGTTGAGTTTCCAGTTATGAAAAATATTTTAACTTCCAACACCCTGTTAAACTTCATAAAATCATATAGCAGTTGCTGTCTTTCAGCAAGTCAAATATACCTGACAACAGTGCTGATAATGAATTTATCAGCCTGACCTGGATAGCTGCTGACTGCTCGGGTAGATCCCTTCCAACCTGGGCTCACAGCACGCTTCTCTGCTGTGACAGATGCTCACAGGTCAGATTTCTGCCACAGACAGTTGGAGTGAGTCCCAGGACAGCTTTGAGTAGTAGTGTCCTTGTTATTCATCGTGCAGCACTGCTGTCAGTGTTGGTCTTCACAGTTCTCCATCACTGCGTGATCCCACTGCTTGCTCTGCAGAGTTGAGGGACACCTGAGACAAGAAAATCCTGGCTTTACACATGCTTTCTGCTGTCCCAAACCGTAACCCAGCAGTAGCAACATCCCCAAGAAATACTGTATTGTGGACATGGATGTATTTCACTCCTGGGGTGAATCTGATAGTGATATTGTTGATTATTTTTTATATAATGCCACTTCTGTGACAGTGTCTCTGACTTACATTGCAGATGTTGGGTAAAAGCCACTGTTGTGGTGCTGTGGGTGCAGCTATGTCGGACAACAGATCTTACCATAAATGAAAGAAAACTTCTTGTTAAGAGCAGGTATTTTGACTCCTGTGGGATGTTAGGAGAGCAAGAGTGGAAATGAATTTAAAAAAAATAGATGAAAAACAAAGTTGTTTTTAATATAGCTCGTGGCTTTCCTGGGGCATTCCATTGCGGGGAATGAAGATGGTGTACCAACCAAGGTAATGATAAGTTACCCAGTGCTTATACAGTCTTGTTAAATTTCCAGTATTGTGAGAAGCCACCTGCCTGGGATAGACGACCTTTGCTGTGAAACAACAGCCCTCGGAAAGGCATGTCTACAGGATAACGAAATTAAATTTTAATATTATGCTCTTCCTAAAGGTATCTTTACAGTTCCAGGTTCTGGTGCATTTGCGTATACTTCTCCTTTTTTTTTGTTTGTTTGCTTTGTTTTGTTTTGGTTTTTTTAGCATAGGAAGCTGTAAGGATTTCTGAGGGACAGATGGAAGGAGGAGGCATTGCTCGTAAAGTTGATTCTCATAAACTAATGTCCAAATGTAATTTGAATTTGATTCTTCTGGTAGGCTTGCATCTAAAAATCAAATATTTGTGTACTATAGTATCATGCATTTACAACAATATGACAGAGACTTATACCACAGTATTTTTTCTACCTCAGTGCTGAGGTTAAAGAAAGGAAGAGACTAAAGTAAATGAAAGAATAGAAACTTAAGTGAAAGGAAGAGTAAGACCCATTTCTGTCTGTGATTTGCAAAAGGAACCCTAGCCTGCTTTTGCTGAATTATTTGTGGCAGTCCTAATATAGTATCTTCTACTTTGTAGCATAAGCCATAATATTTGCTAGTACTTTGTACTCTTTGGAAAGCTGTTAATTTGTATACTTATATATAATGTTATTTGTAAAATACTCATTCCATTTGTACAAGACATGAATAAGACAGTGTACCATTTTGGTTATCTGTATTCCAGCGCAATGACTTAGGACTGGAGTAAAGCCAAATAGCAGCTTCTAAAATCAGAGAAGTGGAAGATCAAAAGATTTTAGATAGCTTATCCTTGCAAACGAAGGACATTGAGAAGGCAGTAGGATTATCCTTTCTTAGTAGGGACCAAGTACTAGAGATGAAATGGAAGAGCGCAGCTATTTAAGCTGAAGATTTAGAGGGTTATAATGTGGCATTGAATAACCTTAGGACAGAGATTAAAAGATAATATCCAGTGTTCAAAACAGTGAGTCTCTGGAGCTCTTTAGAACAGAAGTAGAGGGCAAAAGCCAAAAGGTGTAAGAAATCACTTTTGGTAAGTAAGCTTGTGACTGTGGCTCAATCAAATAACGCAGCTCAAGGGCCTTTTCCAGGCCCTGTGCTGTAGGTTTTGCACCTATAGTCCTAGTCTACTTTACTCCCAAACATGCTTTTTTAAAAATTTGTTTTTTAAATGTACATATGGCAGCATGAATAGATATTAAAAAAACAAAAAACAACCACCATCCGTAAGCAGTAAGCATTCCAAAACAATGCTTTAGGCCAACTGACAGGAGTCAGCTGAAAAGAGTCAAAGATCTGTGGCCCTATGGCGTTAGAAGCTGAAGCGTTGTGATAATACATTCCGTGGTGTCCAAGTGCAAGATCCTCCTGCTGAGGGTCTTGACGGTGAATGAGTCAAGAATGAGTATGCAGTGGAGAGAAGGTCAGCTTCAGTGCTCCCTGGGCAGGTGGACACTGAAGCTTTGAGCTCCATTTTGGGAACAGAACTCTTCCCAAATGAGTGCGTGACTGGCACGCTTTGAGAAGCCTGCAGAGGGAAGGCAGTAAACCTGACTACCGTCAATCAGGAGAACATAAAGGCCTGTATAACTGCCGAGCACTGGTAGAGATGATATAAAATCAACAAATGATGCTTCTGTTGACTTTTCTCTCCTTTTTTTTAAATCCATTTTGAAGTGCGACCAAAATACTCATTTTGCTCTGCTCAAGCTTTTCTCTGACAGCTTCCCCTTCACTTTGGTTCTGGAAAAATACTGAAGCAGGAAATCAATGGTTTTGGTGGAAAGATAGTGCCTTATGTTGACTGAGTATGAACTAATGTACTGAGTAGGAACTAATGTTTTGGGGCAATTAGCTAACACTGAACAAAGAAAGCAAAGAAGCAAGTGAACAACAGACCAAATGCAGCCCTAGAGAGCGTCAGAGATTGTAAGGAGGCTCTTATATGCCAGTCTGCATGGTACACTGAGTACATTTCCATGGCCTTGTTTATTCAAAGAAGCACTGAATAGGCAACTTAAGCTTTTCTCCTTCCTCTCGCTAGGCACTCTTGCATTAGAGGATTTTAATAATGCAATTACCATTGTAGCTGTTCAGCACACCTACAGATTAGCTTGTGTTCCCCCACCTCTTCCCCAACACAGGAGGTGTAAAGCAGAGTCTGATTCGTGTTCTTGAGAAGAAGAGGGACTGCTATTTGAAAAATATTTTCTCTCCTCCCTGGTCCTCACAGCAAGAATAAGCCTGACTCCATTTGGGGGGAATGAGCTGGAGATGAGCTGGAGGGGAATCAGGAAAGGGCAAACCTGTGTGCAGTAATGGATAGATAGGTATGAGCCTGCAGAAAAGAGTGAGTAGGAGAGGGGTTAAGAGAGGGGGAGCAATGGGCATGAAAAGGCCTCCTCACCCTCAATCCCACTGACTCCCCTTTCACAGTGGGTCTGTCAGCTTTAGGGGGACAGCCGTGACAGAGCACTGATTGGCAAGTCGTGTCTCATCACCTATACCTAAGCATCAGCCTAGAGAACTTGAGGTCTGCTCAGCATGTCTCAGCTGCCACAGTCCTTCGTCCACTGTCATGTCTTGACCCAGCAACAAACAGCACAAGCTTGAGTACAGCTTTATAAATGTAGATCTGTTTGGGAAAGGGGTGAAGTATACTAAAATGCTGTCAAAGGACAGGTCAACAGTGTGTCACACACTCTTGGCAAGAGTTCATTGGTGGAGTTTACAGCAGCCCAAACTGTTTAACTGATACTTCACACAGCTGATAGGACCAAAGTCAGATGTGTAGATAAGCCCTCTCTTGCACAAACATGAGGGAATATGCACCGAAAGGCTGTGCCAGAAACGGAGACGCCTAATCAAAAAGCCTTGGAGCATTTGTGAGAAGGGTCGTGTGAATCTGAAAGCTGGTGGCAACTATCCTGCCCGTGGGACTTGCGCTTGCTGAGACTTGTTTATGTAGATGGAAGTTGTTTGAACAGATGGCACTCAAATAGCTTTGCTCTCCATTTCCTCATTGCAGTAAAAGAGCAGCACAAGGATCACATTCAGGAAATTGGCCCTCTTTATTTTTTAGAAGTCTAAATATTTACAGTTTTCTTTCTGGGTGAAAGAGAATCAGGTGGAGTTGCATCAAAGCCCATCTATCAAGGGGAATTAAGTGAGTTGACTCGTCAAATTCTCCTGTTGATGGAGCGTCGAGTTCTGTGGTTACAAACCAAGGCTGAGGCCAGCCCCGTGCTCCAGACTTCTGCCAACACGGCAGTGTTGCTGCTGGGGTGTGAAGCCCTGCGAGCCTGGGTAGCCACAGCTGTGCTGGCAGCAACTCCTCCTGGGCACGTAGTTCTTTTGGCAAAGCTGTGCTCATCCCACAGTTTGTTTCTCTTGCGAGGTGAAGGGTTTTCGTGCTGCATAGTTGGGCTGGAGCACTCGCGAACTCAGCTGGTACGTCAGCGAAAATTTGCATTTGTTTTCAAGGGTCCTGCGTCATGAAGGAATAGGTGACGGTGATGCTGTGTGCTCAGTCTTGAAAAGCTCAAAAAGATGTTAGGGCTTTCCGTGGAGAGGGCATGCTTTCCAGGTAAAGTGCTCTGCAGCAAGTCTCCCCGTTAAAACCACGTGGTTTTAGATGTCTGATTTAGGCCAGCAATCTTAACATAGAAAGGACTATAAAAATGACAACACCTTTAATGTTATCTGCCACTGGATTGAATATAATTGGGTTTATATGTTGTGGCAGATAAAGCAGAATTAGCTTTTATTTCATGTGTTAACCCATGGCTCTTTTGAATGTAGTTATTCTGTATGTTTCCTTCTTCTTGCCTCCAAAATAAATATTGTGAAGTGTGGATTGTGAGGGCAGGGAGCACTAAAATCGCTTTGAGTGCTTTTTCACACTGTTTGAAAGAGAACTGGCTTGAAGGCTTCAGCCACAGAAGAGTTTCTTGCTGAATACTGGCTAAAGTGCTGTCGGTTCAGTATTTGGGGGATACATCTTCAAAATAGCTTTGTGAGGTAAAGAAAAATGCAAGATGATGGTAGAGGCCGTTGAGAGTTCAAAACCAAAGGAACTTTTGAAAGCAAGTTTTAAAAAAAGGAAAAGATATGTTGTATTAAACCTGAATACATGGAAAAATAAATGTTTTGCATGTGAATTTGAAAGATATGAGGCAGGCCAAAATATAAATATATCAATTTAAAATAATGACTAAAAGAATAATAGCTTTAAATGATGAAGGTCTTTTTTAGAATTTCAAGTATTTTTTTGCTGACGTGTTTTCTGACACCTTGTGGAAGAAGGACATTTCATCTGTCTGTTCACACAGGAAATGCCATCTGAAATTCATTGGATATGCCCAACAAATTGCCTCAAAGCGTCAATTCCCAGTCTTCACCTTCAGTTCCTTACAGAGTGCATCACTTTCCTTAGGTAGCTTCTATTTCCTCTCTTGTTGCTATCTTCCCACATCAGCGTGTAGTTTTTGAGTTCCCATCCCTGTCCCTTTCCATCCCTTCCCATATTGCCCAATTATCAATGCCTCTGCATCGTGCCCTGTTCAGCAGAAGTGTGAGATTAAAGGTAAGACTTCTGCCTGAGATCTCTTCCCAGCTTAATTCGCGGCATATTACTCATCATCCCCCCTAGGTTTAGGATGATTGCATTCCGTCTGTCTTTGCAAGCAGAAACAGCACAAAAAAATACAGATTCAGGTGGAAATCAGCCCAGTTACAGCTACACTGGTTTCCATTATGACTAAGCTGAGATCATGCATAGTCACAATTTTTCTAATGAGGCTTAATATGATGCATAAAAAGAGGCCTTATACAGTAACTACATAGCATGTCTGAAACTACCATAACAGCAAAATAGCAGTGGTTGACAAACACCAGATACAAAATAAATCATAATAGAACTTAAAAAGATTTCCTTTGCACTCCAATAAAGACCTTAAGTACCAGTAAAATAGATTTGAGTTACAAAATTCCAAGCAAATAGCAATCTTACTTTTAATCTGCCCGGGAAGAATACATGTTCTTTGAAAACTGCTGGGAATCTCATACTTGTTTTACATCTTTTATTAACAGTGTCTTGCATCACAGGTCCTGCTTTTTTGGCCAAGAAGAAGCATCTTCCAAGATCATAATTTCTCTTCTGAAACAAGCATAGGTATGAGAGAGTGGGGCTAGAAATCTAATGAAGACAGTCTTACCCTTTTGGAATGAAATTAGTTTTTCGTTAGACAACAGCTCAGCCTGATGCTATTAGCTCTTATTATGCAAGCATTGGATGTTCTTCTGTATTTTATTGTTCCATAACCTTTCTTTACGGAAGAATGGTGTTAAAAGGTTCCTAGTGGAGTTCAGCAAAACAACTGCAACGGGATAGGTTGGAACCAATGTGATGTTTCCTAAGGGAACAAGGCCAGTAGTGAGCTGTGAATGATACATTGCTGAAAAGAGCAGTTTCTCTAATATAAGAAAATCTAGATTGATTTCTCTTGAGTACTTACAAAGATGAACATGTACCGGAAAAGAAGTCTTCAAAACTGAAGATCTTTTCAATTCTAGACTGAATACATATCACTGTCCAAAGACTGAATAAAATAGTTTTGTTTTCATTGCTCCATTTTTTCTTAAGAGTTTGTTAATTAGGAGTTTACAGTATTTTATTATCTTATTTCTCCCCCTTCTCCTTAGCTATAACTTTTCAGACTTTAGTCCAAATTACTTAGAAAGGAGTTGCAACATGGTAAGTTTACATCATAGTCTTTCAAACACTTATATACCCCCAAATTTAATGCATATGAATAATAGCATTGAGATCAATGAAACTAGTTTAGTACATGAAATTCAGCATATGTGCATGTACTTTTTTTTTTTTAATTACACTGGCTAACCTTTCTGAATAAAGCAGTTTTGCATGCCATTTTTTTTATTATTTATTACTATTATTGTTGTTATTATTATCATTATGTTATTATTATTATTATTATTATTGTTAATATACAGTGATGACAGATACAAAGAAGCTCCAACTATGGTTCAGTGTGCTGCAAGAATTTCGTAGTTGTTGTTCTCGCATAGATTTAATGATGGCTGAAAGCACATTGCTGTGAAAATGGCACTGAATTGTTTGCCCTTGTCATTGTCTTTCTCTGGAAATGGCTTATTCAAGCTTCTTGCCAGAGGTGAAGATCATATGAGGAAAGGAGAGTTATTACTCTGCTTTTCAAATCTGTGCAGAAATGCACTTGCCATGATATAACTTTGAATCACCTTTTAAGCTTGGCACAAATGAAGGCTTAGGGAAAGCAGCAACTTAAATGCGAACATGTGTGGGACTGCACACATCTTTAACTGAGGACAGATGTTGGCTCACAGTGTTCTTAAGTCACCTTATGACTAGGTCAAATGGATTGCTCACTTCAGCCAAAGGGGATGGTCTCACTCTTTCCTCTCTTGGTTCCTCCTCTCCCAATCCAATTGCATCGTCTTCCCCCTCTGCTTAGATCTTGGCATGTCTCTGTGTTGTGAACTAGTCCAGCACTTGAACAAAGCCAAAATTCAAATTAAAAAAAAAAGTGTTTTACCTGATTTATTTTTCTTCCATTTTAGAGAGAAGAAGGTGAGAGAAATAGTGGGAAAATACTGGATTTGCCAGTGAGGATCTTAAGCTGGCTCAAGTCACATTATGAAGTTTGCAGCCTTCAGGCTGGTTATACCAGTCTAATTCAAGATGGAGTGAGAGGTGAATTGAGGAGTAGCTGTCCCAGGGTAATTTCCTAGTATTGGAGCTGGCTTATGTATACTCATTTTGGAATAATTATCCATATAGACTAGTCTGTGCCGCTGATAATTCATTAGAATAAAATAAAACAATGCACATTTCTGATTTCTAACAGGTTTTGCAAAGCTAGGAGAAACAGCTCTTTATACTCAAAGTGAACCTGATTTGGGCTTCAGATTTTTCAGTACTCCTGATCTCTGGGCTGTTATTTTGCATCATTCTTCATTCTGAATGGCCTTGGAAACACCAAGCTACATTTCAAGTATTTCAGAAATGGTGACTTTTTGCTGCACTTTCAGAGCATGAAATTTTCTTTGCTAAATAGTTTGAATGTAAGTAAGTGAAAGGAACCCTTTCCAGAATCCAAATTATTGGAATAAAATCTCATCTACCCAGGAGAAATAGGAAGTACATTCTTGATGTGCCCTTCAGGCCAAACTGTACATGAATCACTTGCTTCTGTGAGATCTAGGATTATCATATTAGTCATCAAGGCTAAAACCAGTGGGAAAGCAAAGAGCTAAACTGACTCTTTCCCAGTGGAATTTGAAAATTACTTGCCTCTTTTTCTTGTGGTGAGGGAGCACGCTGTGTATTTGGCTAACCGTGGGTCTACAAAGCAGCGCGGTTTCGTGACGAGCATCCGGGCGGACAAATAGCCTTACAGGAGAGACCGCAGCAGGCAGCTTGCCCTGACGTCCCTGCCCCTTCCCTGCCAGTGGGTGGTCAGCTCTTCCCCCTCGTGCCAGAGCCGGACTTCACGCGGCCATATAATGAGCTGGCTCCTCCTGAACTCTCTCCCAGTTAAAACAGAGCCAGCACAACCCCAGGTCAGTGCTGTGGCTGGGTTCAGTGCGTGTGTGCTTGTGTTGGCACCGAGAAGGGGACGGAGACAAGTGGCCCTGCGGGCAGCAGCGGTGTTCAAGCACAGTGTCACCACGGGTGCAGCAGCGGGGTTCCTTCGTGGTTGCCGCTGGATGACCTGTGGCTGCCTCTGGGAGGCTCTTGTGGGGCAGCAATCTCCAGAGGACATTCCCACCGCTCCCCTGGCACCAGTAGGAGCATTCATAGAACCACAGAGCGATTCAGAGGAGCTGCAGGCAGCAGCTGGCCTGCTCTCCCTCCCTCCAAGAGCTGGCAGCACCGGCAAGGGGGTCTGATGGAGCTGCAGCTGCACAGTCCATAGACAGGAGGAAAGTGGTGGGAATGTGGCAGCAGCCCATAGGTGGCTTGTGATGATTTATGCAACCATAAATCAGGCTCAGCATCACTACTAGGGAAGAGATCCCTCTGTCCTGTAAGTCATGCATTCCCACAACTCGTCATGAAGCTCCTCCCACCATTTTAATTGTGTAATGGATCCACCAAAAAACCAGGATAGTTTTCTGCTGGATTGATGAGTTGCCACTCACAGAAGAGTCCATCAAGCACCATCTCCAGTGCAGGGGGAATGGAGAAGAGCAAAGTAGAAAGACAAAATGGAGAAAAGAGAGGAATACATCCTCTGCTTTTCAGCAGCAAATCTTCGTGGGCTATGTTGCATGTACTTTACAGTGGCATACAGCAGTCATAAAACAGTGGATCAGAGCACAAGGTAGGTAGAGTAGTGTCTTTGGGAAAAATATGGCCAGTGCCATACACTACATAGTTGCAAGGAACATTCTCATCCTTAAAAATGTACAAGGAACATAAAGGGTCACCAGACAGGAGAGGTTATTTTGACTTAGAGCAAGTTAGAGAACAGTGTATTAGTTGAATACCAGCCCAAGGAGCAAAGCCTTTTTGATACAGAGTTGGTCTCTTGGGATGCAGAGGGATGCGTGTGGAGGAGACCCAGGGGCTTGCACGGATCTGCTCAGGACCTGCTCATCTGGACACTTGGTGGAGAACTGTGCTAGTGGAGAACTGGTCCCCACATCCCCCCATCTCCAGGCTTCAAAGTTCCCTACAGAGCACACAGGACTTTCCACACACATTTCTGTTTCTCTCTCCGTTACTCTGTGCATCCCTGGGAGGTGATCATGGCCCACCGTGGACCTCTCCAAAAAGAAGGAGTCAGCTCCTTGGTTGGGAACCATTCAACTCAGCCAATGAACCCTTTTTTTTTAACTTTGAAATTCTGCTTGGGCAGGGAGCGGCAAAACAACAGGAAAGGCCAACAAGCCACATGCCTCAAGTTGTGCTCTGATAAGGATGGAGAGCAGGGTTGCTCCCAATCTTGTACCAGGCTTCAGGATTATCTAAAGGCCAACCTAGAGATAACGCTACTCTCAGCGGCACTGCTGTCCAGTTCAGATTATCCTGCTGACTGCAATGGTTTAGAAAGACACTGAAGAAAACGGAAAGAAAAGCTTGCGTGGGTGCTTGTAATTAAAATCAAGGAGGAGTTGCATTCATTTTTAGTATGTATTTGTTACAGTCTAATTTCATAAATCTAAACACTTCAGAGTCCTCTGTAAACCTAGTTTGGGGTCACATTTTGGGTAGTGGTCAACTAGTGTGAGCAATCGCTATGTAAGCAGTCCACCCGCACAGAAGAAGTTGTGCCATGTGGGTGCTTAGGGCAGGTCTTGCTTTAGTGCAGGATCTTCTGAAGTGCAGAGTGGCTTGCTCAAAGCCAGCTCTAGAACAGGCAGCGAGCTCTTCTTAGCCTGTGCTCTCACTTCGTTTTCTCTCTCTGCTGAGGCTGCTGTGCAGATGCAGGGGAAGGGCTGTGAGGGGGCTGGAGCCAGCGTTGGCATTGCTGCAGCATCTCGGGCAGTGAGCCCAAGCTCGGACCCGAGCTGGGATGAGATGGGATTGGGGCTGGGGTGGGTGAGAGAGACCCAGCAGGATGGGTAGGGACAGCCAGAGCTGCCAGGGCCCACAGGTACAGATGCTGAAGTGTGAGAGCAGGGAGCTAAACAAGAAGTGCGGAGCATCTCAAACACGCAGTGAGGTTGATGGAAATAAATTCTCCTGACTTTTCTCAGAAGGCTTTTGAAGTCTTGGTTACTCTGTCACTTAGTGAAAAGTCTAAAGGACGTCCAAGCTGAAAGCAAACACATTGTTTTGTAGCTGCTCAGGGGATTGTTTTTTGCTTTAGGGCAGACTGTAGAAATCTTACTGCCATTTAGGTACTGTAACAAGGAAGCTTTTCAGAAGCTTAAATTGATTTGCCAGCCCACTGATTTCAGTCAGCTAGTGTTGAAGTGGGCAGCTCTGGGCTTTGGTCTTCCCATTCTGACGGCTGCATGTTACAACCTGAATTCTAGGGCATTCAGGTTGAGGAAGGGTAAATTTTAGGATGTTTATAGTTTTATTACCATTGTCTTGTCTTTCAACCTGGGAGAAATTAAGACAGTAGCAAAAGTTAACATCAGGTAGAATTGTGCACTTAGATTTAATACGAGGAAGCTCCTGCTGGTAATTATTTCTACCATGTGCTACAGGATAAGGCATTTAATAAGGTGATAATCAATATCACTAAAAACTGTTACTAAATGCATGAATAGTAGATAGTCAAAAGAAAGTTACAGAAAATGTCCAAGCCAACTTTTCTGCTAAATAAAAGCATGATGGTATCATGAGAAATTAATGATGCACAAAAGCAAGGCTGCAGAACAATCCAGATTCCTTGCTTCTCACAAATCACTGATCTTGCTATTTTCAGATCAGGCTTTCTCCCATGACTTTCAGATAAAAATAATTGCTTTACTGCTTTTACTTTCTACAACCTTATTAATATAACATGCTGCAGACACCCTTAACAATTCTGAAAGGAGGCAGTAGACTATGTTTTCGCTACAACAATCCAGATATTTTAGTGTCCCTACTGTCGTGCAGCTGAGCATTTGGATGTAGCACCACTCCATTTACTGGGTTGTTACTCTGAGCTTCAGGGAACCCACTTAAAATAAAACAGTCTTGTTAGATTGCAATTTCATGATTGCTTTAACCCAATAAGAGTTACTTCTGCATCCTCTGTGTCAGCACTTATTAAAGATACACATGTATAGTGGATTGTTGGATCAGAGAACTGATCCAATTGAAAATTAGCCTTTTGCTCTCTCTCTCTGTGTGTTTTCTTTTTTAATCTGCTGGGTTAATTTTCAACTATTTCCTTTCTGCAGAGCTCTTCAGAGCAGTCAGCATTGCATTGAGTGAGAGAAGATAGAAGTGATGGGAAGGTGTGACTATCCCTTTAGGAAGTAGTCAGCCAAAAATGGGTGAACAAATCTGGAAAACTAACTTTCATTTCTAGCTGGTATGAATGTGGCTCTTGGTAGGAACTAGGCAAACCTATGCACATAGGTGTTTTTCATTCCATTCTTTCCGATGAGCAAGCAGACATGCCTGTGTAAGGCAGCCTTGTGAAAAGATCACAATTTGTGTGCTGATGTCTTCTGATGTGGAAGGGGAAGATGCTTGAGGACGGCTGCCTCCAAGTGTGCAGCTGGAGAGGTGGAGGAGCGGAGTGATAAGCGCACTCCGTTCTGGGGATTGCTGTCCTAGCAATGCGTTCCTGGCCTGTGATCTTCATTGGGTGACCTGCCAAAGTGCTGCTAGTAGCATTTTAATTCTCTGCACAGTTATGCAAAAGGTTAATGGAGCGCCTAGGCTGGTATTACAAACAGCAAAGGAGCTTTCCTCTGGTGTGTTTGCACTGCCCTTCGAAGCACCACTGTTCCCAGGGAAAATTAGGAGTCTTTTTCACAAGAAAAGATTTGGGAAGCATCTAAGAGTAATACAGTGCTGTGAACAACACGGCTGTCTTTCCCATTATCTTCAGGTATTGCAGGATGACTAAGCCATGTATTTGCTGCTAATTCTGCCTCCTTGTAAGCTGACATCCAGGTTTGCTGCTGTCTATTTCAGATCTGTATTTTGGCATGTGTGAGGGGAGGCATTGCAGGGCTCTGGCTGCCAGGCGGGATCACGCCTGCAGCAAAGGTCGAGGAATGGTCCTTGGGCATGATGACGAGTGCCTTATTTGTATTCTAGGGCATCTACCTATTATGGTGTGTTTTGCACCACAGCTGTGCAGTACCTCCCGTCCCTTAAGAGCTCTTTCCACTACCCTTGCCCTTCTGTACAAATGTGCTCATTTGTTGGACTCAGTTGGCCATAACACCTGTGTGCTATCCCATCTTCCTTTTTTTTTTTTTTTTTTTTTTTGCTAAAAGGAAGAATTTTCAGAAAAACATTTAGCAAAGGGAGCACTGGTTATGCCTGGGCTATTGGATAAGAGCATCTAGACATTACTTAAATAGGATTTTACTTGTGTAGCTGGATATATTGCTTTATGATTTCTGTTTTCAAAGGTAGTGCTTTTTGCCCATTGCTGGGAAGCCCAACTGCATGAGAACTCTTCAGCAGTTCATTTTTCAAAGCATCATGATATAATTAAACAAAGGTATTCCCATATTCTTGGAGAACTGCTAAGATGTAGAAGCTCCATTGGAGAAGGACAGCAGCATACAAAGAATGTTTGGTCTAGGATTTATTTTATAATGAATAACTTGGGGTGGAAATCTATTCCTTTGTACAGAATTTAATTACACTTCCCAAAAGTTATCTGTCCAAAAACAGTGGATTTTTTATTGGATGGTATTTTGCTTAACTCAGTCAGTGCTGAGGCATGTAGAATCAGAGAAGCAAACCTTATACAAAATGTGAAGTTCATTACATTTATTTGACCGTCTCATCAATCTTGAGAAGAATTCTGTTTCTGTTTTGTGAATGAATTAAGCTTCTTTAGTGTAATTTTGTGGATTTGTCTCTTATTGCTCGTTAGCTAGGATATTATGTAATAATATTTTTCCTTTGCTGTATTTAAGTTTATCTTTCAGCTGAAGTGGAGTTCTTTTGCCCCTTACTGTTATGGACAAATGCTGAAACTTAAGCTTTCAGACTTGTGCTGCATGATATCAAAAGTTTTAAGTTAGGCTCCCAACCAGGGTTTTTTCCTACTGAAATAATTCTTGGCAATGGTGAATGATCCAGAACATAAAAGATGGTATGTTATATAAACAAACCTGATTCTATATAGCTTCTTCTTTTTTCAGTAGTCATCAGTATTAATATAAGAAGCTTAATTGAGATCAGCTTTTACTTAGAAATTATTTCTCATGGTAAATTATAGTATTTACATAGCAAATATTTATTTACATGCCATATTTGCAGCATTTATACAAAAATAAAGTGAAATAATTAATAAAGAAACACTAGTAGGGAAAAATAATATAAGGCAAATAAGAAAAAAATCAGAGACTGGTAGCTCAGTGTTCTTGGGAATGCTCTTTTTGTATTCTGGGATGGAGTGAGTGAAAAGCAAGATAAAGATGGTGTTTCTGAGGGTTCCTGAGTGTAGAAGAGGGGACCAGAGTCCTCCCCTACTGCCTCGGATATGTTCATCCAATTTCTACACTTCCTACTCAGAAGGAAGTGAGAGGGGTTCAGACCTATAACGTGTGCTGACACGGAGCTTTCTGAAGGAGCACCCGGACTCCCGCCACCAGCCGGCCCTGCCCCCTTCTCCCCCGCTCGGCTGCCGACACCGTCTGTGCTGTGCTCGTGGTGTCCGGGGCCTGCGCTGGGAGGGAGGTGGGTAACCAAACGGTGTGTTTCGTAGAGCCATGGCCTCACCAGACCCTTTTGATTTCAGGTCTTGGTTTCGGGTCTTCTCTTGAGTCCCATCCAAGTTGTTTTAGTATAATTAAGACCTTAGATGTGGATTTAGCCTGTGGAAGGAAGGATCTGAAATATGCTTTTTGTCATAATAAGGTCCTACCCCTTATTTGGCCAGTGTGGTCAAGTACAGGATATGTCAGGTTGAAGGTATGATGGTCTAATCCTTCAGTAAACACTGTGAGATTGACCTTCCTAAACTGCACAGGGATCACACTGTTCCTGTGTTGTAGGGGTGTGTCTGTGGGCACCCCAAGGTCACATCTGTTTTTAGATCAGAGGTGAAATAAAACTGGCCCTTGCTCCTGAGAACAAGGGGCCCTTCAACATTGTTATTATTTTTCTTTGTGCTTTTTTTTTCCAAGTTCAAAATATATAAAAAAGCAAGGAAAGATAAAATAATAATAATAATAAAAGAGATGGCTATATCACAGCCAACCAGAGTGTGGTTTCATAGCATGAAACCAATATGTGTGGTGTGAGGGCATGTAGGGTTCCTGCAGGAGCAAAACATGTTGGGGCACTCCTGGAGGACCGTGCCAGGTCTGTAGTTTCTGTTAGGAATGATGCTGGGAGCGTGTTGTCCCCCAAGCTCTGCTCCGGCACTATCTCAGAGAGTGTTAAATGACAAAATGAAGCAATTGTACATGGTGAAGTCATTGTTAATTGTCCAAAATTAAGATCTGTGAATCTAAATCTGATGAGACAGACTATATCTTGCTCTTACCTGAATAATTTTGAGTTATCTCAGGGAAATGAAATAGCCCCTTGTGATGTGAAAATAGAGAGATTAAGTTCTTAAAGAATGCTACTCTGTATCAGCGCTTATTAATGTTTTAACAGTACATTCTCTTATGTAGAGTGTGCATCTATCAGTTAAAATATGTTCAGCAGTGGCTTTCTCAGAGGTTGCTTTCACCCTCCAAAGGCAGGCCTTCCACAGACGTTGTCGTGTGACTCAGTTCACAGGCAGAGATGGCTTTCCTGTGTCATTGCTCTCAGATGTTTTAGGCTAGTGTATGCATGCTGTGGTCCATTATTGCTTTTCAGTTTTACTTTTTTTTCACCCATTTTTTCTTCCATTTGTATTCTGGAGATGATTCAGTACTTCTCTACCAGTGGTGCTGGCTAAAGGATGAAAGAAGAAAAGTATTCAGAGCATTTATTCATTTGACTTCCTATGTGCAGAGCTGTGCTGCATGCCCTGGTGAGTGTTTAAATGCAAGGCCCGTGAAATGCATGTCACTCTCCTTGCCAAATCTTGCTCCTTCAAATCCCTGTGCACTCTGAAAGCCAAAGTACATAAGCAAAGCCAGTGTGGGAACCATCTAGTGGACTTGCAAAGCCAGGGTGGGAAACGTATCTGTTTTTTATTAAAAGCAATGGTGTGCTAGGTGTGCTAAATGTGACTGTTGGCTCTAACAGTTTATATTAAACCAAAACAAAACAAAACCTTTGATGTGATTAAGAGCTCCTAATTTTCATTTTTGAGTATAGTTCTATCCTGAATTAATAGTAAGTGGTTTGTAGTTTCTAAGCAAGATAATCCAAGTGAATCGGTCATATCTCAGAGCGTGATTCGTTTCAGATGAGCAAGATTATATGTGAGCGGGATTTACTGTATTGAATATTTGGAGATAGGTTTGGAAATGTTTTAAGAGGAGTTTCCTGATTGTGTGTCAAGAATGTGCACTGAATACATAAACCTGACCTTCTCCACCTTCACCCTTTTGTATAACTTCTTTTTCAGGAAAACAGTGTGTGCTAGGGGATTATTGCAGTTCTTGGGTGGCTCAAGTCACTCACCCAAATACACAGAATAAGTGATATGACAAAGACTACCTAATGTTGCTAATAATATTCACATGTTTGTCCCCAGAAGTCTTTAGAAGGAAGTACACAAATTAAAAATATTGACATATATTATTTGAAATTATATTTATTATATTGTGTGTATGACAAAAATGTCTTTTGAGTATGCAAAACAATTGCCTGCAGTATTTGTGCGCTGTCAAAGTTCTGCTGGAAAACAGGAAATATTCTCATTCCTAATGTAGATTTTTTCCTTCTGAAGGTTCAAAGGTTTCAGTCCTCTAGACTATTCTAATATTTTTGTGCATGCATCTGAGTCAACACAAGGCCACATGCTGTACAAGTTCTGTGTCACTCTGAGGCTCTTTCTCATAGGTAATGAATGGGTGACCCTGTTTACTGATGACAACCAATATCTCTGAACAGTCAGTAAACTATCATCGAGTTTATTTGGATGAGAACATTCAGTTTGAGTAAGAGTAAATGCAGAGAATTCAGGAGTTTCCTTATGAAGTACAATAATCAATTACTACCCATTATTTTCGTCTCTAAAGATTTTCAGTTACTTGAGGCAATCAAAAGCAGCAGTACCAAAAGTACAATAACAGAAAGCATCTGATATCTTTGGAGCAAGTTTATTTACCAGGATTTGCAGCCCAGTTTTCATGCCTTATGCAAGTACCTAAGGATACTTTCTTGAAATCAGTCTCACCAAGAACTCGTAGGCTTTGCTTATTTCTACATATAAAAATGCAATCCTTAAAACAAAACAAACAAACAAACAAAAACATACAACTTAGCAAGGGCAAATGGACGTGTGATTAAAATCCAGCCATTCTCCTAAGGAACTGACGTCTGTCTCTAATCATCGTGACCCAATTTTTACTTAAGTCTGCTTTAAAAGTTGTTTTATAAAACCAGACTGCCTGTTGGGTCTTCTTTTTTCACTCCAATTTTAAACTATTTTCTTTGCACTGGCTCTGGTGCTCATGGCAAACTCGTTCAGAGAGATAATGAAACCTCTGAGGAAAAAAAAGAAATAAATAAAAGGGATGTTTTTTCTCTTCTCTGACTCTTCCTGGCATCAACTCACCTGTATTTTCAGACAGGTGCTAGTACTGGCACTGATGGACAGGGGAGCACTGCAGCTTCTAGTAGCACTTAATTATTAGTTGTAACATTACATTTCACCCTCATCTGGCTTTGATTCACTGCATCTTTTGACTTAAAATCACGTTAAAATTACATCTGTAGCATGCAACACTAGGTGTTCTAGCAAACACTAGGTGTTTATGATGTTTGAGATGATACTGGTGTTTCCTGTCCCTGCTCTCTCTTCCAAAAAGCGATTGCTGCTCTTGTGGCAGAATGAGAAGAAAAATTTTGTCAGATTGATAGAAACTCCCACGTTGACATAAAACTGCCTTCTTCAACAGTTTAAATGTTACTTCCAAATCAGCTTTGGCACAAATGCTCCTGCAATGGAAACAACCACAACTGAGGTTAAAGCCAGGCTTGCATACACTTTCTGTGTGGCAAAATTGGGAGGAGGAGAAGACAGGGGGAGAGCAAAAATGGGACTGAGTGAGCCTTGCTGGAGGACAAGCTGGTCTGCAGGTATTTTCACTCTGTCATGGCTTTGGTTGTTCCACATCTCTGGAAGATTATTCAATGAGCTTTTTCTTTAGTAGGATATTTTTGCTGTATAATTCTTTGTTTATTTATTTATTTGTTTTTACATAGGGAATTGTTAAATAAAATGATGAGGATTAGCAGAAAAAGAAATCTGAGATGACAAAGGAATTGTCCAATAGGGATATAACAACAATTAGAGCTGAGTGGTAACATTGGCTGGAGGGAAGAGAAAATTCTTATTGATCTTGGGACCAATTTAACATAATGGATTTTGGCATAAAAGAAGAATTATGCTAATGAAATATGCTGATGACTGAAAGCTTGTAGTTGTAGTCAACAGAAAGGTGGCTAATGATACCCATTTCTTAAGGGCAAAGAAAGAGCTGAATCTTCTTGTGAGTCAGAGAGGTGGAAATGGCAGTGTCTTCTAAGAAGGCAAGATTAAGAATCTGGCTGTTCAATTTAGAAAAACAAAACCTGAGAGGAATTGATTACTACCTGTCTGGAGGATAAAAATCAGGGAAATCCTAAGGCTGTTTCCGTTAAAGAAAAGTCTTAACAAATTATCAAATGACATGAAGAAGTGCACACTTAGAGCAGAAATCATAAAAAAATAAAATCTAACCTTCAGAGATGTCAACTTCTACAAGTTTCCTAATGACAGAACCAGAGGCACTTAAATACTTCTTAAGATATGCTTAGATAATTATGGGCTTTATGTGATGTGGATGCGTATGACAGGAGACTGGGCTTGAGATGCAGAACTCAGTATTTGTTTTCCTGGCTAAGAACATCTGAGGAAGAAAAAAAACCACCAACAAAACACACAAAACCATTGACGTTATCATAGGTTCTGCTTATAAGCTCCTCAAGCTGCTTATTTCAGAACGTGACCTTCCTCTGGCTTCTGCTAATTTCATTAAGTGACTAACCAAGCTGACACTCACTTATCCTGGGATTTCAACACCAACAACCCATCGTAATGAACTGAGAAGGGTTGCACCTCTTTCAGCTGTGGTTTCTGATCGTTTGCAGAGCTGGTTCAGACACCCCACACCCACTCCTGCACTGACTCATCCCCTCACAAGGGCTCTCTGCAGGTCAGGGGGCTGGGGATTTACTGGAGTTTTGACCAATAATCTAATACTGCTGAGCTCAAAATCCCTGTCCCCGGAAAACAACCTAGGTGGCTGCCCCCTTTAACCACCTGGGCTCAGCAGGAGGGTGTTGACACAGTTGTGGTTGAGGTGCCCTCATTGCTCTTCCTGCAGGGTAGAATATCAAAGATTTGGGAACTTCAGGCAAAGCAGCCTTGGATTTAGCAAGAAGCTGCCAATTGTAATGACAATAAAGAACAATTGGAGTTAAAATAACATGTGGATTAGGTCAGATAGCGTTTGTAGACAATCAGGTAGATTGCAAGTTTGCTCAGAGTGATTTCCAGGAATGCTCCCTGGAGAAGGCACAAGTTCCCGTGTCTGCCTGTGAGCCCAAAGGCTCAAATAGGATATTTTAATTTTGGTTATTTAGGAGTAAATTCTGTTTGCTTTGGTTCTGAATAGGTTTTTGTCATTTACAGATATAGTTGCCTAAGGCCCTTTAGCTGTAGCTAGGCCCCAGTTGTTCTGGGGTCTCTGGTTAACCACTGCTATCCTGTGCAGGTAGGTTAGTCTTTCCAGTTTCCCATTGCTTGTCAGCAGCCTTTTTGTTGTATGGGGAAATTATTAATAATAATAATAATAAAAAAAATCTCTGAAGGTGAAAGTTTGTGAGGTTTTTCAAGGATTTCTGCTCTGACAATATTGTCATTCTAAAGAGATTTCTCTTGGATTAACATCTTCCTGATCATTTCTTAACACCTATGATTTAGAAAGGATTTTGCTTGATCTGACAACTTCACACCCTCACTTGTACCGAATGGTATGTCTGTGTGTCTGTTTTGCACATGCATATGTTCAAAATGTTGAAGACAGGCTTTTGTCAGAGAAGTCCTATATGATGGAATCAAAACATGCTCATAAATACACAGTTCCCTGGCAATTCTCAGTGGAGGCAAAAATTTTTTTTTGACTCCTAGCAATTCAGTAGAGTATGCAAACTGTGCGGGTAGGTGGCTTAGTATGCTGGGTGACAGCTAGCCAGGAAGGTGACTTGAGAACCTGTTATTTCTCAAAAATGGCAATTCACTGGCGAATGACACACTTCCAGCCTTTCAGTGTGTTTCAGAATGGAACAGAAGTCAGAAATCAGAAACACCGTTTTTGTTGCAAGATGGAAGGTTACAATTTGTGCATTTCGATAAGAACTGCAACATGAAAGTTAAAGTGTTGTATTAGATAAGATTTTTGTTGTCTGAAGGAAGTGAAACGTTCTTTATATTTAGAGAGCTCTATCACCTAGTATCTTCTCAACTTCACTTCTGTATTTGCCTGAGTAGAGGTGTTTAAACTATATGCAGTAATGCACCTTAAACACCAATAAATGGAAAAAAAATTGAAAATGGTTTAGGAAAATAATTTATATATGTGTGTGTATATATATGTGTGTGTATGTGTATATATACATATATATATAGGATTTGGGTGTCTGTGCTCAAAACCATCCTGCTTCCGTTTTTTTTGAGATTTTTTTTTTTTCTTGGGAATTTTGCCAGGGTAACAGCTGTGGATTTTTCTGTGGTTCTTTGAAGTGTCTGACACCTGGACAGGATTGCTGTGTAGTTGGGTAGCACCGTGTGTGGTTAAACCCAGAATTTCCCGGGAGCTCTGGTCTCTGTACTCTCGCTGTGGGGAAATGCAAACAGGTGGGGTTTGTATGCTTCCATGTTTGCTGACTGCTTCATCTGCTGTTGGCTTTAGCCAATTTTTGAGGTTACCTCTCCAGAACTTGCTGGGCCCAGTGGATTTCATGCACACTGGAAATGCCGACCTATTGCATCTGCTCTAAGCACTGGATATCTGTGTATTTCCAGAAAATCCTGGATTGTGCAATAATTTTCTTCAGAGTTGTTTCATTGGTAACTCATTTTGGGTAATATCCTGGTTTGTGGTAGGATGTTCTTGGAATTTCTTAAACAACTTGGGGCACTTCACTAACTTTTTGACTCTAGAGAGGTTGCATTATCCAGGTAAAACCAAATGGTGTGTCCAGTCTGTTAGTGAAACAAGCATTAGTCAGGTTTCACACACATTCCTAGCTGCGTAATCATGTTTACTGTTGCCCTTCCTTCTGGATTATAAAGGAATCATGTTCTTACACATCACCCCCTGTGATAGGTAAAGTAAATTGAAGAGCAAAAGAGTGTACCCAGCTGGGATGCTGTGGCCAGAAGACCTCTGCATCTTTGAAGTCGTCACTGACACCACCGCTGCTCTCCCTTCTGTGCCTGTGCGGATGTGATGCAGCAGTGCTGGTGATTAGCAGGCTATTAGGAAAGATTTTCCTCCAAATGCTCCCTTGGGCATTCTAATAAGTGCATCTCCCTTCTAAACAGAAGTGATCTGGTGAGGCAGCTTGCACTTTATTATGTGTCTTTAACAAGTGGTTCACAGCTAGCAACTTTCCTGTTGCTCCAATTTTCCCTGCTTTTGTTCTGTAACTTTTAAGCACTGTTTTACTTTGCTCTCTTGGAGTAAATGGAGTGATTTGTTGTATTAATAGGCTACTTTTCCTATTTACTGTTAGACTTTTAATTTGCTGGTTGTATTCTTAAATTTTTAAAACAAAACTACTTTTACCTACTCTTATGCTCACAAGCATAAAGATGCATGTGCCCAAGTAGTCTGTCTAGTGGTTGGGCACCCAGGTGGCGTGGCCAGGGCTCCTATGTTCTTCATAGGCTGGTGGCTGTGTGTTGGTTTGGGTGAGCCTTTGTACCCAGAGGCAGATGATTCTTCTCCATCCTCACCCTCCTTTCTTGAGTCATCAGGATTTACTCACTGTTCTCGGTCTGCTGATCCGGATGCCCTGCCTGAGTGCTAAAGGATGCAAACTCTTGATCCTACAAGTGTGTCAGCACCGTGGTGTATAATGCCTGGAACAGTCAGACACGAGCTTTGCCTGTACATTTCACCCAAGGTTTCTTCTTGCTTACCTTTCAGACTGGCCAGCACATTTATCTCCAACATGTAAATGCAACTTAAATGTTTTCCTGTTTTCTGTATTCACTGCTGTTGTTTCCACAGTGTTTATGTTTGCAGAAGCAGCTGTTGCCTTTGTTGAGTGTGCAGAACTAGAGGTGCCCAGAGCAGGTGAACCTGTTTTTCTTACCGCAGCCAGCGCAGTTAGCAGCACTTATGTGGGACTCCCTTGCACTTCTGCCATTGCTCCCGTGTTAAACATTACTTTTGCATGCACAGCACTTCATACCCGCACGACAACAACACCTAGATGATGCAAAATAAAGTCAAGGTCACAACATATCGATTGATGCTGCACTGCTACAGCAAAAAAGCCCAGCTGATGTAGCTGAGTCCTGTAAGGAGAAGAAGGCTTTTCCTTTTAAAACAGGATGATTTCACTCCCTTCTACACATACTTTTAAGACTCACATGCTCAAAGGCATCAAGAACATGTCTCCAGAAGGTTTGTGTGGGATTCAGTCACGAAATCCAGGTTATCTGCCCTCAGTTGCAGTGATAAATGTGTGTGGTGATAAAGGGTCAAGAGATGCAGTTGTCAAGTCCTCGGCATCTTTTGAGTGGTTTTTAGGTTTGTGACCCTTTCCTGATTTTGAATGTGCTTTTTCAGATGAGATTTTTCAGATAGCATTTTTCCAGACTAGCTTCGGACTACATGTGTATGTATATAAATTATATAATATATATAAACATTATATATTATGATAAATAAATATACATAAAATATATTTAAATATATTTCTATATGTATGTACTTGAGTATGTTTTTATACTTTTAAAAAATTATTTTGTGTTAGTCGTTCAAAAACTGTAGGCTGACTAGTGGTAAGGACTTAGTATCTATCTGAACAATGAGGAGGGAAAAAGATTTTTCCTAGTTTAAAAACTGGTAATGAGTTAAGTGAGATAAATAAATAAACCTACCTCCACTTTTTAAGAATATGTACTTTGAAAATATTTCAGAGTCTTAGTCTCAAATGCAGTACATCAAATTATCTTGTGCTGAAGTATTGTTCATGAAGTTATTTTTTAGGAGAGTACTTTGCTATTATTTTATCATAACCAACTGAAAAATAGTCTAAAAGCTATTATAAAGCTGTTCTGTCCTTCTGGCCCAAACAGGTGAGCTTTTAAGACGGTTTATGTGAAGAATTTCTTAATAGTATTTTTATCTATAAATTAGATTATCTCTATTCCCAGGCAGTGAAATGGTTTGGCTGACTTATATAAGGAAGAATATGGGATTTGTGGCTTTTTATATACTTATCTTGGCTGTGTCACACCAGTGTAAACATAAAGCTGTTCCTGTCCTGCTCCGAAATCCTCTTCTTCCTCTCTTGTTTGTTCTAAGCAGAGTTTATTACTGTGCAGACTAAAACCAGCAGAGCTAATTCCTGGTATCAAACCGTCTGCCAGGTAATTTGTTCTTGCTTTCATAATTGGGCTGACAGCAATTAATACCTGATAACGCTGAGGTTAGAGGCACAGCCTCAGCGAGACTCCTGAGATGAGGCTGCATCACCTGGAGCGTGACTGAGGTGAGGAGACATGCAGAGGGTCCCGGGGGGTCCCTGCAGCTCAGCTGAAGTGATCATCCCCATGCAGGGCTCAGGTGTGGAGCAGAGTGTCTGCATGGGGAAACGGGGAGATGCCGGGAGTGCTGTGACTTGTGCAGCCCACTATGGGAGTCCCTGGGAAGCACAGGAGCTTTAGAATAATCCTTGTCCATTTACCCACCTTTCTCATGCTCAAGTGGGAACTTTGAAGTTTCTACAGTAGTTATTATTTTCCTTCACCCAAGTGGTTGATTTATAGTCAAAAAAAAAAAAAAAAAAGGCATTTTGTGGTCCAGCATGGGACTGCACTAAGAAAAGCCAGGCTGAAGTTATGATCTGAAAGCAGCTGCCTCTGAAGATGTTACCATGCCTGAAGCCTGCTAGCAGAGGGATATCAGCTTGCGTGTATCAGAAGTCATCTGGACCGGCCAAGGGAGTGTTGCTGGTGACACAGAGTGGCAGAGGAGTCCTGCTGCCACGGGATGGCCACCTCTTCCACAGTAGCTGGTCCCCTAGGCTTCCCCAACTCCCCACGTGGCCTTAGGCCTTTCTTGCTGGGCTGTGCAGGTTTAGAAAATGTGTTTTGACCATTGCCACAGTGTGAGGGTGTCATGTGTTGGTGTCCCTTCTGGAAACACAGTTGTCTGGATGCAGGAGCCAGGTTTGAAGCCCTGGGACGGGCTTTGCAGCCATAGTGTGGAGCACGCATGTGCCTGCGCACTCCCCTGGTGCCTTCAGCAGTTATTTCTCCCCAAGGACTGAGTGCAGAGTGGTTTCAAGACAGTCACGACTGTTATTGCTATGGAAATGTCAGACTGATATGCAAACTGAAGCGTTTAGAGAGCAAAGAACTGCTTCAGTTTACCAATGAAAAAGCTATCACTTTTCTTGAGCAGCCACGTTTTCTGAGGCTGGTTGCCCATTTCTCCTTACCATCCTCTCCTGCTGATGTATCCTCTGTCCTTACAGGCCTCCAGTCATGAGGATCCAGTTTTGTACCACCTTATCCCTTGGATGAGAGTGGGAGACAGCACCATTACAGTGAGCCCTGCTGTGAGCCCACCCAGGGGGAGGGAATGACAGGAATTTCATTTGGATTTCCCAGATGGGAATAGGTTGCTGAGAGCCTCCTCCTTAACTTGCCTTCTCTCTCTGCTGTGTTTATTAGTGGAGACCTCTTTTTTATTTTGAAAAGAAATGCATAGCAACAAGATGGTCAACCTTAACTTGGACATCTTTCATCTGGTGGATTCATGTAGAATCCATATAAGTTAAAACTGTGGTTTTGTACTGATCTTTTGAGAAATCCCCTGTAAACCTATTCACTTCATGCAGGGTCTTTCATTTCTAGGCGTGGGAACACTGTTCATGGCTTTCCCTGGGATCCTCTGCCCTCTTCCCTCTGTGCACCTTGGCACTTACTCCTCTAGCTTGTAGTCTCAGACTGAACATAATTTGCAAGGTCTGAGATGCCTAAATTTTATTTTCTGGGTTGATCATTGGATAAATATACATCATAGTAATCTTTTGGAAGGTTTTGACAAATCCACTCACTGGGTCTTCCTAGTGAGCTAAATTAAATCGACTGTACTGTTGAACTGATTTTCACAAAAGGTATACTGCCCACTGATTAATGTGCTTTATAGTTATAACTTGGTGTTAACTTGCATTTACAAAGCAAACAAATATGGTACTTATATTTTGGAATAACTAGCATAGATGCGTCCCAGACCCTAGGGAAATGAGAAGGGACTGGAGAGAGGAAGACTTGCCCTGCGTAGAGGAAGATTTTGTTAGAGAGCACCTGAGGAAACTCAACACCCACAAATCCATGGGCCCCCATGGGATGCACCCCAGAGTGCTACGTGAGCTGGCGGATGTCGTAGCTGAGCCGCTCTCCATCATCTTTGAAAGGTCCTGGAGAACGGGGGAGGTGCCAGAGGACTGGAGGAAAGCCGATGTCACCCCGGTCTTCAAAAAAGGCAAGGAGGAGGAGCCGGGCAACTACAGGCCGGTGAGCCTGACTTCTGTCCCTGGGAAGGTGATGGAGCAGGTCATCCTGACTGCTGTTTCCAGGCACATGGAGGAGAAGRAGGTGCTCAGGARTAGCCAGCATGGGTTCACCAAGGGGAGATCATGCTTGACTAACCTGATAGCCTTCTACGATGGGGTGACTAGATGAATAGACGAGGGCAGAGGGGTAGATGTCATCTATCTGGACTTCAGCAAGGCTTTTGACACTGTCCCTCATGGCATCCTCCTGGGCAAGCTCCAGAGGAGTGGCATAGATGAGTGGACAGTGAGGTGGATTAGGAACTGGCTAAATGACAGGGCCCAGAGAGTAGTAATCAGCGGTGCCGAGTCCAGCTGGAGGCCTGTGGATAGTGGTGTCCCCCAGGGGTCAGTCCTTGGTCTGGTCCTGTTCAATTTATTCATTAACGACCTAGATGAAGGGATGGAGTGCTCCCTCAGCAAGTTTGCTGATGATACTAAGCTGGGAGGAATAGCTGACAGCCCTGAGGGCTGTGCTGCCATCCAGAGGGACCTGGACAGACTGGACAGCTGGGCGGCGAGTAACCTCATGAAGTTCAACAAGGGCAAGTGTAGGGTCCTGCACCTGGGGAGGAATAACCCTAGACATGCCTACAGGCTGGGGACCGACCTCCTGGAGAGCAGCCCCGCAGAGAGGGACCTGGGCGTCATGGTGGACGACAAGTTGACCATGAGGCAGCAGTGTGCCCTCGTGGCCAAGAAGGCCAATGGGATCCTGGGGTGCATTAAGAAGAGCATCTCCAGCAGGTCGAGGGAGGTGATTCTGCCCCTCTCCTCAGCCCTGGTGAGGCCGCACCTCGAGTACTGTGTGCAGTTCTGGGCTCCCCAGTGCAGGAGGGCYGTGGAGCTGCTAGAGAGAGTCCAGCGCAGGGCCACAAAGATGATTAGGGGCCTGGAACATCTGCCCTATGAGCAAAGGCTGAGAGAGCTGGGCCTGTTCAGTCTGGAGAAGAGAAGACTGAGAGGGGACCTGATTAATGTACATAAATATCTCAAGAGAGGGAGTGAGGAGGATGGGTCCGGCCTCTTCTCGGTGATGGCCAGCAATAGGACTAGAGGAAACGGCCACAAATTGAGGCATCAAAAGTTCCACAGGAACTTGAGAAAGAATTTCTTAACCGTGAGGGTGACAGAGCCCTGGAACAGGCCGCCCGGAGAGGTGGTGGAGTCTCCTTCTCTGGAGATCTTCAAAACCCCGCTGGACACCACCCTGTGCCACATGCTCTAGGGGACCCTGCGTGTGCAGGGGGGTTGGACTAGATGACCTCTACAGGTCCCTTCCAACCTTAAGCATTCTATGACTTCCTAAAGAATAAAGAGTATTGAACAAAAAACGATTTAGAAGATGGGGGATGTCATGTTTGCAGAGAATATGCCCTCCCAGAAGATGGAGGGCAAAATAGGACCTGAGCAGAAAGAAGCCCTGAGTTTCAAATCCCAGGTTTAATTTGGAAGATGGATGTTAGTGAAAGCACTCTTTAGCTTAGGAACTGAACACACGTGCTATAATAATTAGTGAGAAGCAAAGAATATAGGACCCCTGAATGCCATTTTAATTAAAATCATTTCTCAGAGAAGCGTCTTCAATGCATGCTGTTTTGGCAGTCCTGAGAGGAATATGAGCTGTAATGCATGCCAGAGACTCTGATAGTCACTTTTAGAGACAGAAGAGCTGAAATTGGTGGGCACAGTCAGAGCTGCCCTTTGCAGATCCGCTTGGAGCTCTAAAGAAGTTACTTCACTACTACTGGGAGGTATTGATTTCTCGACTGAGTAATTGAATGTGTGAGCACTTATGCTGCACTGTGATAAAAGGAGTTTGCTTAAATAGCCCAACTGAAGGGGTAGTGATTTCCAGCTGGGATAAGGTAGCTTACAGCTGTGGCCAGTAGCTTTTTGAACAGTTCTTGCTTGCTTGTAATTGTCCAATTATACTTTCAGTTAATTAAAAAATATACTTCTAGCTAAGCTGGCATTAACTCATACTATAGGTGGGCTTGCTACCTCCAAAATAAACCAACTTTTCTTTTTATTAAAAAATATACTTCTAGCTAAATTGGCATTGACTCATACTATAGGTGGGCTTTCTGCCTCCAGAGTCAAGCAGGTTTTTTTTTAATTATTATTTATGATAATAAAAAAGCATTCCTTTTACTCTAAAGCACTGTTAAGTTGACATTTCTATAAATGCCTTTTCTACAAATGGCAATATTGGGCCTAAGAGCCAAGTGCTAAAATCCTATTTGCTAAGATCCTAGGCAGTTTTTTCTTAATCAGTTTCATCAGAAATTGGCAAGTGTATTAAAAAAAACATATTTGTCTATGTTGTTTGTAATTCCAAGAACCCCTGAGTCTACTCTCTAGGCTTTTTCTTCATTTTTGCTGTCAGTACTCAATATTGTGGCTTTTATGAGCCTTTCCTGGCCGGCTAGCTGCTGGGGCAGTTTTGTTTCTCCTTTGCAGAGGCCCTTGATTCAGGGGCCTCCTGCTTTGGAGCTTCTGTTCTGGTAGCACGCCTAAAGTCGAATGATGTAAGTTTTGTCCTGTCTTTGTCCAAAGGCCCCCTGACACCTCAGAGGCCTCTCGTCTTACTGTGTACTGACCTGCTGTACAGCCTAGATCTTTGGTTTATGCCAGCTTGGATTAAATAAATTCACACATGTTTATCTAATGCTATTTTGTCATCCTTTAAAGATAATTTCTACTTCCCCAGTGTCCTGAAGACTGTTGAATCTGTGGAAACTCACAGATATGACAGAGCAGGGTGGTAAGAGTTACACGGTTAAAAAAGAAAGAAAACAAAAAGCTATATAAATTTATATAAGAACTCTTTACTATTTGCTTACCAACACAGATATACACTCTAAATATCCACTGCCTGAGTGATGCAGTTACGCTTACGTGAGAATGTTTGTGTTGTGACTTACATATACACGTAGTTATGTGTATTTATCTTTATACACATACACCCAGCCTTCGGCTCAGGCTGTTTTGAGGTGGCCGCAGCTGTGAGGGGTGGGAACCACACGACCTTTAGCGTTCAGCGCTTCCGTGGTGACCTGAGGTCTCATGTGGCAAGCGCTGGGAGGTGCCATGGGGGACCCTGTGCTCAGTGGTGGTGGAGGAGCCTGGCATGGCCTGGTTCTCCCCTCCTGCCATCCATGCAGCAGAAGTAGGGATGGGAGCACATGTGTCCGGGAAAGCTGAGGACCTGGACAGGCTCCCTATGGCAGCAGAGCCTAGGACAAGAGGAGACTGGAGGAAGGACCCCTGAGGATGGCAAGGGGGAGAGCAGACCCCAAAGTAAAAAGGTGTGTTTAGGTCAATATTTTGCCCCTGTGATAACATGAGAGAGGTTGGAGTTGCCCTCGTGCCGCACACCTCTTGTGGACCTTACCACACTTCACCCCACAGTATATTCCTTTGAAGTAATGCACATCAGACTGCACAATGATATAGGGAAAATTGACATTTACTGGGAATTTAACAGCTGTGACATTTATTAATATACAGTGAGTGGAACAGCGGTGAATCACTGTGACTGTGTTAATGGGTTTCTGAGGTATCTCCTGCATGCCCCATAAGAACCTTTCTTTGATTAGTCTGAGACTGTCGGTCTGTGCCCTGTGGGGGCAATTAACATGTGCAAAGAGCATCACGATGATATCAGGAACACAGAATGAGAAATATTAATTTGCAGATTGAAGTGTAATGACCTCAGGGGGAACATGTGGGCTGGTGACTGGAGAGAGCGGTAAACCAAATATTACTGGAGCTTCACTTTTCTGTAGCACAGTCTAAATTGGAAACATTCACATTTGCCTATCTATCTTCAGTATGCAGCAAATCCGCTAGTAGGTGAGAGCTCTTCTAAGAAAAGGCATTGAAGATGTGCAAGGCTTCTCTTAGCCGCAAATATCTTTGTATGCAGAAAGCTAGTGTGGGGTTGGCTCTGTTTCCTGAAAGAATTGTAGAATCATAGAATGCTTAAGGTTGGAAGGAACTTTTAGAGATGATCTAGTCCAACCCCCCTGCACACGCAGGGTCCCCTAGAGCATGTGGGCACAGGGTGGTGTCCAAGTGGGTTTTGAAGATCTCCAGAGAAGGAGACTCCACCACCTCTCTGGGCAGCCTGTTCCAGGGCTCTGTCACCCTCACAGGAAAGAAGTTCTTCCTCAAGTTCCTGTGGAACTTTTGGTGCTTCAGTTTGTGGCTGTTTCCTCTAGTTCTATTGCTGGCCATCACCGAGAAGAGGCCGGCCCCATCTTCCTCACTCCCTCCCTTGAGGTACTTATAGACAGTGATCAGATCCCCTCTCAGCCTTCTCTTCTCCAGGCTGAACAGGCCCAGCTCTCTCAGCCTTTGCTCATAGGGCAGATGTTCCAGACCCCTAATCATCTTTGTGGCCCTGCGCTGGACTCTCTCCAGCAGCTCCACATTCCTCTTGTACTGCAGAGCCCAGAATGGCACCCAGTACTCGCGGTATGGCCTTACCAGGGCTGAGTAGAGGGGCAGAATTTAAAAAAAAAAAAAGGGCTGTTTGGTTTGTTTAACATAGACAATGTGAGAATAAACCTCATTTTTGCCACCACATTGACATCAGCTGTAAGCTGGTGTTTCAATAACAGCTTGTGGTGTGAAGGAACTAAAGTCACAGAGGCCCGGTGCTGTTCTTGAGCAGACTTTAGGATGCCTCCAGAAAGCAAACTCAGTAATCATCAGAAAATTGGTAAGCTTTTGTCTAGAAACACTTTTAAAATTCCCTGTCTCATTACTTTTTAATATTGCAAGAGTGCTGCTATTTCTGTCCCGTCTTTTGGGGATATGTTCTTAATGCTGGTATGACAGAGTACAGCTGAGTCTGTCTGTATGCCTAATAGAATAAGGAACTGAAGAATCTTTATTTAAGGTGTATTATGTCTACAGACCAGAATTTCTTTTGCCAGTCTTTTTGTTTAACAGAAATTCAGAGCTCTTTGGGTCCTTGGTAAGGGATATATAGCTAACTAAATTAAGTGTAGGGTTGGCTGAAGTTGAGATACCTCTTTGGCTGTTGTTTAGCTCTCCTGGTCCCTTACAGTGTCTACCTTGTGCTGGAATCCAGACTTTAAAGTTTGAGTTATGGATTTGCTCTTCTCTACTACCCTGGGACGGTTTGGAAATGTGATTTAATGTAATAAGTCACAAACTCAGTTTCACCACATGAAGTTGAGGCAAAAACAGCCATCAATTATGCCAAGAAATTTTGTCCCACTCATCTCTCCAGCACCCTAGATTGTTTCTCCATTTCAGTCAGAGTAAATCACGTTGTGCCAGAGAACTGGAAGCAGCCTTTGAGGGAAACTGTTACTCAGATATTCTCTTTGTAATAGACCTTCCTGGCACTTAAATAAGTTTTCAGATGTCAGCCAGGCTGTACACTGCTCTGTTGCTAGTTTTTAATGAGACCTGAGTGGCAAAGACCGGGTCAGCGTTGCAGCACATTCATTCGTAAGGATCATCTTCGGTTCAGCACAGCGATTAGTCTGTTGGCATTGGAGAAGTGAAGTCCTGCTCACTGTCTGAGAGCAGATCCTGTTGCTTTATTGCAGATGGGGGCCAGGGGAAAGAAGTTTTGGGGATACTGTTGGAGTCAGCGTGGTGAAAATAACCAAGTGGGTATATTATGAAATGTGTTTTGGACTTACAGCCATCTTGTTTTCATTACACTGTTTCATTACAAACTTAATCTGTTATTTTTGTATTGCTTAAGAGGTCAATAATATAACTTTTCTCTGCAATTCTAAACCTTGAAGTGTGGCCCAGGTAAAGCAAACTAAATGGCCTTTTAAAAGTCCATGTCCTTGATATAGTGCTTACGGTGCTATTGCTGGTTTATGCTCTCACATTTGTTCTGTTTTACAAATGCAGAGATTTTCTTAGGAATTTTAAACCCAGATCCCTGTTTTATGGGGAAACAAAAAATCTATTCCAAATCCTTCTAATTGTATAGAAGAGAAATCCTTTTAATTTCTTTCCAGCTTGAACAGAGCATCAAAGGATAAATAAATAACATTTCAATGATATGCACAACAAAGAATGTCTTAGTTGATTAAGTGTCTCCATGGCATTGTGACAGATCTCTGCCACATCAAACTTCTTACTTGTATTCTGCCTCATCCTTCCAGCTTCCCATAAAACTTAATAAGGTGTCAATAGGTTTGAACTAAGGGCCAGAATTCCTTGTATTTCAAGAATGATACTGACAAAATTAATGGTTGCCAAGAAAAGGACCATAAGGGTCTGTGAGCTTGGTCAAAAGTCCCAGAATCATTTCAGTTTCTGGAAGGCTTCCAGCACAGGACGAGTTCCTGAGTGAGGGAGTACAGCAACACCGATCTCCCCTCTCATGCAGAGTGGGTGGGACAAACATGTGCAGAGCTGTTTGGATGCAATGATGAACAAAGTATTGAAGCCGCATAACAGACTGCTGTGGATGCCTTTCCATAGCTGCAGTTACGATAAACAAATGCAATCAGTGTAACATATTGTATGGAGATAGCTGGCAGGTTTCTTCCAAAATGAGATCTGTAGCAATTAAATTGTTCTACGCAATGTGAATTGGACATGCCAGATCTTATTGAAAGGCAGAGCCTGAAAGCATAACAGCAGGAAAGAAATAAGAATGCCATCACTCATCTAAACTCTGAACACTAAACAGCTATGTGAAATCTATTATTGATTTGCTGCTGAAGCACTGGAACAACCAGCAAAAGGTTCTATTCCAGTGTAGCTGGAAATACTGATATTGGCCCTGTTGACTGATTGTTCCATGTGCGCATAAGTACATATCAATCCAGGGCAACACTGGTCTTCTGTTTTACTTTCTGGGAATTTGTGCCAAGATTTCATGAGTTCACTGCCCAAAGTTTTCACCTTTAAAGACTGCTTAAAAAAAAAAAAAAAGTGAATTATTATTGCTGAAAAAAACACATACTCAGATAATATTTCCCCTGTAACTCTTCTGAATTCCCCTTTTCTCCTTTTTACATGCAGTTTCAATAATGAGGACGTGAGTATCATTTGTCCACACTGCCCAAGGAAGGTCGTGCTGAGGTGCTGTTGGCTCTGGACGGAGCTGCTGCAGCTTATGGCAAAGACTTTGCATGGCTGTTGGTGACCTACCACGTGCAAGCGTGCACTGGTGTCAGCGTGGTGGAGATGTCCCACCACTGCCCAGGGGGTGCTGAGGGAGTGCTGAGGAGGAGGAGGAGGAGGAGGAAGAGGAGGAGAAAGAAGAGCTCCAGCCCTTCTTACTGCCCCATTGCCTGGTTTAATGGGTACTTGACATGTAAAGGAGATGGTCTTGTTGTAATGGATGTTTTTCCCCAGGGGCATGTGTACATTTTGGCACTGGATGGGCATATGGTTGTGCATATGGTGTTTTAGACACCTTCTCTTTCTTCTGTCCCCCATTAGAATTAAAAACCTCCAAGAGGTACTTAAGTAGTTGTTATATGAAGAGTAGTTATCCATGGTTGTTAGCTCATGAGTATAAATTAACTCTGTCCTAAGAGGCTGTTGGTGTGAAAAACGCTGTCTTGAAGGCAGTGATTCTTTCCAAAACCCAGTTGAAGCTGCAGTACTGCAACTTGGAGCCAGCACTGCCTGATAAACAGATCAGCTTTTGGCAGGGGAATAAAAGAGGGAATATGTTTTGAATCGCAAACTACTTTTAACGAAATACATCTTTTCTTCTTACTCCTACTCTTCATATCATGGTATTGTTATTCTATGGAGTGGGATTTTTGACCTATTAAATGACACAGTTGTTATTTCCATAATCAGAAAGAAGAAAAAATGGAGTGTGACCACAGCTTTTGTGCGACAGAGGCTGAATGCAGTGTGGCTAGGAGTCTTTTGTATCTGCGTGGTGAAAGAACAAAATGTATTTGTTTAGCAAAACATTTTAGAATAGACTTAGTAGAATCAGTAGTTACAGTGCAGGATGCTCCTAGTCAGATTCTTGAAAAATCAATAGCAGGTATGTGCCATTTTTTGCAGAGAAGGTTACAATTTTCTTTCCTTTCAGCGATGAAATTAGCATTAAAAGCTGGCTTCATGCAGACATTTATATGCTGGCATGAGTCATGAACTTGAAAAGGAGTTTGCCTAGGTAATTAATTTTCTCTGTTATTCCAGAACTTGCTATTTATTCGTTTATTTTTTAAAAGATCCTTTTAAAATATATCTATTTTTTCAAGCACAAGATTTTTGTTTGGTTTTAATTTTAGTAACATTCTTAAGCATGGCATCTAATACAAGAGATATTGGAAATTCAGTTTTAAATTCATGTAAGGCTTGTGCTGTAAGTATTCTGCTGGGATTTAGTAAAGCTGCCATGGAAGACCAATGCGAGCTTTTGCAATTTGTTCCCTGCTTCAGCTGCCATCTTTAAAATGGGGCTAATTATATTCATTATATAAATGTTCTGGGAGCTGAAATTGTTTGTGCAGAAGCCCAATTTCATGGTGGTAGATATTCTCTGAGTAGCAATCTCAAACGTCTAATGTCACAAGTCTATGATCTGGCAGGTACATTTGAAATGCCATTACATACGTATGGAGAAAGCTGAGTCATTTACCTAATTCTTCTCAGACGGTGGCAGTGAGCAAAACAAGCACAGACTGATATTAGCACGAACGCTCATAGCAACCATGTACTTGCTTCAGCCCAATTTCCTTGTGGAAATCTCAGCTTGGGATGCTCCTTAAGGTGCTGGGAGATGCCCCAAGTCTAAAACAAGACCACAGAGTCCTCTTCTGTCATTATTACTTCTCTTGCTCATACTGCTGTGTAAAAGAAGTTAAAAATATGGGCAGAGTTAATTGGATCTCACAAGCTGCACATCCTCATGCATCCAGGTGATGCTGAAGGTCAGCTGAATGCTGCTGACACGCAGACACATAAACAGAGTCAATACATGAGACAAATGAGAATTTAGCATGCTTTAGATGCTGACTTTGGAAAGTAGCTTTTATCAAACCTAATTTTGATACTTGCCGGCATAATTTTAAATGTCATATTTTTGTGTTTTTACATTCTGGGATTCTTGCGTAATCAATTTGTTATAATCCATAGGTAAGTGTATTTTTCAATGATGATTAATTCAACTTACAAATGTTTCTGTGAGTCAGTTTGAAACAGCCTGAATACTTAATGTGATAAGGAGATGTGATAAGTTGCATGATAATGTAAGATTTTTCTTAAGTTAGCTCTATGAAGGAAAAAATGTTAGATAGTTTCCATCTCATGTTGCTTTGATAATAACAAGAAATCAAAGTAATCAAACCCTTTGTTTTATATTGGATTTGTTAGTGCCAGGCATCGTTTTGCACAGGTGAAAGAAAAGGGCTTGTTTTGAGAGATCTTTCTGGAGAATTCTGAGACAGAAGCAATGAATTTACCTTAAAAGTTAGCAGCACTTCTATTCTGTGCATGCACTTCTTCCAATTGAACTCGGTTAGAGACAGTAGCAATGGAACAAACCCCTTATGTTATATGTGCATTCTGGACATAAAAAGGAAAAGAGTGACCTAGGTCCCGGATTAGGGTACTAAATCATTATAAGCAAACCTGCTTTCCAGATTTGCATGGTTCTGAAACCACTGCTGCTGCAGGAAGACGGCCTCTGCATCAGTGCTTTCTAAGGTGTCCATGAGCACCACCTTGGGAGTAAATGCCCAGCTAATAGCCTGAAAAAAACCCTGCCTCTGGAAATATATGGCTCAGATGTCAAAATATGCTACAAAACCATGTTAAATAATCTGTTTGTAATCATTTTCTGATACTGATTGATTGTTGCTCACTCTGTATCATGATTTCGTCCTTCTCTTTGGATTTACTCTGTTCCATAGCTGAAAATCCGTTTCTCAGTATTTTTATTTGTCATCCTAAAAGTAACAGGTATCAAAAGTGAAGTCCTTAATGTTCCTTATTGTCCCAGGCATGCAGTTGTTGAAGTAATAGAGGCTTGAAAAAACATCTGATGAATCTTACCGGGAGAAATCTGCTGCCCTAGATTTTTATATGGCCTCTCCTGTGGCCACTGTCCCCTTCATGAGCTTGGTGTAAGACTGTGCTCTCTGTTTGCTTAATTACTTGATAAAGGTGAACATGCTGAAAACACCTTATTATTAAGTGCTTGAATGTGGTGTTGACAGTGGGCAGATTTTGGTGATGACCACCTCTTTATTCCACCAACACTTCAGTGAGGAGAATGTTGCATGGCCTCTAAAAGCTGAAAAGTCTGGCTGATGAACTGCAGGGCTTGCTTGTAATCACAAACCCTCTTTTGTCTAACAAATGAAACTGGGGACCTTTAAGCTTGTTAATTTTTTTCCTCTCCTTTCCTTTTCAAAATGCTTCCCACCACCAACAGAAGACACAGCGGAGAAAGCCAAGCACGAAAACAGGCATGGATTGAAGCTTAAGAAGAATTCCCAGTATTTAAAATAAGGTTTAAATGTCCTGGAAACCCCTTCCTGGACACAAGAAGTGAATTGTATTTTATTAAAGCATCTTAAATTTGGTGGGAATATACTCTCTAGTCCCTGGTGATTGTGTTTCATCCCTGTTTGGAACTGACTTCTGGATTTCTGCAGCTCATCCACCCTTTTGGATGGGTGTTCGTTAGGGAAGAGACATGTGAAAAATTCTGTTCAACACAGGGTTGTTGAGTGATCACTCACACATGACCACATTGAAGGGAGAGGGCGGAAACAAAACATAGTGAATGATGTTGTCAAGGTTTGGTTAAGTCTGAGTTGGAGCTTTGGTTGTTTGGGTCCTTTTCATAACTCCATACTTCTCTTCTTTGCAAGTTATATTTTAAAAACACCCTCACCATCCTGTGCTTGCTTTCTCCTCAAAAGGCCATGTGAAGAACTCTGCATGACGCCAAAGGCAATATTGGTTTTTGGAATCAGCTTTCAGGATGTGCTGAAAGTTGTGTAATCAGCACCTTGCCTCTCAGAAAGACTCGGTTCTTTACTCTTGTACCTCTCACAGAAGCACAGGGCCTGGGAAAGTTGTTTTTTTCTGATACTCAGGAGAGCTGATTAGAGAAGCAAATGGTCTGGATCTGTATCAAAATTTTCCCCACCCCAAGTTCAAAGCTAGGTTTGTCTGGACGCTTTGTAAACTCCCCACACTGTTTCTCTGGGCTACAGTAATGTTTTGGTGAAGGAAAAAAAGAGAGCAAAATGACCCCCACTCCTAGTAATCATGACTGAGAGAACACAGTAGGAAATCCTAAATTAAGTTATGACTTCTGTGAAAACTTAAAGCAAAATCAATAATAATAGTGATAGGTGTGGGGGGAAATTTTGTATATAGAGGAGTAAGATGTTGAGAATACTCTGTTGTTGTTGAAAATTGTAATTCAGAGTCAGGGTTTCCAGGGAATCAGAAACTCTGTGGTGCAGTCACAGCTTCCTAAGCTTCACAGGATCACAGCATTGCTGTCCTTAAATGAACACGTGTTCGGAACTCAAGGCGGTCATACCTACATTTGGTAACCTGAAACGTGAGAGATTTACCACAATGTCCTGTTAAAAAGAGCATGATGGGGCATTTTCAATTTACTTTGAGCGTTGGTTAGAAAGCAGTGGTGGCCCAGAAGTTGCTTCAGAAGTTGTTGTGCTTTCCTTGCTGCAGGACTGTGCTTTCTAGACAAACAGCAAGTAGGTCGTGTGGCAGCAATGCGGGATAAATGAGTTCCTGCCCTGGTGCTGCCCACAGCTGCAGAATCCAAACACTCATGGAGGTGCAAAACGCAGTGCGGAAGTGGGATCTGCTTTGCATGCAGCCAGGAACCAGACCTTGGGTGAGAAGAGCTCCTTAACCCAAAGCTGCTGTTGGACCACTAGGATCATGGTTGGTCTCCACAGCCTTGTGCAGTTCTGAGTGCCCTTTACCTTATGAAAGGTCTGATGTCCATTCCATGTGCTGGACTGCTTGTAGGCTTTAGGCTTGCTTGGAGAAGCGGGAAGTGGGTGCTGCAGTGGAAGAGCACGCGACTGGAATTGTTCCTTGCTTCCAGCCTACAGAGTTCAGTTGTTTGTTTTACAGGGCTTTAATGAGGAAAACCAGCATATTGTTCATTATTCATTGTAACAAACTACTGAGGCTCTAGATAGGCAGAATACTTTAAAATAAGCTGGACCTGGAGATCTGGGCTTGAGAGTCCTGAGGGCAGAAGCAGAGACATTCAGCTGATCCCCTAAGTGATACGGGGAAATACTAACATGCATTTCTGCTGGGCTCCCTTTTTCGTAAATGGTTGATTAAGTGACCCAAGGAGCTGCTGGCCGTTTTGTCTCACTTCAATATCTAGCATAACAAAAAGCAAATAAAGAGTTTATTCTGTAAGTGTTCAGATGATAACAGATGGATATAATGTGGGGAACATGGATCTTGTAGAAAACAGCAAACTGTGTAAAGCTTGTATATTTTTGAAGCAATTATGAGTTTTGTAATAAGAGAGGTAATGTGAAATTAAGGGCTGATATCATCTAATTGAAACTGCGTTTAGTAATCAAAGAAGACATTTATGTAAGTACCAGTGTGTATAACAAGGGTAAATCTGTATTTAATGTTTTTGTATTTTGCTTTCATGAGGGACCTAGAATTTTAAGCTGGATGATTATTCCAATTTATGGAAGGTTATACTCTGGAGCAATGAAACTGCCCAAGAACATGGAGAGTTCTAGCAACGTGTGCAAATTCCAAAAGGAAATTCAATGTCATAAAGTAAAGGCAATAAAACTGAGAGGAAAAAAAGTCCTAAGCCAAACTTTTATCAATCAAAACCCAGAGAAAATGCTTAGATAGCAACAGTGGGAAGCTGGATTTGGGCATTAATCAATAACAAAGTGCAACACCACAGTATAATTTGCAGAAGGGCAAAGGCTGTTCTGGGCACAGTTCCTGATGTTTCTGTTATTTTTGATCCAGGAGTACCTCAAGTTCTTCCCTATAGGGACTTAATCTTGAAGTTAGTTTCTTTATGTAAAGTTTCCAGAAACGTGAAGCACACTGATAATGTGTGTTAAAGCAATTGCATGGCTTTTATTTTGAGTTCTGTGTAGTGGGATTCTGTGTGTCCTGGGCTTAAGTTTGAATTCTGACAGGGTGATGGTTCTGAGTTATAGTTACACTTTGGATCCCTTGTAAATCCTCAGGGTGGTCCTTGCTCTCTGAACAGCATAGGCAAGGCCAGGAATACTGTATGGAAGAATGGAGAACAAATAAAAACCTTGTTCAGTTGAACAAGAGACAAAGGTAACCCAAACAGTTAGGAAAATGACTTTAGGCTTAAGGTCAATTTTAATGAGAAAGGCAGCTAGAGTTAAAAATGCACTCTGTGAGAGGCAGCCCATGAATACTTCTAAATGGCTTTAAAATGTAAGAAAAAACTATTTTTAAAAGTAGTGACAGAGGGAAGATAAAAGAATTACTGCAGGGTAACCAAGAATTGAGCCAACAGAAAAAGGACAAGTGGAACTAGGGAAATTGTGCAAGACCAGTCAGAAAAAAAAGGAAGGATTTACATCACCCATGGAGTCTGCTATGATCCAGACAAGCTTAGAATTTTGGGTGGGTCTAATTAAACTTTATTTTCTATGGAAGACCTGAGCTTTTATTGAAACACAATATTGTTTCTGAAAGTGCTTGCCATCCTCAAAAATTAGTTTTTTTTTAATCAGGAGATTTCATTAATCAAAAAATTACTAAATGATGGAGTTTTGTACTAATAATTTAGATGAGGAGCAGGAATGCAAGCAATGTCAGTGTGAGGCTAAAGGTCTCTCTAGGCAGCTCTGTGCCTTGTTTTGCCCAAGGAAGCACCGAGTGTCTGTATAACGAGTCTCACTGCTCGCTGGGTTAAGGTAACAGGCATGTGCATCTCTGACAGGAAAAGACTAAGAGGGTGGAAGGGACCCTCTGAGAGCACGCCTGCTCTGCAAAGGCTGCCTTAGGACTGTCATAAAGGTGTCTAGGGCTATCTTTTCTAGAGGGCATAGAAGTATTCATATGTTTAGGTATTAATATGTTTAAGTGTTAACATGTTATGCGTTTCACATCTTTGCTCTCTTACAAGGGTTAGCATAAGCATATACACAGAAGCAAAGCTCTTATATCCACTATGTAACTTCCCTTGTGAGAGGTTTAGGAGAATGACCAGAGCTGGGATAAATGAAGGCTAATGAATGATAACAGTAAGTTCTTCCCTTCATTCTCTCACCTCCATGGGCTTGTCCTATTCAGGCTACAGCAAGAGCTGGCCTGTGGGTCAGAGCCGAGCTTTTCCAGCCCTCTGATCTCAGTTTTTAAAGTTGCACTTTCTGCATTTGAGGTTTTATCGTGACTGCTGCAGGGATACCCAGGGCAAACAGTAAAGTTAGAGGTTTTTATAAAAAGCAAAAGTTAAAGGCCATGGAGGTGATAGGGAGCATCAGGAACAGGAGCCATGGTCCTGTGGCATTGCTCCTTTCTCCCCAGATTTTTTTCTCCCTCTTTTTATTTTTTTTTCTGATCATTCCTTCCAACTCCAAAGTGTGTGGAGGGAGAATGAACAGTCTCCATCCCCTGAGGTTCTTCGGAACCACTCCCAGTAGAGAGGGGGGCTTGTGGAGTTTTCTCTCTGCTATGGGCTCATGGGAAGGGTGGAGGAAAATGTGTCAGTGGAAAACCAGGAGGAAAGCTGTCATGTACCTTGTGTAGTGTTTCTGCATCCTTAGCATCTACACAGAGCAAAAATAGCTTTAAAGAGAAACAGGCAGATTTTAGGTCAGGTTCATATCTTCAATGGACTGTGCAGTTATGTGTCCAATAAACTGCACTGAGGTGGGTTAAGGAAATAAATGCCCCGTGGCTTTGGGGCACTGGGAATCAAAATACAGATTCAAGTGGAACAAGTCTGAATGATCTGGATTTAGTGAATAATTACAAAATTACCGTGCCGTTAGGTTCCTTTCATGATCCGTGCTCGCAAGTGGCAGTGGGCAGGGGCTGCAAGGGCGCTGCGTGCCGGTGCAGCAGGAAATCAGCGGGGCTGCCTGCGAGAGGAGCAGCTCCCGGGACCGGCCGGGCCCCCGGCGGTGGGAGAGCAGGGGAGGTGGTGACAGCGGAGGAACGCGGGCACCGCGAGGAGCCTCGGTGGCGGGGAGGGGATGAGGATTCCGCTTCGGTTTGCCCTTCCAGAGCAGCAGGCCTCGAGAGAGTTAGTCTTTTTGCTAAATATAGTGCTGCCTTCCTCCTTTGCCTTTGATAAGTGCGCTGCACAGACTATGTGTGCCAAATTTATCTGCAGAATTGGTTATTTTTTTCACCCTGCTCCTCTCATGTTTTCTGCAGCCAATTTGATAATGCAAAGAGCCCAAGGTGAAGGGCTTGCGTCTCCTGACTTCCCTAGCCAGCACCACCTGCCACGCGTGGGGACTGCTCTGCAGCAGCTCCCCAGCCCCATGGAGCATCCGTAGGGGCAGGAGGGTGGCCTGTCCTGGGCACAGGGCTACGGTGCGATGTGCAGGCATATGGTAGTGGTCCTGATGGGGGGAGATGTCTCTCAAATGGTGCTCAGTCCGGCTGTGTTCTCTCCATCATGAAGGGATCCAAAAGAAACCCAGGAGAGCCGTCTTGCAGAGATTCTTCTCTTAGCCGAGGTCATCTGTACATCAAAGAAGAGCATTTCATGTTTATGTGTTTAATGTTTGTACTTCTGAACTGAGACCGCCGTGTTCACCAAGTCCCTCCTTCAGGAAAGCAGCCTTCTTCAAGGCAGCTCTTGAGCGCCTGCTTCACTTCTGACCACCTGCTTTTCTTGAGCACTTGCTTTGCTTTTAACTGCCTGCTTTTATGGCATCCCGATATTCAGAGTTTCATACAGCGTTAATGTTCCCTGGAACTGGGGGCTCCAGTGAACAGCAATACCAAAACCTGCAATTACATCCCTTACACTTTAATGACACCTAAAGCCTCTTATGCAAGGAAAGTTTCAGCATTCTAAATCCAGACCCTCATACAAAAGCATTAGCTAACAGGTGACGTTTAAATTGAACTTGAAATCTAAAATGCCTTGGTTTAAAAGGAGTTTAAAAAGTAGTAGTTTAAAAAGTATTTCTTTTTAATAACTTTTCCTGTTTATTGTTTGAATAAAAATATAATCTTTCCTATTTTCTATTTTTCCTCTCTGGCCCAAAGGCAAAAGTCTTAGCAGTTACTGTGTTTTTCCAGCTCTGTATTTCTTTCTGAAGACATTTAGCTATGTTGGTCTCTTTTTTCCCCTTTCCAGTCCTTATTTTGAGAGTATTTTGAGGAGTTCAGGATCCATAGACCTTTGCTAATGATGTGATATTAATGCTAATGATAGCACTGCGTTTTCTTCCAAGGGTCTCATCAATTATAGACAATGTGTCAAACTCCTGCATGCGGATACAAAAACTGATGTGCTGGATGAGATCAAAAGCATCCAGGAGCTTCTGCTATTTTCTGTGGTAGCCAGAAACAATCCTTAAAGACACAATAGAGGAGTTAAGAAGCAAATATATCATATAGAGTATATTTTCTCATTCCTGATGATCAGAGATTCAGAAGTAGAAAATATCCTGAGCCATTTTGTTCAGTAGCCCCTGGTGGCTGGGAGTTTATCTAATTGCTTTCTGAACCAATTTAACTTCCTGCATCCACAGTGAGGTTACACACTGCACAGGAAAAAATTATTCCTAATACTAATGGGACCTGTCCTTGTGTTGAAGGGGAAAACAGTAGATAATGTAACTCTTTTTGTGTGAAATAAATGCTGAATATACAGGGGTTTGGGAGACTGGATGTGTGGTTAGAGAAAAGGTTTAATTAACCCAATTTAATTGCACGCCACTCTCGAAAAGCAACACTTGCCTCTCCTACTTCCCCTGCATCAGCTATGGCAGTTGGTCGAACTCAAGGTGAGTTGATATGTCAGAAAATTAACCCACCAGAAAATGATTAATTTTCCCTCCGATGAGCAGCCTTATGGCACAGTCATGTGGCACGCACAGAGCGCGTGGGTGGACATGAGGACAGGGGGAAGATGCAGGACCACTCCTTTTGACGGCAGCCCACCACCACATGGGCTGTGTGTGCCGTGATTCCGCACCCATCCGTAGCGTGTCGCTGGCACGGTAGAGCAGTGGTGGCAAATACTCTTCATCTAACCTGTCACACAAATCTGATAGCTTTTCCAGGCTGTCTCCCTAAGTGAGGAGCTGTTTTGGTTTAATTTGCTGAGATAAATTCCACTCTTAGTGATATGGGTGCAATGACCACCTACCTACCTTTGAGGAGAGCAGAGTTTCTTAGCTGTAATGAGAACAATGGGCTCGTTTCTATTATACTTGGATAGGAGCAGCCTCATAAATGTAGTTATCCGATGTGTTTCCCTGACCTCACTTGGAAAAAAAATTCCACTAACTGTGCTGCAAGTGGCAGCTACATTTTTCCTCCCATTATTGCTCTCCAAATCTTAAATCTAGATTTTCCATTACAACATGAGGCATTAATGTACTGCTGTTCTGTATAATGCACAGTACTTATTCACATATTGGCAGTGTCTTTATGTTCCAGTGCTGAGAAAAGGTAGTAAGATTTTACTTGCAGATGAAATGACAGCTACTGTCAAATTCCCTTAAGTATCAAAATTTAATTTATGAATTTGAATTTAAAAAACCCATCAATTTTAGTGTATGCTCATTCTTTTGTATATATCTAATATTATTTAATTACCATAATACTGATTTTCTGTAATGATATTGCTTATTTAATTCTATTTGACTGAAAATAAATGTGCCTGCGAAAACCTAAAAGATCCTGAGTCAGCTAAAAATTCCCCAAAACTCAGACCTTAAAGGACTGGCAGGTTCTAACAGAGCTTTCTTTCTTATATCTGTTTACCAAGTTTAGGCTGATTTTCCAAAACTGAGGAAGGGGAACATCTGAGTTCCCCTACCCCGCTCCTTACCCAGGAACTTGAAGGACTTCTTTAAGAAGCCTGCAAAGCTTTGTTAAGCAAACAAACAGGAGAGGCTCCGAGCAGTGCATGCGCTCCAGAGGGATGTCATGGTCTAGCTGCAGGCCGAGGGGATTCAGCGGCTCCAGTCCTTGGCTTGCTCCACGCACACAGCGCTCTCCTCCCTTCTGCCGAGAATCCCTTTGTATTTGTTTTGGGTGGATTCCCACCGGGAAGGATGGAGAGTAGGTCGGTGTGTCACGACAGCCCTTCCACGCTCCTGGGAGACCCCATCAAGCAGGCACGTGGGTTGGTGCCCTGGGATCTCTTGCTGCATTTGTTGCGCCACAGCTCGGCGCACTGCACAGGGGGACACAAACAACTGTGCTTTGGATGGTACTGCAGAGGAGAGTCCGGGAGAACTCGTGAAACGTCACAGTAGAGAGAGGATGCAAAATTGAAAGTTTTCTGAAAGCCACAGATCAGTTAAAGTAGTATGCTTGTGTGATGGCTTCTCCGTCCAAGCCTCTCAGCTGGACTTGAGCTCCTCTTGGAGGCAGTAGGCACGGCTTTGAGAACCCAGAGGTATGCATTTTCTCTGTCTTTGGTTGAGGAGCAGACTTCCAAAAGAGGGTAGAAAGAATCTCATATGTACCATTTCCATGATTCACTGTGGGATTCACCATACTGCCCTAATGCTTTATAAAGAATCAAAGAGAGAGAGGAAAAAAGTGATCAGCCAAATCAGCTTAACCATCAGTGTAAACTGTTTAAACTAGCTAGCCAATTTTACTTAAAAAGAAATGAAAGAGGAGCAGCGTTGTTTTTGTTTCTCTCTACAAGCCCATGAGGTCAGTAACTTCTCTTAGGACACAGATTGAGCTGGTACAACTTGATCCAGCAAAAGGGTCTACCGTGGCAGGCAGTCTTCAGCTCTCACTGTGTTATCCCTTGAGTGCTGTTGAAGTTTCATGTGCAGAACATCATGGCCGTAGACACTAACAGCAGCAATGGCTGCTGGCCTCCTCTCAAGCACCCACACATCTTTTCCATCTCAGACAAGCTGCCTGAGTGTCTCCTTATGTAAACAGTGTCCTCCTTTTCTTTCCATAGTGCCATGGTTTCCTCGCATGGCTAGCAGTTAAGTTATGCTGGCACAGGGCATCCTTGGTTGTGAGAGGAGCTGAGCCAGCAGAGATTGCTCACACCAGCTTTGCCTGGATGTGCCCGTCAGTGCTGTTGTGCTGAGGAGCAGGGAGAGCAGCCAGCATCATCACTTCATTCCACTAGGAGGGATCCCACAGCAGACATGCCACCTTGGCTTTCTTGACTCTGGCCACATGAAGGTGTTCTTTTCCAACCTGGGATCAGGAAACTTAGTCATTTGTTTGCCAAAAATCATCTTTCCTGACCTGCTCTGTCACAGAGAGTTTTCTTTCTTAGTTATGGGGCAACACCTTCCCTTTGTTGTAATGTGTAGTAAATTTAGTAATAAAGCTTCATCTGTGAGTATTCTGCATCATCATTTAGTGGAAAAAAGCAGAATTGTTTTGGAAGGGTAAGCTTAGACACCAATAGTGCATGGAGGCAGGACGCAGATGTGACTGAGAGGGATGTTTTCCCTTCTTGCTACTAGGCACATCAAGTCACCTAACAGGAAAGATGAAGCTACGATCCTTTGATTCCTGTCCTTTACACCTGTCTTTGAATAGTTCTATCTGAGCTTTACAGGTTAACTTTTACAGGACATTTCACTGAAAGATCATCATTACATTGAAATCTTAGAGACATGCTTTGGGCTATTGATTATATTTATAAAGTACAGCTTTATCTCTATTGAAAAGTTTATGGAAGCCTGCTTCTACAGAGAGAATGATATTCTTATAAAGTGGTTTTAGATGGCCATAGCAGTACTGAATGGCAAAAGGAATACAGAGGCAGCAGCATTCAATCCCCCAAACCACATCCTCATTAGACTTTCTACTACATGAGTGACCGCACCCCTCTCCCTTGATTTTGCAATACAGATACAACTTTATGTGGACCTCGAATTAAAGCAGATATGCAGGAAAGGGAAGGCATAATGACTACTGATGCTGGCAGAAGGCAGAAGGAAATACCTGAAATCCCTATTTCCTGTCCTCCAGCTGTGCCATCAAACTTTTCCTAGCCCAGAGGAGGGTGGCAGACAGTGAGACAGAGAGTGACAAGAGAAGTGAAAGAGTCAGAGGGAGATTGAGAGACGCAGGGGCGGTGTAGATGTGTGGAAGGGAAATGCTTCCCAAAATGGACCAAAAATAACAAATACAAAATGTACTGAATGAACTTTTGCTTTTGCCTAAGATTAACTTTTTTTTTTTAGAAGAGAAAAAACACTTTCTCAAACAACATGAAGCCTGTGTATATTTACCCGAGGCTTATAGAAATAGTTCATATGACAAGTCTGGCTCCATAAACTACACCTAAGAAGCTTGGATCAGCAAAATTCAATCTGGAGGCTGTCTATAAATTTAAGAAGCCTCTCTGAGGTTTCCAAAGTTAACTAATAAAGTCATCTTTTGTTTGTAAAAAGTTATTAGAATTTTATGAATTAACACTGACAGCATTCAATTTGCTTTGTAACTTTTGTTTCAATTCCACCAATCATGAAATGCTAAATAAAGCACGATCTCATAAAGAGAAGGCTATTTATGAGTGCATTTATCTTTTTGAGATATTTTTGTCTTTTTTTTATTCCCTAGAGACTTTCAGCAGTTTCCTACTTCAAAAAGATCTTAAAGATGTTAAAGAAAGCAGTCAGCTGCTCTAAGGCCAACCAAATAGTGCTTTGCTGCATGTTTTACTAGCAGATGAACAAGCGATCCCATTTATAGACCATCCTACATGTTGACAGAGTGCATTACTTCATTTTGCCTTATTGGCAATTTGAGATCTTAACCAAACAATGCTGAGGTTGCTCTCATTCTGCGTTGCAATCCTTGGAATGCTCCTTGGATTTTCATTAACTCTGTCACTACAAGATACCACAGACGGCGGCAGGTTTTATAGGTGGGAGTAATAAACATTAGAGGCCAAAAAGTTGTAAACAGCTTAAATTCTTTGTCCCGGGCGGATGCATTCCTTGACACGATGTGGTGCTCTCGGCGTCCGTGGCTGCTTGTTCAATGGGTGGATAGCTCGCGAGTGCTGATACCTCCCAGCTGCTGCGTGGGGAGAAGGGGTCTTAAAATTCTGCAGCCAGTGAATATAAACCTCTGTATAAACAGTGAAAAGTCTCAGGATTCAGCCTGGCGCTGAGCGCTCGGCGTCCTGGCTCTGCTTAGGAGCACAAATTATATACAGAGCCGCTTCCAAGATTTCCCCTTGAACTTTTCAGTCAAGGGAGAAGGATGAAAAGGGGAAGAGAGTGCAGGGCTCTGATTCACTGCTGTGTTATTCCAGCTTTCTTCTCTGTTGAGTTCATTGAAAGCATTGGTATTATACCAGATCTGAGCTAGAGCAAAGCCACGATGCCTCAGACAGTAGCTTTCCAAGGCCTTTTCTATACGTACATTTTTTTGAGGCTGACCAGGACAGTTAAAGCAATGCAAGTCATTTGAAAAGAATTTAACTACAAAGGGCCTTGGCATTCTTATTCCAGGAGAAAAGCGTTTGCATTCGCATGTGGCATTCTTGGGGAATAGCAGTTGTGCTTTCCACTCGCCGCTTACCTTTTTTCCAAAACAATTGACTGAGAATTCCTGGCTTTTCTTTTTTTTTCCCCCTTATCCAACCCAGCATTTCCTGAGCTGTAGTTTGTCCTAGGGAACCACTTGTCATTGCCTAGAGCCATGGGTCTGGCAGGCTGTGGGCTGCGTTTCCACCTTCCTCCCACCCCGGCCAGGGGGATAAGCAAAGCTGGCTAAGCCTGTGCCGTGAGCATGGTGTTACTGCTTGCGTGGTGTTACTGCTTACGTGCAAACTGGGCTTCTCTTTCTAAAGTTGTTTTCTGGAGGGTGCCTGCGTTCGCTCGGGCTCCAGCCTCCGGGGACGAGGGAGAGCTGGGCACGCAAGGACGCGGTGGTTCAGCCCCGCGCTGCTGCTTGCACGCACCTCGGATCGGCAACGTGCGCATGGTTGGGTGAAAGCAGCGCTGAGCTAGCGCTCGAGATGAGGCCTCCGGGGTTGAGGATTAATCCGGGTATCAAACAGGCCTTCTCTGTGCAGCCACTTCCCTCATATCATCTCCAAAACAGAGATAGATGTGGAGCCGGGGAACGTGATGCTCAGAATTACTCACGGCTGCCCTAAGTCCTCCTCATGATGAAATTGTAACCGTACCTGTTCTGCAGAGCAAATGCAGGCAGCAAGTATAAATTGCCAGAGCACGCTGTAAAAATAGTTGTTGTGAAGTCTGTGGACGGCCGTATATGCAAGTTTTAAATACCTCACGAGAAACTCACAGAGAATATGAGCTTATTGCATGTGATTCCATTTTATAAATACAAGAAAACAGGCATTTTGAAAAGCCATTAATCACAGTAATGGGCAAAAATGTGCTCCATGGAAAAAGCCAATTTGCTGGGCCTCAGGTGTTTTTGCAACTCCTTGAATGCAATTTCCCCTCCTCCCGAATCCAAGAAAGCTTTCCCTCAATTGTGAGTAACCTGCACGGAGACTGTGCATTGGTGACAGTGAGAAAACCCTTCAGGGCTCTCCTGAAGCACAGAGCTCCTTTGGCACTACTTCAGAACCTTTGCCCAAGTCTCTCCATTGACCAGACTAAGATCTGAAGACACTGGAAATTTGGGGGTTGCATTTCTGCTGCTGGTTCCCCAGCGCTGGGGCCGGCTGGACAGGGCTGGAGATGGCTCCACCCGTGCTGTTTGTGGGGAATCCAGGGAATCAGGCTGGGGCTCAGAGCTGGAAGCTGAAACCCAAGAACACAAGGTCCATCCGCTTGCATGATCCTCGTGTGATCCCCGGATTTCTATTTATCCCAGCTACAAAAACATGATGCTTGCAATGGCTTCACACACAGCCCCAAGCCTACTAACCTATGACTTCATTTAGGAGGCTTGAGGACATTATGAATATTATTAGTGTTGGTCACGAGAGGCATGGTCTTGTTCCTATCTTGAAATAATTATTTTTACTCTGTAAAATGGCTTTGTGGATTGCAACATTAAAACAAAATATGTAGTAGCTGTATTAGTTTTTGGAAGATTTTGTTCTGTGATTGTTGCTTTGCACACTAAATAGATTTTAAAATGGTTCCCAAACAATCCTGAACAGACCTTAGGTATATAAAAGAAACCTTTCCCCCTCTCACATTCTTGTCAAATATCCATATTGTAAAGATAAAAGTCCGTGTTCCTATCAGTTGTTGATACGTGTTTCTATTTTTGGTCAGCGAGAGCAAATTATGTATCTCAGACTCATTTGTTTCAAGTTAGTGTTTTTATTTTTCTTCTCTAGCTGCAATTTCAGTAAAAGTCATATGTAATGAAACAAAATTGTGCTTTTCTCTGTCTGCAGTTCTCAGAGTACATTTTAGGTAGAAGAATAATTGATATTAAGAGCTCAACCCGGTAATGGAGTTTATAGTGAATGTGAGTTGCAAGGAGATAAACAGAAGGAAATATGTGAAGATCTACCCACTCGCAGGAACTAGAAAACTCTTCCATGGAATTGTTGTTTCCTCAGATGTGTATCACTAACAGGAATGAGACTTCACAGATATTTTTTGGCTTGTATGTTTAAGCCCCTTAAGCTGTTTTGAAACTCTAGACCTGGAATTTATGTTTGCTCCCACTTATTTCTTCATTTGTTCTTATTCTTTTTGTTCTTTCCCGTCTGTTTTGTTCACCTTCTTCTTTTTAGCTTGTTCCATCAGCAAGGAAAACCCAACAGGAAAAGAAATATTAGACCTGAAATTCTCTTATTTGACTTCACAAGAAGCCATAAATTATTTAAACTGGAGCTTTTGAAGTGAGAAAAAGATGGCAGGATAACTTAGCTTTTTTGCAGTCTTAAAAACTCAATGAATTACAATGACCTACCAGGTAAATGCTAATTTTTGGTGAAAACTTATTTTATATTATGTGGTGGGATCATATTTTTGATTTACAGGTTAGTAGTTTGGGGCTCTAATTTAAAGGTATTAGAGAGGGATAGAGAACGATGTGCAAACATAAGGAACGTGGAGCAATTTAATTTTCTTCTAAAATATCAATCTTCTAGATTAAATTTCTTTGCCACAGTGCTGGTAAAGGATAGCACTGCCGTGTGCATTACCATAGAACAGTGCCCTATAAATTAAACAGGATAGTGATTTATTAGATGAAAAAAATTAGCAATGTGGTTAGTGGAATTAAATACCTGAGGGAAATTCTGGTGATACGGACACCAAAGCCAACAAACCGCTGGGTTCCATTAGGGAAGAGAGCCCGCCTGTGATTTTTATTGCGAATTGTCCACTTCTTGCCTTACATAAATACCAGAGAAGCTGGGCTTGGCCTTGGGGCAAGTCGCCTTGAGTCTCCCCTTGCCGGCGGTTCCGGCGTCGCTTCCCGCATGGAGGGCCCGGCCAGGCACCGGCACGCCGGCCGTCCTCCCGTGGGAACGCCAGGAGCGGGGGCGCTTCCTTTCCCTGCCCGCTGACCGCAGCCCTCCCTGGGAGGAAGCAGCGACTCCTGCACAACCCCCTTGGCAGACCCGAGTGCCCCCATGCCCTCGGTGCCTTTACGGACCGGGGCGGTGCTGGGCCCCGATGTGGGGCACAGCAGGTACTGTTCCGCTGGGCTTGGTGGCCCCGTGCAAGGGAAGCCATCAACATATTCAGATAGCGAATGAATTCTTTTTCCAAGCATGAGATTCCTGCAGGGGTAATCCTAGATCCGGATTCCTTCGTTTCTGAGGGTTTTTTTGTTTAATTTTGATTTCCTTACCATCATCTCTTTTTTCTCTCTCCTCTTTTTGGGAAACAGCCTTACACTGTAACTGGCCGAGGGAGCATTTGGCTAGGGTAAGAAAAGTGCTAATTCCCTAGGGAAGAAGTGTGCTGCCAGTATCACTGCTGGCCCTGGTTCAGCAGCCGCAGAGGAAAGTCTTTTCCAGATTTGGAGTTAGTTCTGTGAGGAAGCTGCATTCGTACGCTATTAGAAAGGTCAAACAAAGCAAAACCTCAGGGCTCGTTTGCAGCTTTTCCACCTGATGATACAGGCAAGGTTGTTTGTCGTTTTATTTCATGGGGTAGGTACTGTATGCCCTATAGGCGAGAGGCGCTTAGGGACTTTTCCGAGAGTCGCACAATGAGGTGTCAGATCTCGGTCTCCCGGGGTGGGCTTCCTCTCGCTTAACTGCAGATGTGAAAGGGCAGACAAGCGAATTAATTGTCCCGGGCTCCCTGTGGAGAGAAGTCGGCACTTCCAGGGAGTGATTTATTTGACCCGCTCTAGCTGTCTGTTTGCGGTGACATGAACTGTACATTGTATGTGCCTAATTCCTCCCATCCACCGAGAGCACCTGGCATCAGCCCTGGAGACAGGCTCAGGTGTAGATTTCACATTGTAGACAGTGACATTTGGATGGGCTGGATTCATCCCATTACTGCTCTCAGGAGCAAACTGGCTTCCCTCACAGAGCGGGGTGGGTGTGGAAACGTTTTTTTCCCACCACATTGGATCTGACATCAGGCAGCTTGAGTCACTGGTTCCAGGAGCCGTGTCGGAGAAGGAGAGAGGTCACTGCTCCCCACGCTCGGCTGCTCACTGCAGCCAAACAGAGAATTCCTTCGGTTTGAGAGCACTAGTGTTGAGAAAGCACGCAGGTCATGATGCAGTATTGATAAAACAAAAATGGGCATCATTAACCATCAGCACAATAAAGTCCAATTAGCTACTCATTCCCCAGACCGCTGTGTTGGAAGCAAATAAATTTCAGGAGAAACATTGTTTATTCTTCTCTGCTGTTGTCAACAACGTGTGATAAATGGGAGAGGAGCAAAGTTTTTACTGCAATGTCCTTTAGTAGGCGTAAAACGTACGCGACAGTGTAAAGCAAAGCAGTGTCAGGAACGACCTCAGTGAGAATCATGGGAAGTACCAACGTGTGCAGAGGCCGTACCTCATGCGAGGGACGTAATTTGAAATTCATTATTGATTTTCTTCCTCCTTGATTGAGCAGCCTTGGAGCAAATGTACAGGAAACAAACTGTTAGGCTTTGTAGTACCTGCCATTAAGGGAAGCTGAAGAGAAGCTCCCAAAGTGAGTTGCATTCGTTGTCAGATAAATAGAGGAGGAAGGAAATTTGGAAGGGGCAGGGAGGAATCAGAACAGAATGTGAAAAAGGGGAGAAAAAGGATGAGAGAAATCCTAGGCAGTCAGAACTGCTGAGAACGGTCTATAGTTTAATCCTGGTAGGTAAATGGCTTAAAAATAGGGACAGACAGTAAGCTGTCTGTAGGAGTGATCTGTCTGTAAGTAAGAGTTACCACAGCTCAGCCTGACACTGCTCCTTGCAGACCGTGCGTGTGCTCCGAATCCTTTGCAATTTAAAGTCACAGGAGCCTCTAAGCCACCACAAATGCAATTTAAGATAACAGATTTCATTCACCTTGTTTTGAAAATCCAGAAAACTCTTGCCTTATCATCTAGCCTTTGAAAAGACTTTCTATAGTTAGAAATTAAAAGGTACTTTCAATTTTTGCTATTAGTTTTGGAGAATGCTGAGCTCTACTGAGTTGTATTTCTGGTAGTTATAACTTAACAAATCCTTTAAGATTTTAAAAATAATAATACTTAAAAAATCTTTTCAGACTGTTTTTTTCCATGTTATGTGGACAATAAATAAATAAATAAAAAGTACCTCTAGTAAGCTGATACCTTTCTGTGTTGCCAAATCCCTCCAGAACTGTTAATTTTTGCTCATAACTCTCTGTTACAGTAAAATGTTCTCCTAAAAGTTCTCCTTTTTGCATATTCTTTTTTTTCAATCTTAGCTAAGCCAAAATAAAAAAGCCTGTCCCCACTGAACAGGTACTTCCGTGCTCACTCTTCCTCTGCTCCCCGTTTCCTACTCCCAACTAGAGCCTCTCCAGCTTCCTGCTGTGCCAGCGCTGGCCTCATCTCCCTCCTCAGGGACCCACTGCAACCTGCTTGCTGGGATGAGGAAAACTCTGTGCTCTCTTTGCTGTTTTGCTGGTTTGTGACAAGTGCCAAAGCCAGTGCAAAGGGTGCAAGGGATGGAAGAGGAGCAGGACGTAGCAGGAGCAGGACCATCCATTCTGATGATGGTGAGAATTGCTAGCAATTCAATTCTAGATCAGCCAAATTCAACCTGCAAAACCTCACATTTATTTGTTCCCCTGGCTGGCTTCTCTTTCCGATACATTCTTGATCTTCTTGTAATTATGTTTTTCTATCCTTTCCTTCACTGCTCTGTTCTCCCAAAGTTTTGCACTTCTCCATTTTTCCCATTTGCCATCTTTTTTTTTCCTTCCTTTTTTTTTTCCTTTTTCTTTAAGAGCTTCAAGTTGCAGAACTCTCTTCTTCGTAGATTCCTTTTGACAGCTTAATGAAATGTGTCCCCTCATTGCTTTAATATTAACCTTTTCTAATGTTTTACATTTGCATTGACCGTTGTCAGAAGATATGGAGAAAGAGGTGTGAAGCTGTAGTGCTCAAACACAGCATATTCTAAGGGTCTCCCAAATCCTGGTAGTCTCCTGTCTGTTGCCTTCTATGGTCCAATATCCTACCTGTAGAGCAGAGGAAAAATGACAAATGAAATCAGATTGCATGATGCCATGTAGAATTCTAGCTCTTTGTAATGAATAAAAAAAGGAGCTTCAGATATTTTTCCCACATTTCTTTGATGAAGGGGAAATCAGGCACTCAGCTCCTTTTATTTATTTATTATTTTTTTCCTACATGCTTTGAGATCCTGCTGATTGGAAATACTCGAAATGTAAAGTTTCTTTTTGCTGGGCGCTGCTTTCCAATCCTTTCTCTGCAACTGTTCAAATGCTTCTGCTGTCTCATGTGCCAGGAGGGAGACTGGCACCAATTGCTCACCCACGAGACAAAAATGCGCTTTATGGATAAATGCAGATATTCTATTCTGTGTCAAACTTTGGCTGAACAAGACTGTCTTTGAAGCAAACACTTTGAGTTGTTTTACAGAATTCATTTTTGAGAAGCATAGATATATTACAGATAGTTTATAGCTAATGCAATGCACCGGTAGCACACTTGCCTAGACTGTAAGTTCAACACAGTAAAATTCATTGATTTCATACGGCAGTTTAATCAGGCAGCTTCCTCAGAGAGGAACTCAGAGCAGCTGACAAAGTTACCCTTGCAGCAAACTTTTTAGTACAGCATTCAAAAGTGATTAAAAAAAGGTCACCCTACCTGGGTCATTCCTGACTGATAATTGTTTATATGTTTTTTACACACTACCACTGGCCAAGATGCCATTAGATCCATTAGATTCCTAGGCAAGTCAAAGCAAAGTCGCTTATAGCCTGGTAGAATACAGAATAGGACAATATACAGTAGAAGTATATGATAGAATGGCACAGGTAGGGCAGTAGGATGGCGGAATACTGGCTAGTAGCAGAATCCTAATATGCCTGAGCAGTAGGATATAAGAAAACTCTACCACAGCAGATTGCAATTTTCCTTCAAAATTTGTCCCCTTTGAAAATACGCATCCCCAGCATGACTGACACCTGCATGGGAGTGTTTCATTCCCAAAGCCTGCGTGTTCATGAGGTGGGGAGATGTGTTTTAAGGGAAAAAAAACCACAAAAACCAAGAAAATGGAACAGTAAAAGTAAAAAGAAAAGAGAAAAAAAAGGAAAGGAAAAATAAAAGAAAAAGAAAGAAGAAAAGAAAAAAGAAAAGAGAAAAAGAGGTGAAAAAAGAAAAAAGATAAAAATAAAAAAAAGATAAAGGAGAAGAAAAAGAAAGAAAGAACAGAAAAGGAAGGGAGCAGGAGCAGGTAAAAGGAGGCGGGCCGTGTGCCCCGCGCACCTCGCGCTCTGCGCAGCGCGTCCCGCCGCGGGCCCCGCGCGGGGC
>PTEX01000140.1:331547-373629 GCA_003342815.1 Eudromia elegans | reverse complement strand
TCCCGGGCAGCAGGACGGGGAGGAGGAGGAGGGGGTCGGCGCTGCGGGGGATGCTGCTGGCGGCGGGAGCGCAGTGAGGGGCGCGAGGAGCCCGCGCCGCGCCGCGCCCATGGGGGACGCCGTGTTCAGCGAGAGGCCGCCGCTGCGCTACGCGGTGAGTGCGGGGCCGCGGGCGGGCAGCGCGGCGCGGCTCTGCGCGCCCCGTCCCGCGCGTGAGCGGGGCGCGCAGCTGCAGCATCCCCCGCGGCGCGGCGCGGGGCGACGCGGCAGCGTCCCGGGCAGCAGGACGGGGAGGAGGAGGAGGGGGTCAGGCGCCTTCCTCCCGCCCCGGGGCGCTTCCTCGCCGCGCCGCGCTGGCCCCAGCCCGCGGGCGAGGTGCCCCGCGGAGGGAGCGGGGCCGCCCCGCGCCCCGGGAGCGCGGAAGGCGGCGTGGGAATCCCTGCGCGTGGGGAGTTTGTCCCTTCTCCTCTTGCAAGTCCCGGGATGAGCCAAGGAGCAGTGCCGGGAGTGCGCCCGGTGCGCGGCTGCTGTCGCATCCTATGCGATAGCGCCGTGTGTGTCATTTGGTTCGCAAGAGCCCGTGCCGCCGAAAAGCCACTTCCTTTCGGTTAGCCTTATTAGGAGCATTTTCTCGGTTGCTTAGGCAGGAAAAAAAAAAAAAAATAAAGCCACATGAAAACAACCAGCGGCCTCCTTGCCTAAAGCCCCAAACACACCCCAGTGCAAGTCAAAGTGCACAAGGTGGGACAGCGCCGTCGATTGCACCGGTGCGACTCGTGGGTGGTTTTATTGCAGCTGATGAAGTTTTGTGGGGATTGTGAGTCTGAGCAGACTTGCATTTCTAGTTCTGGTGAGTACAACTGCAAGGGAAGAGTCAATGTCCCTTGAGCTGATGTTTGCTTGTATGTTAAGTTGCGGAGTGTTATTCTCACCTTGGTCAATTCTGTTCCTTCAGTGTGTTGGTCATTTGATTAAGTCTCTCGTGCCTTTTTTTTAAACCTTATGTTAATAGTCTGGAGGAGTTTCTTTTTTTTTAGCAGTGTCTTTCCTAGCAAATACTCTGGTACTCACTCATCTCCAGCTGTCCCTGAGTACACCCAGCTACTGCAGGAGCGCCACGACTGCTAGAGGCACAGGGAGCTTGTCTAAAACATTCATGCAGCAGCAATTGGCGTTTTGCATTAAAAAGCGGGTAGTGATAATTAATTCATTGAATAACTATCATGCATCAGATTAATAGGACCCTATTCTTCTAACGGAGTGTTTGCCCTGTTCGTATTCAGGCACGTAGCAGCACTGATAGCAGTTATGTCACATGCTAGCTCCATGAAACTTTTATTACTTCCTGTGATTGTGCTTGTCAGTCTCCCATCAATTGCTACTTACAAACACGTTATTGTTTCTGTCGTTTGGGTATCGGTGTGTTTTCTTGCCCGCAGTCAGCGACTCATAATATACTGAGTTCAAGTCAGCAGTCATGCAAAGAAAAAGGCAGGGTGGCCAGCCACAGCAGGTGACCTTTGCAGAACCACTGTTCTCTGATTGCTCCATATGGCACCAAAGGAGAAAATGGGATCCTCAAAATGCTTCTAATATTAGTAGTAAATAACACTTACATCTAGGAGGAAGGTGGGCTCTGCAGATGATGCTGTTTCTTGGGGGAGAATATGGTTCCAGATACTCTGCCTAATGTATGCATATGCTTGATGTCAAGCCTGTGAGTAGCCTTATTGAAATCAAATGCTTTCTGACCTGAAGATAGGCTTAGCCTTTAGAGCTTTGTTGGATTGAGGCCTTAGTAATTACTGCTTAAATGTAACTTAGTTCCATTCTTTTTAACGTTGAATAATTGCGTGGTCTAAATACAAATCAAGTTATTGGAGTGTTTTGATAACCATGAAATAAAAATTATACTGTGTTATAGTATTTTAGCAGCAATTAATTTGTTGGCAGAACAAATTATAGCTATTTCTATGGTGGGCTTTTCAATTCCGTTCTAAGACTGGTAATTAAAGTTTCATAATTTTTATGAAAGAGCATAAGGAGGCATTAGTTTGGATGGGGAGTGTGCTGTGGAAGCCGATCTCCCAGGCTTCCCCATTGCGGAGCTTTCGTTCACGTTTCGGAGCAGCCCTGGAGCATGGGAACTGGATTCTGTTCAGAAGGAGCTGGACTGGAAGATGTGCTCCAGCAGCACTCCCTATCAACATAGGTCCAGTCCCTCAGGACCACGGTAGCGTTGGCCTGAATGGAAACTTCTGAAATTCCTCTCTCTCTCAAGGCTGTAGGTGTATGAAGTCCTCAGGACCAGCTTCTCCCCCTGCAATCTGCTGCTAGGAAGTAGCAGTAATTACACAGGCATGTAGCTTTTGCCAAAATCAAGCCCCAAATCAACTGATTCTGAAATTTCATGCTGCACTTGCAAGCATAGTTTGTACTTGTGGCGAATATACGCTGTCGTTCTGATCATGTGATCTGTGTGGTGGTTTATCCTGCGTATGCTGCCTCTGAGTGAGAGGACTGACGATTATGCCCCGGTCATGCTCGGCTGTTGTATCATCCGAAAGCTGGGTACCAAAGAGGTCGTTTTAAACAACAGCTGAAACATTCTTCAGTGTGAAGTTGGCTAGAAAATATCAGCCGGTGGAAGAAGAACAAAAATGTATTTCTAAAGGAGAGTAGGTGAAGAGGAGGAGGGTTACACACTTAACATGGACTAAGCTGATTTTTTTCCTCACAAGATCATTTAACCAACCCAAAGATTTTGTCTCCCTTTCTGATTCATATTGTATCTCACATTTGCATCCATATAGTATTTTACTGAAAACATGCAGCATTAGTTGTAGCTCATCTCATTATATACTGCCCAGCCAAGCGGTAGCCTTTAATTTTTTATGCCTAGGTTTGTCTAATCTGCCCATTAATCATCTTTGCTATGCGCTCTGATTTATGGACTGTTTTTGGTGTTACAGTATCCATACCTGATATTAAAACTTCAGATATTCCAGGACTTTTTTTTTTTTTTTCCAAATAATTAATGGAAGTGGGATGTTCACCTTCCTGACTTGAGATTTCTTCCTATTGGTTCCTAAATTTGTGGGGTTTTTTTTCCCTTGCATCTTAGCATCAGTTTTACAGGGGAAAGAAAGAATGGCTTCATATATCTTGGCTAAAGCACCAGTAAGTGATACTACATTTACATTACCTAAAGAAATTCATTGGCATTTTGAAATGTAGCTTTTTATGTATATGAAGAAAAGACTGGAAATAGCCTCAGGTGCTGTACTGCAAGTGCCTTAGGGGACCAAAGTGGCAAGCTGAAGTATGATCTGACTTGCATATAGCCCTTTTAATCAAATTTGTCTTGAAACCTCTATTAGAACGATTTCAATGAAGAGTCTTCAGCTGAGGAACAGGAGAAGACAGAGGGGCGCTGGGGCTTGGAAGTGCCTGCAGTGACCTGTGGAGTACGGTAGAGGATTATTTTGAAGCCAGGAGGCATGAGTCTTCCTTGGAGAGGAACCAGGAGTTCTGCCAGGTTGCTGCTACGTCCTGGCTGGAGGGGACATTTGGGTCTGTAAAGGACAAAGAGAAGGCATAAATACTAATTAGTTCAAGCCTGTGACTCCAGTATGGATACTAAGTTCGCTTCCCGTTCAGATGTCATCCCCTTGAATATTTTGAGAGGGGATGTACTTTTTCCTTGCCCCAGTAGCATTTGAGGTATTTTGTTGTTTCGTGTTTTGGCTCAGTGTGTGTCCAGTTGACCCTCTCTTGGTGTGGCGTGCAGGCTCTCAGTGTGTTTCTAGCATACTAAATCTGCCACGGCATGGAAGGGTGAAGGAAACGAAGGAAACGGTTTGCAAGGCAGACCAGGGCACTGGCAAACCACAGAATGCTTTCTGGAGCACAGAAGGAATTAGAAAGAAGATAATAGATATTTTCCTCCAGTATGCTAGTTGTAGTTATGTTAATTGTCACTTGTAATAGTAATAGATTACAAAATAATTTGGAGTGGGATGGTCAGATTGGTGGTGACACTTAAAAACTGTAAACTAGAACAGTAAAAAATATGTGAGCAAGAGCCAAGTACTGACCTCCTCCTGTGGATGTGATTGTGTTTTGCAAGAATCCACAATCTAAAAGTGTTGCTTGTCCTTCTGGTTTCAAGACATTGCCTGATGACTCAAGCCTTCAGCCACTCACAGATTTTAACAGCAAAATTACGTGCCACAAGCAGACCCCATTTATTACAGTGACTGTGGCAAATCCTACAGGTAATTTATCTTACAGGAGTAATAACAGCAGCTTCCCTCTTTTTCTTTAAAGCAACACATTGAAGAGATGGCCCCGGGGCTGGATGAGGCTTGCCGAGATCATTCGTCTGGCCTGCTCCTGGCCTGTCTGTACAGCAGGGCTCTTCAGGAGCAAGCTCGAGACTGTACAGATTGTTCTCGTGGTCGTAGGCTGTTTTCCTTCCTTGGGGCATCGCAGATCCTCCCGCCTCCGCTGATGTTTTGAGAAGACGCTGGGTGGCCCTTTAGGAAAGTAGCTGCTATGAATGGGCTGCCTTCGCCTAAACAGTGTGTCTGGTTTCTCTCTCTTCCCAAGAGCCCTCCAGAAGGAAGCAGCTCACGAGGAGACGGAGCAGGAGCCCGGCAGCACACACAGAGTAGCTGCAGGGACCCTCCTGCGCTGCCTGATGTTAGACTAAGCGCTTCCTGCTACAAAATTCCAGCTTCTCTGCTCTCGAGAAGACAATAACGTGTACATATTTTTTGATATTCCGAGTTCTCAAAGGCTGAGTTACTTAGCTCAAAAAAGTCACCCTGTAGATTTTGTTTCAGATAAGAAATTGAAGAATCTTTTCAACATGGTCAGATAAGCAAATTACAGAAGTTGCAGGTAACAGTAGAGGAGTGATTAGATGTTCATATTTCCGGCACCTGATTCTCCAGATTTATTCGTCAGGGACCTGGGCTGACTGTAGGACTTCTTTGCTGAAGAGCTGTGGGATACAAGTTGAGATCGCTGTTGAGCCCAGTCCTTTTGTATTCATTTGGATGCATTTTCCATGGACAGCAGTGATTCATGTCGCAGAAGTGTCAGCATTAGGAAAGAGCTTTTATTGCTAAGCTCGAAGGAACATACATGAATAGAGGCAATGAGCACTGTTTTGTTGCTCAGTAGTGAAGACCAAGGCCAAACTTCGATACTGATGGAATCTGAAGCGAGTGTTGCCAGCTCCTACCAGCCATGCAAGCAGTTGTGAGTTAACACCAAAGAGCCAGGAAGAGAGGAAGGGAGGAAGTGAAAAGCTCTCGTGTGTGTCACAGGCTCCTAGAAAATTTCAGGAAGTAGATTTCAGTTCAGATTAGGCCTTTTTTAAATTTCATTTTTAATAGTGCTTGGGCTGTTAATGTATTTCTGGCACCCTTCACACACACGTGTGAATACGAACTTCCTTCCTCTCAGTGATGGCACATCTGAATATAGATGCGGGGGCGTATTTGTGAGACAGGAAGAAGGATGGGGGCAGATGCAGATCAAGTTTGTCAAGGCTTATGAGGTCAGGTAGAGAGCTGCGCTCATGTGGTTGTATTAGTCTGTCTCAGACATTGTCTGTGATCAGAGGGGATCTTAAGGATACTGGAAGGGGCAGCAGGATGTAAAGCTTCCCTTTCATTTGATTTCTTTGGCCGTCCTTACACTGCATAATTTATCACTGCAGAAAACTGACAGTTCTTGTAATAGTACGTACAAAGGTGGTGTTTAATGAATCTGCGTATGATTTGAGCTTGAGGATATTTGTTCATCTATGTCTCTGGTATAACCTCTGCTTATCCATTTCTTTGATAGGGAATTTAATCAACTAGTGATAGCCCTTATTAAAGCTGGTTTATGAGGAAGGTTTCAGGCTCACAGCACTTTGGAAGTTTATGCAAGTGGCAACGTCATATGCAACCTGTGCAGTTGTGGAAGGAAAGTTGGCCATGCAGCTGAAGTGCAAGGCAAGAACAGGATATCTGGGGCTCTGTCATGCTCATCTTTTGTGATTTTGAACTGGGTATTTTTACTTCCTTTTTTTTTTTTTTTTTTTTTTTTTTCCTCTGTTCTGTGAAAATATATCTCTTCCTGAAAAAATTGGTGAGTGGAAATAGATGTGAGCATTGAGAAGATGTTCAAATGTGCACGTGGTGCTGGATTCCATCAGGTAGGTATTTCTTTCACACACTTATGCTTTATCTTTCAGTTCTGTTTGCTAGAACTGCTTTTTGAGATATATACATGGCTTTTTACATTTTTTTAGCCTGCAGACTGAAACCATGTAAATGAATGTTGACTTAGGTTGCAGATATATTTAAATAGTGGTTCTACTTTTATTTGTCATCAGGTGCTACTTAATTTCCTTTTAAGCCCTAGTGTCTTTGCATAGCACTGTGAAGAAAGAATTATAAATGCATCAGGAGATTCCTTTCTCTTCTTTTTTTTTTTTTTTTTTTTTTTTTTACAAGAAGCAATGAAATGTTTTTACTAGCCATAGCTTTTGGAGAAGCTAATTTATCCAAATCTAAATGGGAAATCACATAACATATAAGAAACAGCCTGTTCCAGATACCATGCTTGCAAGGCCTCTTGAACACTTCTCAACTTTTTCTGTCCTTTCTCAAGTACCTCTGATTGTCACCCTTGGGTTGGTATTCCCAGGGAAATGCTGTTTTCCACTCTTGCTCTAATGGAATAGCCGTTTCTGTTAGCACTAGTGTAATTGAACTCAGTGGCTCGGACAAGACATCTTCAAAGTTCAAATTCCATGCTATTCCTGCCTTTGTATGATATTTGAGACTACAGACATGGAAATGAAATGGCTTTTTCTTGTCTCGAGAATAAAGGAGGCGTGCACACATTGTGTTCCTTACAAAAAGAATCTGAAAACCTTTCTGTAGCAGGCCTTGGCTGACATATCCACGTGGTTCACATTCGCTTTCTCGAAAGGAGTGTCAACTCTTAAAGCTCCCTTGGGGAGAAGGCTGGGTCTTATCGAGACTGGCTGGCTCAAAAAAGAAAAATAATGAATGTTTTTCTTACTAGCAGTTACTATCCAAGACGTTATCGACTGTGCACAGTTAAAAGGATTTCCTGAATATATCCTCTACTAACTCAAAAAGAGTGTTAGGAATTGCTAATGGGAAATCGGATATTACAACAGTACTTTTATCGACTGCAATAGTGTTTGGTTGCTAGAGGCAACATGAGTAAAGTTTGGGACTTTTCAGGCTGTGATGCCCTCAGACACGCCAGAAGAATCAAGTGTTAATTATAACTGCTTGCAAGGTTGTCTGTTGTTATTGCATGGCTGGATACTTAAGTTTTTGTGGCAATCGCAGATGTCTTTGGAAGTGATAGTGGGGACTGTCTGATCTTTCATTGTACAATTTAATTTGCTATTTTTAAATAATATTTTATATATGTTTTTGTGTATTACTTTATATGAATCTGACTGGCAATCATCTTTGCTACTTTGCCATGACGGTAGAGGATCATATAATCATATCATTGTATTGTACTGTGTAATTTCACTGGATTTCTCTACTGCCAGTCTTTTTGTCTACTGTGAACGAAAAATGAATATTTTTGAAACCACACATCTTGCATCCAGTTTTCATATTGTTTTAACGTGTCTTCACACAAATGGGCCTTCAAACAAATAACCATTCCTGCCTTGTTGTAGAAGCCACACTAAGTATTTCCCTGGGCAAACTGTCTTACCTTCCTGTGACCCTCTGGGTAAACTGTCCTTTAATTAGTACCATGGCCAATTCTTTCTTTCATCAATGGCAAATTCATCATGTCCTATATAATTTCTGGCTATCCTTAATACTTGCATGTCGTGATTGTGCATCCCTTTAATGGCAGTTGAGCATATTGAATGTTGGAAACATTCCCTATTCCCATGGAAATTATTTTAAATAAAAGCAAGCGAGTGATTTATTTTTGTGCAAAGTGTGGTAGTGAAGAATTTGTGGCAGGGCTAAGGGCATTTTGTTCATTTGTAAGCAGAGATCTCTGTGAGTAATGAGGGAACATCTGATTGCTTCTTCTTACAGGTGCTTCTTTTTGTGGTCTTTCATGTGGGACTTTCATATCTGGGTTTATAGCTCATTCCAGCATCTGAGCACATTTGGACTAGTGGGTACAAACAGGTGGTAGCAGAATAAGGACGTGACTTGGCTTTTTATTGGAAGGTGGGTGTCTTTCAGAATCACAGCTGCTTGAATCTCATACTTTTGGTGCCCTCTGTAATTGCTCAGAAAAGCAGGAGTTTTGACCAAGACTCATTTGTCAATTTGCTGTGTGAGAAGACGTAAATATGAAACTGGGGAGGGTCTGACGCCTAAGGGTCATTGCATCCTTCCTGCAAGGGATGTAGGATCTTCAGGTCTCAAGAATGTGTTAGTATCTGCATGACACGTTTTTACTGGCAGGACAGTAAGTCCTTAGTGCATTGCATCTGCTCTGGCTTTCATCATCATTCGGGTGGCAGGCAGCTGTGTCAAGCGCTATGTCCTAGCACTTCTGTCCAACGCAGAAATAGCAGATGGGCTTTTACAGTGGAGAGCTGCTGACCTGTGTCCTTGTAACCTCTGGGTTCAGGGGCATTGGTGCTGCCCACTTGGGGCTACCCCTGAACGAGCATGGGAGGCTCCTGCTAGCTGCGATGCAGCACCAGGTCGTAGCTGAGGTTTGCACTGGTTACCTCCAGCTGTTTGCTATGTACAAAAGCCTGCATTATCTAGGAGCAAACAGCAGAAGATTTAACCTACCGCTGTGCTGTGTGAGCCCAGGAGTCAGTCCTGTTCTTGGCATATCCTGGCAATTAAAACTATTGTTTTTGCTGGGACAGTTTCTTGTCCCTTGCCTTCAACAACAAGAGCACTTCTGGGAACAGATGGATTCTCCATTTTTTGAGCTTGAGGACATATAATTTTTTTCTTTCAGCAGGACTAGTTCTGATACATGGTCCTGAAAAGCTGCTTTGTTTTTATGGGGCTGCACAATCCTGGCAGCAAGACATTGCTGGCTACAAGATAGGCACTTGTTAGTGATTGGCTTTGTCCTCAGAGCTGATGAGGAGCATCAATAAAAAATCCTCTATAAATATTTATGGGATCCTTATGCATGTCATTGTCCTGAAATGTATTCAAGAGGTCTGATTTAATTTGACGTAAATCAGAAATTTAGTCTAAGGCCATGGGAAAACAGACTAATTACATGTGGAGTTGAGAGCTGTATTTACCTCTTACTTACCTACTTCCAGAGTGCATCTGCATTTTACTCAAAATTTTCCATGCACTATTACACAGCCTATGTGAAGTAATACTAAATTATATATTTATGGGAAGTTAAGATGATAAAAATTTTACAATAGAGCATAATTAATCTTCATCAGAATCACAGTGGAGGAAGAGGTAAAAGAGGGCAAGCCGTGCAGTTGTTTTCTGCATGTATTATTCTATCAAATGCTTTTGTTACTAAATTTAACAGGGAAGGTGTGAGTCGCTTTCATTTACTTGCAGCAAAGGTGCTGTTGCCCTTACTGATCAGCAAATGACCTTCTGGTTTATTAACGTTTTGGAGAAAATCCTCCCTCCGGCTGGTTGACTAATGGAGAATAGTCATCCCGGCTGAGGTGATCCGGGACTTAGAAGTGCTTCTTGAAGTTCTTCAGTTATTTGATGGTTTTGTAGAATCTGAAAGCTTTGGTCTGTGTCAGAAATTTGGGAGTCTCTGTCTTTTCCGCATGAATATGGAGACTTCGTTTGCTGTCCGTGGTGCCTGTGATGAACAGAACTGTGTATTTTCCTTCTAGAGAGGGCTGTGTAATAGCTGGGGAGCTATTAAATCCTTTAGGGCTAGAACAGCATTTATCACTGCTGAAGCAAAGATGTCACAGTATGGCTTGTGTTTGTAAACGAGACAGTCCTGGTGTCAGGATTGTTGCTGCTTCTGCAGTGGGGTAGATTTGGACTTTTCCCACAGTGTGTCACAGCAGATTGTATCCCTTGTCATGTAGTTTATGTCCATTAGGCATCTAAATTCATCTATCTCTGAATTTACATTGGTGCTTCATATCCAGGCCTTGTAGTTCCATGGTCTTAAATAGGTTTTAGTGGCATTAAGACACATTGCAAGATGTGATAGGGAAAAAAAGTTACGCTTCAGATTGTCAGATTTATTGCCTTTTGGTGGCTCTGAGTGCTCCCCAGCAGAATTTAAAGATGTCTCTTCTAGCAGCCGGTCCTGTAAATTTAAGCAGCTGGAAGCTCAGGCGGGTTCTTTTTCAAGCATTGCTGCTCATACAAAATACCCAGCAACTGGGACTGTGCTGCAGCAGTCAGACTGGTTTCCAACTCCTCTTCCTTCTGCAGGGCTGATAAAGGTAAAGGGCAGGATTTCTATCCATAGGCTAAATAGAGAGTAATTGAAAATACACAGAGAGCAAATCTGATGAGTAGCAAGTGTGTGTGTGTGTGTGTGCTTTCCTGCCTCTGCATATAACTCAAAAGTGTTTGACAAAAAATACTGCTGCCAGGAAGTCATTACAGTTGCAGTCTGTGGCTGTAATTATGGTACCTTTTGCCTTCACATTCTTATAACATTAAGCGACATTTGCACGTGTCTTTCTTTTGGTTTACTTTGTGCCAGTTGTTTAGATTGTTTGCCCTTTCTGTAGAATTTTTGCCTGAAAAAGGAATTCCAACTGGAGAAACATCATTGAATTCCTTTCCTTTAGAAACCTGTTCCTCAGTATGGCCTTTTGTTTATTATTTTTCAATTTCTCTTAAATTCTGTCTCTCTCAAGAAAATGAGAAAATGAGCCATTATGAAATACAGATGGTCAGCCCTGACTGTTTTGAGAGGATTTTGTCCAAAACACATTTTCAGTCCAACTCATCCTGTATTGTTTCTGGTGGAATATTTACACCATTTAATCAGTTCTCCAGTCTGCAATACATCTTTGGCTTCAGAAGTAAATACAATACAGTTGACTATTGACAATTATTTATTTCACTGTCTGAGGTTTTGCAAATTATATTTTGTCTTTCACTAAGAGCCACAGGAAGGAGCAGGGTTTTTCATTTCTCCTGTTCTGTGTGTGTTCACACTTAGTTTGTTAATCCACGTTCTCCAACACAGGAAGAGCACTAGGCCAGTCTAAGGTTTTCATTTTACATGGATTAATATTTTGTTTATAGTATATTTTGTAAAGATTCTGTGTGATGTTTTTGGAAATGCTGTAACTTTGCTCATACTGATGTCTGGATTTCATCACTGAAAGTAGGCTTCAGTTATTACTTTTGAAAACCCCAACATTCATGTGCCTGCTTAATAGCGGCGAGTTTGGTTTCGGTATTCTCAGGATTCCTCATGTGGTACTTGTTTCAAATAGGTCTTTATCCATTTCCTCTTTCCATTTATACTTGTGCGTTTCCTCTCTCCTGCGGCATCATTCTGCACTTCTGCATGCCCCCAGTCCCCTGCCTGGACGCTGTGCAGAAAATCATATGCAATAGTCATTTCTTACACACTGGCATATGAATCATCACTAAAAAACTATTGAGTTAGCTTATAATTCTGGGGCTTGTTTCACATTCTCTGCAAGCTCAGATGGTTTTTGAATGTGGTTTTTTTAATTATTGTTTGGTCTTTTTTTTCTTCAAAAATTCCACCTAATAACTTGCCTTTTATAATGAAAACTCACCTTGTAGACTAACCACTCTGTTTCCTTCCCTGGAGTACATTGTATGCAGGAGATATGTCCTGTATTATTATCACACTTGTAGAAAATAGGGATTTTATGCACTACATCAAAAGTTATTTGAACTCTGTTCCATATATAAATCTCGTTAAAGCAGTATGTCCTGTGAATACCCTTAAAATCATAGACAACCTGCAGTGCAAAGCTGGAGTTCTCTTTGTTTGAGCCGATGCAGTGGTAAACTAAGGAGAGTAGCATTAGAAATACGTTGTGTTGTGTTTCTTGCCTGAAAAGGTGATGTATGAACACATATGTTTTCAAGTAGAGCTGAACATTTTAGAACATGATATATTATATATATCTTGTCATTGTAAAGCTATTTTAATTAAAAATCAAAGCTGTAGAATTCTAAGAGTGTACTGTTTGAACTAGGCAACCATGCAAGTTTCTTTGTTTTGCCTGTTTTCCTTTTTGTGCTATTGTTACTGTAGTTGTTAATAATTAAAAAAATATCTTACAGAGTTTTGGGAGCAGAACCTGTACTTGATCTATGGAACTTCTAAAACATTTTGGGATATTCAGCTGCAATAGCATTGGGAGTGTGTATGTCCTTGGTTTCAGGAAATAATCCTGTTACATTCATGATGATTCATCTTGCTGTCTTCTGGCATGAAACATTTTGTCAAGCAGTAGTAATATTATTTTGATTTCTGTTACCTCAGTAAAATTGATATTCATCCATCAAGGGGAAAAATAAGAGGTCACATTTATTCTGGGATAAACGCCTGCACTTAAATGAGTTATCATGAGGAACTGGCGTGTCCTACTATTTGTACTCTTTCTCTAATTTTGCTTGAACCACCTCTAGCTGTCTTTGTGAGTTCATTTTAAAACAATTTAAAGTACAGCTTAAACTTGGCGGCTACAATGAGCCAATAATAAATATTCTGATTCAACACAGTACATATTTAGATAAATATTTAACTTTTTAAGTTAATTTTTCAAGTAGAATCCAGATAAGAAAGTAAGAGAACAGTCTTTTCCCATAGCATCATATAGAGAGTCGAGGATGCTTTCTTTACGGTGAGCTGTCTTTACATCTCCTTGCAGTTACGCTTGAAGCAGAAGGAGGCAGACAAGTGTCTGTTTTCCTCCTGGCACTCTGTTATTCTGGTGTTCTAGGATTAGATTTCTTTGCATTAGGCATCGTCCTTTCGGTCCATGTTGTACCGCATGCAGTCGTATCCCGTGAATGATGCCTTCAAGCTCTGGGATGGTTGTGAATAAGCCACTGATTGAAGACAGAAGGTCAGTGCTATTACTGCCCTGCCATCTTGACCTGCTGTGAGAAACAGCAGCCTACAGTGGCCGTCTTGTTTCTTCTGGATAAGGAGGAAAAATAACACAAGGTTGCAGGGGATGCACTAAATGCCATTTTACTCGGGCTTTACTAGGTGACTTCCATAGCTTTGGCCGTGCCATTGCGGCCAGCCACTGCAACAGCAGCAGTTGTGCTGCTCACACACACCCCTACGTGGTGCCTGGGCTGAGCGAGGAGGTGTAGAACACTTTAAAAGAGTTCCCTCTATAGAAATCATGCTGGATTTGCAGGGCTAAAAGTAGTAATAATAAAAAAACCCAAACTATCATCTTATGGCTATTTGGAGAGCTTTGAGTCTTCTCAGTAAACTTGGTTGGTTTTCACTAGTCCAGAGGGTTGTTACTTCCAAAAGAATTTGGCTATAGTTTAGTTTCTTCAACATTGCTGGTAAGCAAAATCAGATTGATTTATAAATGCATATAAAATTTTCGGGTCTAGCAGCATCCCTGTTGACAGATGCAAAAAAGTGAAGGCCAAGCGAGAACGCAGACGTCCCTTCCTGTCATGCTAGCAAGGAACAATGCTAAAAGCAAGAAACTTGCCTAGGAAAAGAGAGCGTTGTAATCCTAAGTGGGTCTGTTTTACATCCTTCTCATGTGCACATATATTACAAGGCACTTGCTGCATATTTGTGTGTATTTTAATGCTGTGTTTATGTGTGTGCTGTTCTCTTACTTCTTGTCTGTTGGAAGGGTTTCGCTTGAGGTTATCCACAAGATTACCCACTTACCACACTGTGAAATAACGTTGCTGGCATCGCCGCCGTGTGAGAAAGGGAGGGCCTCGCTGGCCGGTCCCCCGAGAGCCGAACAGAGAAGTCGTTCTCTCTTGCCAGCAGATATCTCAGTTACCTTTCTGGGATCAAATTCTGTCATCCGTTTTGCAGCTTCTTTGTGAAGATTGAGTTTTCTTTAAAAAAGGGCACTCTGAAAAAAAAAAAAAAACAAAAAACAGAAAATCAGAGAGTTTATGTTACTTTTATTTTGTACACAAGATAGAAACTTGTGCGTTACCATGCAAGATTAGATTTGCTAACATAATACCCAATAGCGACTCCTCATTGCTGTAATATAGTCAATGTTTGTATTATAAGGGCTCACCTGAGGTTTTTGGGTATTTATTTTTCTAAAATTCTTTTCTTTGAAAACCTCTCTTCTCAGTGGAAAATTTCTACCTTTCCAAAACCAAACAAAACAAACAAAAATCCTTCTAAAAAAAAAAGGGAAGAAAAAAGAGAAGGGTATGATTTTGACTAATTTTGACAGCACAAGCTGTAGTTTTGGGAATGAAGAATTCACCATCTTGGAGAAAACCTTTATGTTCTAAGATATAGATAAAGCAAATAATAACCTACAGTAATAACAGTGATGCACTTGACTTCTCTTCACAGCTCTGCTTGCAGGAGCGTGCCTTGGGTACAGCACATAGGCTGGATCTAATTCCTAAAAAGAAAAAATGGTCCAGAGTCCATGTAACTCTTTTGACAACCTGCTTTCTGATACTTTCTTTCTTCATGTCTCTTCCTGCTGCAGGATCAAAACTGAGTCTGCCATTTGACCTTTTCATGGGCAGAGGCAACGATGATCCTACAAGGCACTGTTTAATCCCATGGTTTTATACTTGTGCCAGGAGTGTGTGATAGTTTTCTGACTTTCTGACTTTCTGACTTGTTCACTCTTCCATTGGTTTATACACTTTTAAATGTACCTAGGTTAGGCTTTCTAATTGACCACTGAAACATGTACTTATAGTCTTAAGAAATTCATGTAGGTAGATTGAGCATTGAGGGAAGCTGTAAAATGAAAAAAAGAAAAAAAAAGAAACAGAAAATGAAGAACAGGAAGTGAAAAATGAAAAAAGGAGTGCTATTCTTGCACTCCTTTAAACATGGCTGTGTCACCTATTACTTCAGTATACATTTTCCTCCTGTTTATAGTGTCTTGAATTCTTTTTAATGCTCGCACTTTACTCTATTTCCTGGAAATTTGTGCTATTTAGCACAGCCAAGGGACCAGAGGAAATGATCTCTTCACTGACTCTATTAATTATTGTTCCCCAGAGAATCTCTTTCCTCTTTAGAGAGAATGGCTATAGCAAGCAGTAAAAGCACTCTGGACACAAACTAGTGCAATTATTGCCCACATTTGGTGTATTAGGGGACTGAGCCTTTCCCTGAAGGTTTCGCAGAAACCTTCATGCTGTCTCTGTTTTGATGCAACTATGTCTTTTTATAGGAAAATCAGCCTTTGAGGCTGGAGTTTCTTATACTTGCTCAAAGCTTGAAAAAGCAATTTCTTTGGAATGAAAATATGTGGCAAGTTTAACAAAATTCAGTTTGACCAGTATTGAGGAGTGAAAGTTCCCAGGGGACCTCCTGGGTCACAGATTCCAGCCCCTTTCTCCTGCGAGCAGCAGGATCCTATACATAAATTCAGCCAGCTCTTAGAAGTGGTTTTTTTCTTTTTTTTTTTTTTTTTTTTTCAATCTTATGCCTTCAGTTGAAGGACTCTTCCAAAACTCTGTGACTAATAGTTAGTCATTTTTTATAATAGACTAAATCTATTCTGGTAGCAGTCTCTGGTAGCAGTCTGATCTTTTAGCGTACTCTGTACTCGTGCTGCCCTGATAGCTCTCCACACTCTGCCCCTTCGTTTCGCTTAGCCGAAGAAGGGCGCTCTTTGCTGTGGTAGACTTCCTCTTTCTGCAGGTCTACCTGGAGACTCCGCTTTGCACTTGTTCCTTCGCTCAGGTGTGAGCTTTTATGGGAAGACAGACGACTGCGTGGGAGAGCTGCCTGATGGCGGCTTGTATCATGGCTGCAAGTCAAAGAGAAAAAATGTCCTCTGTCCCATGCCCTCTGCCACCCCAACTATAAATGGAGCCTGAGCTCAGCAGTGGACATCGACATCACAGTGTTCTTCATTCAGATGAATGCAACCTCCAGGGCCTTTCCCCCTCTGTCCTTCCCTCCTATTTCCAAACTTTTTTTTTTTTTTTGGTCGAGCGGGTGAGGGGGGTTGTCCTGTTTTGGGGCCCAAAGAGGAATGAGGGATTGAGAAGGTGGCAATTAGTTGCACTTAGAGTAGCAACCGAGGAAGAAAGTCCTTGATGCCTCTCTACTGTGTTAAACTGTGAAACAACAGGCTGTTAGGAGGTGGGAATCTTTTGCTCCTTTCAACAGGTTTCTTCTTTTTTGCGCCTCTTCTTCAAGGACAGCAAGCAATGAATTCCTTTATCCACCAGTGAAGGTGTGGGAAGGCTGCAGCTTTCCTCCTGTCATAGAACTCGTTAAAGATACGTTGTCAGCACGAAAATCTCACTTCTGCCTGGAATGTGATACACACACTTGACAAAGTTGACTGTAACTTAAGGAAAGAACATGAACCTCTCCAGTCCCCTTCCCCTCCCCAATTAATTAGCTTTACTAAATCTAAATACAGGGTTAAAAAGGCACAGAATAGTACCTATTACTTAAATAAAAATCTGTTGCAAGCTGAGTTAATTTAAAAAATAAATGCATTGTCCATTCAAGTTTTATCTATCCCTCTCACACTGCTGCACTTCAGACTTAAAATCATCACCTCTGTGCTATGGACTGACCCTCTGTTCTGTGCCCACACTCCAGGGATACGTTGCGGTTTCTGTGGGAAATGTAATTTATGTTTGTAAAACTTCAAGTGTGACATTAAGCATAGGGGGTTCTTTGGCATTTCATGAACCTGAATGAGGAAGGAAAGGAACAGATCTGTGTGTGCCTCATTGTTTTGTGCCAAAGTGTTTTGGCTCTCTCCAGGGCTCTAAAGTTTTAGTGGCACTTAGAAAAATGTTCAAGGGAAATAAATGCCCATATAATTTCAGTACTCAACATTTTAAGTACAGCATTTTGAGACAGTGACTCATGCAAAATTTTAATAAATATAAGTGCAGTGAAATTGCTTACAACTGCCTTTGTTATACTGCAAAGGTGAGAGGTGCTTCTGAAGTGCCAAATCAAAATTAAATTGTCTTTAAACTTGTCTATGTGCAAATATCTCTCTAAAACATATAAGAATTTTTTCTTAGGTTAGCTAGGTCAGCTAACCATAAATATCCATAAATTTTCAGAGGGGGAAGTCCACAAAATTGAGAAGTTTTTGGAAGCTTAGTGAAGACTGTGATTTTTTTTTCCTCATCCCTGTGAGTATTCAAAGACTTTGAAATGAATTCTGCAAGAGTTCTAAATCAAATAGGCAACAATTCTAATTGTGCTTCCTAACTTGTTTTCGAGTAGCCAAAAAGGCATGGAGGTGCTGAGAAGATTCCAGTTACTGGAAAGGCTAAAAGGTTGGCAGCATAGAGGAGCCTCCGTTGGTCTGCTTTCCATGTCCTGAGCAAGTCAGGTATCAGGTGCAGTGGGACGGTGTAGGAGTCTGCTAGAGACGTCAGCTTTGGATCTATGTATGGTTTAGAAGTCCTTAGTCATACTAGAGAAAAAATACTACCGGGATGTACATGTCTATGGGAAACTTTAATTTTTTGGAGAATATACTATTAATAATGATAGGAAAGATATTTTGGGATGTAATAGCCAACATATTTCTTCTTCTAATAGTTATTGAATCAAAAGATCATTCTATTTCTGGCTTGGTTTTGGTATGTAGGAATGGCCTTGTAGAAGAACTGGTTATGAGAACAGTCCTGAAACAAATGCTCCCCACTTACTTGATTTTGAATGGAAAGGTGATCAAAATCCAGCCTGAAATTAAAGGGAACAGGAAATAAAACATGAGCGGGATCAGGAAATGAAACATCCATAAAACATATATAAAGCATATCATTTCTTTAAAAGAAAGCTCTCAAACTAACTGAACATTGAATAAAATGTTTTACTGGAGATTTAAATGCATGATTAACTGCTTCACAACAAAAGCTAAACAGAAATCTGCAGAGAAGGCAGTGGCTTACAGATCAGGAAGTTAAGGGCTTGTGTGACAACTCTAAAAAAATCATCTGAGTTCCTTACAGAAGAAACTGAAGCAAATGAGGGGTTTTTCAGACATAAAAATACAAGAACAGGAAAGTGAAGCCACAGTGCATTGAAAGTGAAGTATGCCTTAAAAATAAATTAGATGCGGTCTTAAAACTAGAAGTCTTTTTTGCCTCCGTTTTTGATAAGAATGATGACAGTGAAGCTGCCGTATCAAAACCAAGGTAATTAGTAATGAAGGCCTGAAAAACAGCTACTGTTTATCTAATTTACGAATACTAGTGTCTGATCTGCCAACATCCTGAGAGCTGTCTGATCCCCGTCTCTCAATGACTATAAGAATACGATAGTATCAAAAGTGTTATGTATATTTTTTTCCTCTAACTGTATTGACTGTTCTTGTAAAATGTATTGCTTCTTTGTAGAAGTCTGGCCTTGGTCTATATCAGAACACATGATATAAAAACATTTAGAGGTCTGACACCTGAAACTTAAAAGCTAATTGCAAATATTTTTGATAAATCAGTCATTTCAGCCCTGCTACTGGAGAATAACCGTTCTTACTTTGGAGGAGAAGCAAAACGTGACTCATGCACCTAGAGGTTGATTATTCTGATATCAGTGGCATGATTTAAGACAAGAAAGTTGCTATTAAAGACACTGAATGATAATGAGTGGAAGATGAGAGAAAAATTAAATGGGTTTTTTACTGTGGCCAAATTATGTCAGAACAATTTGATAGTTTTCACTGCTAGTTGATGCATTTTTGAAATTTCTGGGAGTTTTTATTCTGTTTTGGTTTATTCTTTTCTAAATATGGGGCAAGTGTTTGATGCATCAGGTAATAGAATTTCAACAGAGAAGGGGAAATGCTTATACCATTGCATAAGGCACTGCTGCATTTTCACTGGGAATCTGAGTACGTTTATGGTCCCTGGTGTTCAAAAAGATAAAATAACGTATGGAGAAATTGTAAGAAGATATTTAAGGAAATGAAGGTACTATCATCTTGAAGACTGCAAGAGCATTACTTAGCTTAGTGAAAGGCAAGATGAGAAGGATAATGGATAAGAGCCAAAGGTTGAACAGAAAGGAAGTAAGTCATCTTTCGGTAAAGGAATAATAATGGTAAAGAACAGGTCATAAACTAGGCAAAAAGAAATTTTAAGTTAGAAAACATAAGAAGGCTGCCTGCTACCGAAACAGTGTATTCTGGAAAAAAATTCATAGTCCATTTATGCTTGTCTTCCTCATTTGGGTGAAACTTTGAGATGTTCTTTGCTCAAAAATATTGTCAGAAATATAAAGTGCCTGTTTTGACCAAAACTACAGAGAAAAAAAATCTTTTCACAGAAGAACAATTTTAGATGAAAAAAGACCTCTACTGAGGAATCTGTGGTGATTTCTGTTTGTAAAGACCATTAGCATTGTGTGCAATCTGAATAAACGAGAAATAGAGCCTTTAGTATCCATGGAGACAAAGTGTGCTGGAGGACAGAGAAACTGAAAAAGTTAAAAAGATATTTTCATCTTCAGACTTTTTTGTTGCATGAAATGTACTTACAGTGAGGGCATATCACTTTCAAAAAATAAAATTATATGAAATAATAGGTCTGCTGGGATTTAAAATATACTAATATTAGAAAGGGAGGAAATGCAGAACTTTAAACAGAAATTGGTCAAGTACCCCATGAAAAAGATGTGTGCAAAGAAATTGCCACTGAGGCAGAAAGTAGTTTGTCATTTTAGTGCTGTGATTAGTACGATTTCACTTTAGCATTCTCCTTTGCTCAGCATTTGTAAGGTTTTGTTATAGGTTTTCTGGACAATGGAAGAAGTGCCATTCGTGCATCTCTTCCTCTCTGCTGAGGAATAAGATGGCACTTGGGTGCTCGTGTGTATAGCGCAGGGTGCAGCCTGATTCTTGCAGAACAGAGAAGAGCCCCGGGAAGCACTAGCAGCCCAGTCCAGGAAATATGTGAGTTTCTTTTTTTTTTTTTTTTTTAAAAGACAGAAGCTATGCAGCCTTAAAAGGACTTGTTTAAATTTTTGTGTGTCTGTGCCGAATATGTCAAGTTTGTAAAGAGCCAGTGCTTCTCGCCTCCTTTTAAAGTGAAAATTATAGAATACTTCACATACTGTTTCTCACCAAAATGCAGATTCTATCTCTTGCTACAAGTAGAATCATAAAACTGAATTTAGTGGGAAACTGCATGTGGACTGTTTTCATAATTTGTCATTTTAAAAAAAGCATTGGGAGACTGCTGGCTTTTGACAACCTTGGCATAGTGCACACAGGAGGACCCCTCTCTCTTCCCCTTCCCTCTGCAAATCTAAACAAGTCCTTTTAAGGTTATATAAGAAGGATAGCTAATAGCTAAGGATATAGGTGCTATATAAATCATTAAGTAAGTGCATTAAGAAATACCAGAAGGACTGGAGTAAAATGGAAACCAAAATTGGCAGCAGAAATGCAAAGTTGCATGGAAATTAGCCAAAGGGTTGAGGGATTTTATGGCTTCTTTGCCTTAAAATTGGTTCAGACAGTTGGGGAGTATATTTCACAGTTCTGTTGTACAGCAGTAGGTGAGCTTGCGTCTCCAAGAAAAATTTAGAGTGTTTTCTAAACAATGAAGAATTGGCTTCCATGGATTGCTAAAGAATGCAATGATGAAGAGTTTTTGGATTTCATTTCATATGATCTGATAACAGGGACATGAGTGGTAGAGTGCTCATTTTCCTTTCCACTTTCCAAATGCTCCCTTAGCTCACAGCAATTTTGTAGCCATCAAATTGTAGGAGGTTTTTGGACAAAATGAAGGATTTGGTTGTTGATTTTGGACAACTTCATTCTTTCCTGTGTGCTTTGTAAGCCTGGCTTTTCCAACGCGGTTGCGTGGTGTGTCCAATTTTCCTTCCACCAGACCCTATGCTTCACCAGTTTCTCTAGAGGTAACACTGTTTCTGTTCAATGTATGGCTGTTCAATAAAGTGGAGCTTATGTTGGGTTAGTGGACGTGAAGCCCTTCACTCTGCAAGCTGATAGAGCAATCTGGCGGAACTTTTTTTCTTCCCTTACTTTAAATTTTATTAATTTAAGCATTATTTCAGGGTTAGTGCAATATTTTTTGGACTGAAAAAAACCCACAAAATTCATTCGTGTGAGTATAATCCCTTAGTGTATATTCTCATCTCTGAAACTCCTCTGGAATGACCCTCGCTTAGTCAGTGTTGTTCAGCAACAGAGACAGTCTGTAAGTTGAGATCTGGCTTTGAATACATATAATGCAATAAAATCTACCTTGATATATATATTTTAGCATAACTGTTATTATATATGTAACTTTTAAAACATATTTGCTTTCTGTGTAGCTAGTAATGTCCATCTGCCTGCAAAGCTCTGATCCAGTAATAGTCCACTGTCCCCTTTCTTTTCAAATATTCCTGGACTATCAGATACCCCAGCACATCTTATTCCTTCTCAGGTATCTGCTTCATATTATCCCTGGAAATGGCTTTACTACTAGCTTTTTAATACTATCCGTTTAACTGTGCCTTGACTTCATTTGTAGTCCTCCTGAGGTGGAGGGCAGAGCAACATTAGCTATTTTATAGGACCGTGCACTTGTATTTTAGTACAGATAAACATTGCCCACCACTGTTCAGATAGTACGGGATGAAGCTAAATCCAGTTATGGATAAACATTTGCCAAGCATGCAAGCATCATGCTCTTGACTTCTGGTAGTAAGGGCCACTAGGGTAGTTTAAAGCATAGAGACTCATACCATCTTCTCCTGCTGTTCTGTCTTTATTATTCAATTTCCAAGGTCTTTTCCAACCATATGATTCTCTGATTCTGTGATCATAAACTTCCCAGTCAATTGGTGGTGCTGCTTTGGCATCAAAGTCACGTATCACATTTGTAGTTACGTTCACTGTTAACTAGATCCGGAAACTCTCTCTGTGGGAAAATGTAGTCAAGAGACACAGACTTGTAGCAGCTTTTGTAGAAAAGCATCTCGATAAGAGGGTAAGGCAAGAGACTACTCCAAGCTGTGTCTTGGGATCAGAGTGACACCAGTCCTTGCAGGTTTTGCACAGAGGTGTCTCAATCACCTTGAGTCTGAAAGGAAAATGCTACTCCACTCTGCATGAATGACTCAAGGCAGTGGGATGAACATAAAATCCTTAGAGGAAGAAATGATCTTGCTTACCTTTATTGCTTTCTGAATGGAGAAAATGTTGTTTTTTACTCTGAGAACTGTTTTCTTTGGTATGTAGTGAAAGGCCAAAGCCATTTCCTTGGATTTCTTCCCTAGCCACAATTTTAGGCAACTTCAAGTTCAGATTTGAATCTAAATTCTGTGAGTCAGACTCATTGGCATAAAATAGTAAAATAAAATCAAAATATGACGGATTACTTTTGAACTATAAGATTTATAAGTCTACTAATTTATTGGCTAGTTTGGTAATGAATTACTCGGGCAAACATTTTTACTGCATTGTCTATTATTTCACTTTTTGTTTTTCTCTTAAAGAAGACCTCTTGCTTTTGGCAGCAATTTTTATTGGCCACATTTTGATGAAATATTAGTGTGTAGCCAGCACAATTTCTTGTTTTGCATAGTGAAAAAGTGTATATTATCGTTCTGAATTATAAAAAAAATTTTTTGCATAATAACTTCAAATATTCTTTTGGGTATACTTATTTATCATGATAGGTACTGCTTATTTCAGCAATGTTATAATTAGCATGTTAGTACTCCTTAAAAATCCAAGAATGATAGTAGAGGTTTGGAGAAAATACCATAGTGTGCTAATTTATTTTTCTAAATGATATTTTGCCACTTATATTTTTTCAGCTGGTTGGTATACTACTGTAGATAAAAGTTTCTATTTATCTGACAGAAGAAGTTTTATGGGTTTAAAATAGCTTTTTCCTTCCTCTGAGAGGGCTGGAGAATGGAAGTAGTAACTTTCTTGAGTCTACTGATAAGCCTCAATAAATGACACTTTCAGCTTAAAAATTGTATTTCTCTGTGTGCATTCCTGCCAGTTTTACAAGTAGTGCCTAACTTATATCAGAAAAATATTAGAAGTACTTTTTTTTTTCCTTTCTCTTGTTCTCTTTTCTCCCCAGAGTCGCAGAATAGTTGAGGTTGGAAGGTACTTCTGAAGGTTTCTAGTGAAAACCAGCTCAAAGGATGTTGCTCAAGGCTGTGTCTAGTTAAGTGTTGAATATCTCCAAGGACAGATGCTCTACAACCTCTTTGGCAACTTATTTTATCTTGTTCTAATATTCAACTATGTCCATAGCAAAAGTGTGGGTTTTTTTCCTTTGTGTTCAAGAGGAATTTCCTGTTTTGTGGGTTTGTGCCCATTACTTCCTATTCTGTCCTGGGGACCATGAGAATAATCTGTCTCTGTCTTTGCTATTCCTGTTCATCAGGTATGAACATACATAGATAAGATCCCCCTGTGCCTTTTCTTTCTCAGGCTACACAGTCCAAGCTCTCTCAGCATCTGCTCCTACGAGAGGTGATTCAGTCCCTTCATCATGTTTGTGGCCCTTGCTCTGGTAGCTCTGTGTCTCTTGTATTGGAGAGCCCAGACCTGGATTCAGCTCTCCATGTGTGACCGTACCAGGGCTGAGCAGAGAGGAAGGATCCCTTCCCTTGACCTGCTGCTGATGACCTGCCTAATGTAGACATGAACCCCCAGCCCTTCTTTGCCATGACAGCACATTTGCTGGCTCATGTTCAACTTGCCCATCAGAACGTATCCAGCCTTTTTGTTTTTTCAAAACTGGTCACTGTGCACTAGCCTTTTCCTGTGTTATGCCTAAGTGTATGCAGAGGTGTAGTGGACATGACATGATGTGATCCGTGGTCCCAGTCCATGCAGCTCTATGGTTGGCTTGGTATGATGTGTCCATGCTGTCCTAAGGGCCATGGGCAGTCTGCCTATCCCATTAACACCTGCAGCATCTGACATCTATAGGTGGTGTGAGGCCTAGTGTAGGCAGTGTTATGTCGTGGCAAAGATCTGTTGGACAGCCTGGCCCCAGAATTAAGATCAGTAGCGTGTGCTCTGAGCACATGAAGAAGTACACGAGCTTGATTACGTATTGTTTTCTTTATCTTGACTATGCCTCTACCAGAAAGTGAGCTTTGTGTATCCTGCTTTGACACAAGGAGAACTGGTCTGGTTTTCAAAATCCAGAGCAGGTCTGTTGCTCGTGTATGATCGGGTTCATTGACTAGCCATAGGTACAGTGCTCTCTCTGGTGTATATGGGCCTTTCACTGACATTAAGAAAATGAAAAAAGTAAATCTGTATCATCATAAAAACCTACTTGTAAACCCACAAAAATTAATGACATACAGGAGCAAGATTGGTAACTGTAATTGCTCTCATCTTTTTAAAATGTGGTATATTTCAGCTCAGCTTTCTTCGTGTTTTCATGTTTATGAAATAAGGAAAGCTGAAAAACTTTTTCAAAGCCAAAAATACTATACGCAGACATAGAAGATGTCTTGTGAAACTTTCTCAACTGGAATGATGTTCTGAAACAAAGGTCAGGAAGTCAAATGCTCTCTCTGACATTTTCTCTGCAACTTTACACCACAATGCTTTTAAAAATAAGTATTTCCTTTCTGTCAGATGGAAGGATGGAAGGCAAAATAATATCAAAATGAAAATCGTGGATTTGCGGTGAACAGTCTAGACCTTTTTTTTTCCAATTTAATGCCAATAAATGAAAAAAAAAAAACTGTAACAGACAAATACTCAAAAGTATGGGAGCCTTGAAATCCAGTCTTGATCCAGTCTCCACTGTTTTGATGGTTATTCTGAGGAAGAACAGCAGTTGAAAAAGAGTGAATCAATTCTAGAGTCCTGAAGTGTTTAAAATAATAATAATAAAAAAAGCTGTACCAACTATCTTCGGTTAGTGACAGGAAAGGGCTGAAAAAGGAACAGAGTTCGAAGCTTTTGAGCCTCTTTCTTCTTGGGTATTTCACAAAAGCAATCGATTAGTCATATACCTCCTGTGCTACAGGCGGGGATGCTTTGTCATCTCCTGTAGCCCTGCTTGGTGGCTGTAAGTATATGTTCTTGGAATGCACAAAAGCAACAAGTAAGACAGGGCTATATATGCTGATGAAGAAATGATTGATGATTGAGGTGATTCTATAGCTTTTTGAAGGTGGCTGTTTCTCCTTCGGATGAGTAACTTTCATCTTATGTAATAATGTTCCCAAAGTTGTTGAACTAAGCTGTTAGTACTTGTAAATTCGCCACAAAGGTATCTCTACAAGAACTGAACTGAACTAAATATGTGTGCGAGAAGCCCAGACATAAATGTATAGATATATGAAACGAGGTAAGCACATTTTGAAGCAGAAAACTCTGCAGATACAGACCTCACTGAGCTTTAACCTGAGAGACACACTTCTGTCTCATAGTGATTACAGGATTTAATGATACTGTTTTTCAGAGGAGAAAGAATAAGTTTCTGTTTGACTATTAGTGCCACATTGTTAGAATATTTTATTGTGTAGAGACATATATCCCCTATATAACACATATATCCCCCTGAGTATTTGAAAGCTCACAGAGACTGAATTTTACCTTATTGCTGTTTTCTTTGAATTGAAAGGGAGAAAACTTTGTGATCATTCCTGTTTGGCGTTGTTCCCTGGACTTGGTAGCTGTCTTCCAGAGTCTATCACAGATGGGAATACTGAGAAACAAGGCATGGGGCCTTTTGAGGAGTGTAGTGAGGAGTGATGGTTGGCATATACTTTATCCATGGTAAATGCCTCAATGTGTGCCACTGCCCATGCATGCTACGTGCCATAGTAAGAGTGAGAAGACTAAACTTCCTGATGAGAATTTTTGGAGGTTGGAACCTAGCACAGTAGGAGGCTGTTACAACTAGGGCATATGGGTACTGTGGCACTACAAACTTTTGGTAGTGTCAGTAACCAAAGGGTTTTAGGTAGAGTGTTTGAGAAAGCATTTTCATTTGCCGTTGTGGGCAGAGGTGGCTGTTTGTGGTCAGCTACGAAGATCACTGTTTCTCTTTTTCAGCCGCACAAAGGCAGCATGATGTTTTCTCACAGGTAGTGTTACAGGACCTGCTTTTGAATGTCCATCACTTTGAATGTTCATAGAAGTTGCACAACAACTCTCTTTTTCTTACATTTCTGTATTGTCTTTTTCTGGTAGAGATGTTGGAGCCCAGCCCTTTGCTTTTTTTTCATGTTTAACTTTGAGAAGACTTCCCCGCTATCTTCTGCGTGGAGAGAGGAAAAATCTCAACCACAGATGTGTTAGTGGAGGGAGTGCAGATTTTGAAAACAAATCCTAAAAAAAAAAAAAAAAACCCACACAACAACAACAAAACTCCCTGAAGTTTCTTTACTAGATTTTTGTGTGCAGCAAGAATTTTCATTTGCAAAAGAATTTTTTTTATTGATCTGGTAGTGTACCATGGTGGTGTTACCAAGAAATCTGGTGCTGGCAAGACCTGCCAGTGGATCGGGACTGTCCCTCTTCGGTGATGGAAGGGGTCGGGGTGATGGCAGTGACATGTCAAAGGGAGGAGAGGCTTGTGCAGGCAGTGTGCCTGCAGTCCCAAAATACCCCGCGCCGTTGATGTAGTTGGTTTATGCTGAGGGGAAAAAAAAGATCTTATTACGGTCTAGCAGGGCAGTAAACCGCAATCAAAACAGTTACATTCGTACGCAATGTGAAGAAGCTCAATTAATCCTGAGGCAAGTTCCAGAGGTCAGGTCCCTACGTCCCATGGCTTTGTGCTGGCAGAAGCCCAGCACCCAGGGAAAGGTCTGTCCTCACTGTTTAATTCCTCCCCCAGACAACCTCCCCGCCCAGAGGAAAGTCTCTCTGCGTCTCCCAGCTCGCCTTTGCATCTGCCTGGACATGGTGAGCACACCCAGAGACAGGCTACGTGGGCTGACCCGTGTGCTGGAGATGGATGGTGCCCAGTTGTCTCTTGAAGCGGCTCCTGGTGGTGCCGTTCCCTAGAGGCCCCGACCTCCCACCACAGCATCGCTGACTCGGGCAGCTGAGGGCTGGCACAGGCGGCCGGCCGAGCGTGAGAGGACACACATGAGGGTTTCACCATGGGTGGAACAAGATGGTGGTGGGTGCAGGCAACAGGTCGGAGTCACTGGAGTGTGGGATTTTAGGAGAAGAGCAGAGCAGTGGTGTGAGGAAGCGACATGAAAGGGTGTGCGGGAAGCAAGGACTGAGAAGGGGATGTCTGTTTGAAGCTGGTCCTTTGGTCTGGAAAAACGTAGCTGGCCTCTTTTGATATCGTTGGATGAGGAAAGCTGAGACAACCACTTGCAAGCTTCTTCAGGTCACTGTTGTCAGGCGTGCTTGTCCTCTGCCTGATGTTTAAGATGTCCTACCTGCATGTCCCTCTATGACTTGAGTCATGAGACAACTGTGAAAAGTTGGCCACATATTTAGTGATGGAGTTGTCACAACTCCAGCAGCAGAAAAGCTTCTATTCCATTAAAACATGTTTATTTTTAAGAGTAGCTCTTATAATGCTCATGTGCCCAACGGCCCAGTTATGCCCCTTGAATAAAAAACACTCAAACTACTTAGACGAGCCACTACCTTGACACGGTCTCATTTATCTTCTGAAGGGCAGGGATGAGTGGCCGTGGTGGTCTCAGTTCGCGGGTGCCACGGCCTTGCTGTCAGGTGGGGTAAGGGCAGGCAGCCTCCGCATTGCCCCGCGCTCTGCCTTCCACCGAGTCTATGTAACTGCCGCCCGTTATTTGTGGTACTGGAGCCGGCTTTTACGGTAAAGTCACACGTCAAGCGAGCTGTAGGCGTATGTAGCTGGAAGGATAGCAGGATCCGTGTGCACTGAAAGGGCGAAGGTTTATTCAAAGACGGAACAGTGCTCTCGTTTCCCGGAGTACACCAGCAGGTTGATAGGTTTACACTAAGTGTAAATGGGCTGCTACTGTGTTATATAAAGGTCTTTTGGTCCTGGAAAATCATGGAAGTTCAGCATTAAGCATCCAAGGAACTGTTTTTTTGTTTTTTTTTCCCCCCAGGTACTGAGGGGATGATTGCATGATTGAACATCTGGAAATTTCTTCTAATTTTGTTTCATTCATATGTAGTGGTGCTGCTACTACATTTATTGCCTCCTCCACAAAAACAGAGTAGTTAGCACATGTTAGAGAGCTGCTCTAAGATGAATCCTCATGTTTTGTTGTTAAATATTTTTTAGGGTCCTGCAGCTTTTTTTTTTTTTTTTTTTTCCTTTTAATGTCGGCAACACATTACCGACCTTCTTTACCAGCATATGTTTGGCTATATTGCATTATTTATAATGAGGCCAGAAAGGGTAATTTTCACTCTCCTCCACAGAAAATAATACTATCATCAAATAAGATTCCAGAAGGTTTTAAAGAAATAACTAAAACAAGGCTTTTTGTGAGTTTTGGTAGACACTATCTCAGATGGAGTATGGTTTTATTAATATGATATCATAAGTATATTCTGCTACATTTTCCATTAAATATAATATAATAGGTTTGATTGACACTTGAACAAATGTTTCTTTGCATTTCTATGTCTATGCAAAGCAGCTAATCATGATTGATAGAAGAATTACAACTATAATGGTATATGTGACATACACAGTGTAAGTGGTAGCTTGTATTTTGCATCAAAATAAACAAAAATTTTAATTCTCTGTCTATCAGCTATTAAATAGTTATTGTCCATTACAAATGCTTTTTACTCCATGATAGCTGAAAAGTGGCTTGTCCCTTTGTAAACTATTTAATTTTCGTTATGAGGTGGCAGGGTGAGCATAGGCAAGGCAGTCTAGTCAACTGTAAGTTTACCATAGCATTTATATTGCAGCAGTTCTGCTGATACTGTCTTACCTGCCCATAAGACATGAGCTAAGAAGAAATCAGACATCAAATACTGAATACAGTTTCAGTAAGGAAAGAAGAGGCAGCGTAAGAGTTGAAAGGTTAGTGCTCGTCGGTGCAAATGAGTTGCCTTTTTGTTAGCATGTTACTAGGATGTGGTACGGGCATGAAGGATGTCAGAAATAAGACGTAGAAGGAGACTCAAGAAGTCTAGGAGGAGGGAATTAGAGAAAGAGCATGTGTTTGCCATAAACATATGCATATGCATGCCGTAGGATGCTAGGTGCCCTGCGAATGAAGGAAGAAATGAAATGCATATGTGTGGATTTTTGATACTCATGTGGCTCTCCTCAATGGAAATACTGAATAGGAAGGGAAGAAAGTTACTGGGGAGTTCCTAACCGTGTTAGAAGAGATAAATACTCCTGTGTTGTATTCTTGTTTGAAATAACTCAGTTACAATCTTTCTTTTACATATGCGCATTTTTGAGTCTGAAATATGCATATGTTCTGAAGTCATTCGTTTTTAAAATCACTTTGGGAAATTGCTAGATGAATTAACTGCATGTAAACTGCAGTTTATATAGAATGGTTTCTGCTCACATTCTTTCACTTTTCACCTTCTTTTCTTTGCAACCTGTTGATGGAGGGATTAGATAAACAACTAATTAGTAACCAACCTGGGTTTTTTTTCATATAAATGACATATAAATGGTTCAAAATAAGTAATTAAAAAAAAACTTTTTTGTTTGTTTGTTTGATTTCTTTGACAGCTTCAAATAGGTCAGGTCCTGGAAACACTTCATCGTTGTCCTTGCCAAACTCAACAGCAGCCAGAAAAAGGAAAGAAGAGGAAACAAGATTATAGGTCTTGCAAACCACAGTGAGAGGGTAGAGATAGATGGGAAAGTTTGTTAATAACTTAAATTCCATCTTTTTGTCTTGCGACATGAACCATAGTGTGAGAAGTGCAAGAACTCAATGAGTGTCTTTGATATTGCAAAACATTGCATGTTTCATGGTTGCTTTCTTTTAATTTGTTTTGCCTCCTTTTTTTATTGCAACTTCTCAGTAGAGCTGTGGAGTGGGGCAAGTGACATCATAAGCAAGATGAGGCGAGAGGGAGGGAAAAGGCTTAGGGAACATTGCGTTTCCTTGTACAACATTCCTATTCCAGTAGTATGTCATAAAATAGTTGATAAATGGGAGTGGAAGAAAGTTGGAAATAAAGTTCATAATAGAAGGCTTGATAAAACTGGAAGCATATTTTTTTAAATAATTTGTCTCTCTTGCTTGCCAATCCAATTATTTTCAGTAATGTCAAGCTCTTCTCAATACATTATATAGTGAAAAAGCAATTACTGAAAGACCTAAATTGGTAGCGGAAAAACTGTTGCGATTAGACTGGTAAATTCATTCAGCCACACAGTGAAAAATCACATCTGAGTTATAAATGGTTCCCATGTGTATAAATAAAAGTAGAGAAAATCATTTCGAATTAAACCTTCATGTCAGATTAATAAAAAACAAACCAGAAGTTCAGCTGGGTAACTGTGTTGGGAAATTCTAGTGAGGTGAATAAATGGCAAGCTCTTGCTACCAGTCAGGCGCCTTTATAGATATAATATTTTGTATTGACGCGGTATCTTTTGGGGAGTGGTTAAGCCATGCTGAAATGGTCATGCAGCAGGCATTCTGGGGTCTTCTGCCTTGCTTTCCCAGATGTCTTTTATGAAGGCAATAGTTATACTTCAATGCTTAGTTGCTTGTCCTCCAGCTCTTATATTAGTATCCTCCTGAAGTGTCCTGTTAGGAGCAGGACAAATAAGCTGACACTTGTTCATCGTGGGTTGAGGAAGCATACTGGAAAATTTGAGAATTTAGGCTAACCATTCCCCATACAAGCCTCTGTTTTATTCCATAGTTTTAGTCATTTGATCCCGAAATAACGAGAGTTGGGACCCTACAATGGCTAATTCTTAAGGGTTAGTTTAAGCACTTGCTGCTTCAGTGTGGCATGGTAGGCTCTGCTGTGAGAGATGAGCATTCAGGAATTAAGCATCAGGACTGCCATTCTTCCTCACCAAGCTGACCCTTCAATAGTTTTTTCTTTTTATTTCTTCACCAGTTTCATGTTATCTTTCGTTGAAGCTAGTGGGAATTGGATGTGTCCAGCGCTCCTGAAAGGATCGGGCATTAATTAAAAGAGAAACTGTTTGACTCTGCCACAAATGATTGTGAAAGTTCAGTTACTGAGATGGCTTTCTGACCTTACTTGCAGCTCGCTATGGAAATAGCCTGTATTTGGGGGGGAGGGGGTTTTAAGCTTGTTATTGTGTAATATATATTTATATCTTTTAAGTATATAAACACATATTGCTATGGTAATATTAGCTTCTCTTCTACTTTGCTGCTGCTTGTGTTTTCTAAGATGCTTTTACCAAGGATTATCATAATAAATTACAAATCTTTAAATAATTGTTTATGAATGCTCTGGCTTAAGCTAATTATGCATGTGAGGGCTAGTTTAATATTTGTTTGCAAATGGAAACTATTTTTCTTAGCTGTTTGCGGCTCTGAACAGCTGAAGGGTCTGCAAACAGATTTGTCGGGATGAAAATAGTAAAGCTGTGCTGCTAGGCCGTTTCTCTTTGGTTCTCTATGGGAAGCATGATGTCTCTCTAATCAGATAGTGGGAATGTTTTCTTCTCCAGGCCTGAGTCACTTGTGAGGAATGCTGAGATTACTGGGCGAGCTGAATTCTGTCACTGCCTTCTTTTCTACTGTGGAAAGGGAAATTAGCTTGCCTTTGGACTTCTCTCTCTCTTTTCCAGTAAAGCTTCAGGTGTTCCAGAACACTTTACTACAGATTGAAATCCAAGTTTGTTTAATGGTATCTTCTTTCCTTGTCTTTTGCAAGCACCTGAGTAGATGCGTATCTCTTTTAGACTTCACTGTGGAGTGTTTGCTCTGGTATGTTGTCCGTGCTGCTGCAGTATAACAACAGAATAACATTCTGTTCTTACTTTTTGGGGGTATAAACACAAATATTTAATTGTTCATAATCTCTTAAGTGTACAGTATCAATGTAATAGATATTTTTTCCCATTTCAGATATAATAGTAATCATAACTAACCGATATCAACACCTGTATTGAAATGGTGCTTATACTTAAGGCAGGATTCTCTAAAAAGATTTTAACAACTATCTTCTTTCCTAAGTAAGTAATAGGGAAACTCAAAAGGAACTTAACTACTTTAACAGTTAAAATTAAAAGGAAAACAGTTGTGTAAAGAAAGAGATGCCTCCTCAGGTTGCTCCAGAGTAAGCACTAGTATCTAAATATTGAATCCTGTCAAAGGTTCATGATTTGGCCGTGGGCCGGATTTTGATATGCTTGATTTCACTGTGGTGTATACTACAAAAATATCCCCTCTGAATTTGAGGAAAAGGATTTAAGACTGGTTGAAATGAATAACTACTTGTTGAAGTAATTTCAGCAAAAACAGTGATGCAAAAATGAGTTAATACCCTCGTGGCTAATGCACCTTCATTTATGTCTCCTGGAGATTCATCACACATAGTTTACAGCCAGCATAAGCAAATAGAATACCAAGGCCTGTAGGCAACAGTGAGGACACACTTCACATACAGTCCTAATGGAGCAGGAGCAAAGCTCCATCTCTCTTCCTTTGCGCCTTGGCCCAGGCTTTACCTTCTAGAGCTGACTACAGCAGCCTCGACCTGCTCTAGGCACTGCTGCGGTGGAACAGGCTACCAGGGATCGGCCTGTGTTTCCTTCCACCTTCGATGTCCAATCCCCAAAGAAGAAAGTGTGGAGAGAAGGTGCCGTGTAGGTGACAACGCCAGCTCTGTGCTGCTGTGCAAGTTCTTTCTGTCCCTTGTTGGAATAACAGGAAATCAGCCCAGAATATGAATGCAGTTATCCGTAGGTATCACAGGCTTGTGTGCCCCCTTTAACTGGTGTGTGCCTGTGGATTGCCTTCCCATTGATTCTCCTACTGTTGGAACAGTAATTACTACAGGCAAGACTCTCAACAACTAGTAAAGATAATTTCAATTTTAGATATGTTACTTTCTCAAAGAGGCATATTTGTTAGGAACATGTTTATGCTCCAGTCCCATTGACGTCATTGAAGAAAATGGCAGAACTTTCCATGAGGGCAGAATTTTAATCAGGGGTCCTGTAACATTAGGAGTGATGATAGACTGTGTCCCAGTAAATGCCCCATTCTGCTTTTTCAGTTCTCCACGGTGATGACTACCTTGCTGATTAAAAAAAAACCAAAAATGCGTGGAACATTTCAATTCTTGAAAGGTAGTCATTTCATTGAATCAATGAGAAGGTCTAATTAATAATCCAAAATAAAATTAAAATGTGTCATTATGCTAAGTTTTCATGTATTATGTTGTCATTCTTTTTTCAAAGGTATCTTAATTTTTTTAATTATCTGTTACTTTTTTTTTGCCTTTTCTTACTTCTTTGGTCTGATTGCTCATTTAAATTCTCCTCGTGTTCTGATGCCTTGAATTTTTGTTCACTATTGGCATCCCGTTTCATTCTCTGGTCTCTCTGTTTAGTTCTCTCTCTCTCTCTCTTTTATTTTTTCCCTATATTTGCTGTATTATGCTTTCTTCTCAGTCCCCTACTGGGTACTCATTAATTTCCTGCAAACTGATCCCTTCAGGCATTCGACACATACTTCTACAGTTCTTCTCTTACGTCTTTGTGCTATATTAGAGTCAATGCTGGTTATTATTTCTATTTGCCAATATAATTTTCTGAAACCTTTCTATAATTAAATAAAATGAAGGCAGGTATATGTTTCAGGGTAGGTAACAAGGCCAGAAATGAATTATAGAAGTCAAAGATCAAATCTTGACTTGCTGAATCAGTTGTCAGGTTTCCTCTCAACTCCATAATGCCTAGATTTCATTTGAATTTTCTGCTAGGATAACCTTATTATTTTTGATTATTCACATTTAGATCATGCCCTTTCTGCCCCTCACTCTCACTCTCCCAGTAATGATACGTTATTGACTCGTGACTTGTCCTCTGATTAACAAGCTGATTAACAAGAAAGTCCAGGTAGCAGAAATGGAAAATGCTCCCGCTTAGTTTAAATGGAATATAAATTAGTCTTAGTAGGGCTAGTTCAAAATATCTAAAGCACCATACAGGTTTTAACAATGCAACGTCTGAGACTGAACTCAAGAGACAGAACCACAGATGGCGAAGGACGTCCTGCGCATCTGAGTCCTCCTTCAAAGACATTTGTTTTGTTGATAGCACATATTATCTCAATATGTTTTTTGAGCAAACATGAAAAAGGAATAACAGTCATAAGAGCAGAGAAATGTACTTCAAATTTAACTTGAAAACCCACATACAGTTTTGCAACCTGCGTCTTAAAAGCTACTTTAAAGCATTTGGAAAAGAGAAAGAATTAAGTTCCGAATCTTAAAATATGCATTTCTGTAGTGAGTAGCAAGGTATGATCTGCATGTGAGTTTGGCAAAACATTCTTCCTGCTTCTAATGATTCCTTTATGAACATAAACAATTTCCTTGGGGCTAGATTAAAAAGCAGAGAGAAGTGACACAGCACAACAGACACAGCACAGACTTTTAAAAATACCTGGCCTTCTCCAGAGCAGAATATGTAGCCTTGAAAGTGTGCTTAACCTTGCTGTGCAATGGGAAGAAAAAAGTGGGTAGCTGTAGCACAGACCTGCCGACGTGACAGATGGGAAGCCACCCCAAATGCAATTGAAGCAGGTCTGTCATCCTCCAGCATGATCTGGGAGTCAAACTCCAGTTTTGTGGGAAAGCTACAGGCACGAGGTTGCAGACAGTCCTCCTCACCTGTCCTACACCTACACTTTTGTATATATTCCTGTATCTGCCTTCTGGTCTAACTGTGAGGCTCTTTCTAAATCCGTCTTTGGGTTGCTGAACTGCTGCCATGGACATCTCTCTATCCTGCAAGGGTGCAATCTCGTAGCTGTACTTTGGGAAAGCACCTTGTGAACATCTCCCCCATGGAGTGACACTGCTCGGTCACTCTTAGATGATCTATCGGGAAGCAGGACTGAGCTGTGAAGGGCTGACTTGGCTGATGATGAGTTTTCATTGGTTACACTGGAAGAAGGATTCCAGATGCACAGGCATTTTCACTTTTAAGTTACACATCTACCTACCATCCCTTTTAGGCATCCAGCCCAAACCTTTCTGCTTTGGTTTCCTACCTGTAAACCAGAGTGATTATTGAGAGCTAGATACTTTACAGGAATGTGAGTTTTGTGAGTTCAATGGGCTATATATTTTGCTGTGAATCTAGCTTACAAACTAATCAAAATTGATATATTCTTGCTAGTCACAAGTGATAGCACAGAACAAAGCAGAGAGGACCATCTTTAAAATGGAATCGAGCATGCTCATTCTTTATGCTCTCAAAATCTTGGAAGAAAAGCATCTATTTCCTTCATGTGCTTTTCTCCCTATAGCATGTCCTGTAATGACCAGATTGATATTCCTTAGACTAAGCTTATCTTCTGCCTTGCTAACATGACTTTTCAAGGCCTTGCACTGCTTAATACACTCACATATGATAAAATAGCGTTGGCCCCATCCATACCACTTCACTGTTTGATCACCAGTCTTTCTCATCCTTTGCCACTTGGAAAATTTACTCAGATAACGCAGTCTCACTCCTCAGAGATATCAACAACTTAGCATGGCTCTAACTCTTTTTACGGAATGCTCTTTTGGAATGTATCAAAAATATTGCAGAATGTACTCTGAAGGAGCCTAGTCACCCAGGATCAGAACATGCTTTTCCTCTTTGTATCTCTACTAAATGCTGAATGATTTTGCAAAATAAATACTGCTGGGAACCACACGGGAAAAGCTGTGAGCCTGAGTCAGGCTCTGTTTCACCATGTGGAGAGGCTTTCCAAGCCGACGGCCCTCTTGCTGGTTGAGACATCCTTCTGAAGTGGGGGAGCGGGCTGCTCCGGACAGCACGGGCTGGAACAAGTGAGGGTGGTGCTGCTCTTGCTGGTGTTTGCTGAGGGCCTGACGTGCTTTCCACTCGGACGGGCTTGTCTCCCAGCACACACATGTGCAGCAGGGACAGGTATGGGGGCTGCGGTCTGTGCTGGGCTGGTGGCAGCTCCCCGGCTGCGGCAGCCTTCCCTGCTCGTTTGCCACCCACTAATTGGCTATACAGGCATCCCCAGGGACCTTTTAAATGGGGCGTCACAGCCAATGAGGGGGTTCTGCTTTCGGGATTTTTGCTTTCTTGTTTTGTGTAAAGGTGGTCTCAAGCTTCTAAGAAGTAAGTGATGGTTCTGGGTAACTTAATTTTTGAATCATAACCTCAAGACACTCAAGAACCATTCAGCTCAAAGAGCTTCAAGACGTGCAGGGTCATAAGCTAGTTTGGAGGTAGAATTTTTATACAAAAAGCAGTGCATGAGGTGAGCAACCATAGAAAGCAAGATCATCAGCAAGATGCTCCTTGTTGGAGGCTTCACTACTAAAATTTGGAGGGAGAGCACCAGAAGCAACACATGCAGTCACGCCAAAGCAGCAAGCCCATTTGATGTCTGAGGAACTAGGATAGGCTGAAATTTTGATGCCATAGAAACGTTTTCCTTAGGGAAGTATGTCTGTATAAGGTACAGAAAATTCCCTTTCTGTCCAAGACTCTGATGCCTAGGTATCTTACTGAGGATGCAGTTCAACTGTTCTGCTCTTATGCTTGTAAAACATAAATGTAATGTGCTTCTGTATTTTTCTCATTTCTAACAGTAGTTGTAATTGCAGGGTTAGATGCTTTTTGACATTCACTGAGGAGCTGAATTGACATCCGAGCCCAGATTTCTTGTCACACATCATTACCTGTCAAAGGTGTTTGTCAGATGAGTGGTGACTTGAATAGAATAGGTCTCCTACTCAAAGTATCCCTGCTGGTGTTAAAGGGGTGCCTCAGCTTTGGGAAACGCTCTTCGACTGAATGCCACAGAAACTGCTAAGTGAGCAGGGCAGGGCTACAGCAGTGTGTCAGGGTCAGAGCTGCAGCGATTTTTTGGACAAGGTAGGGCAAAGATACTGATTTACCCTGAATTTACAGAAATGAAAGAAATTGTAATCCGGTAGGCATTAGACTATTTCACTAAATAATAGGAGTTTTTGTATTTTTGCTGTTTTTTTCATAGCTAATAGAATAAAATTCATAATGTAATGATGTAAGGAGTATAGCTGTATGGAAAGTGGATAGTTAATATCAGATAAAGTTAAGGACATCACCAGAAACTCCTGAAAGACAAAGAAAGTCTATCTACTTTGTGAAGACCGTAGAACACTATTACATAACAGTATGAATTGGAAAATTCCCTGCTTTTTAGATTCAGTAGGATATATTTTGTTTTCAGATATGACTTTTTAAAGAATTATTTCAATAGGGAAAAAAAAAAAGCTCTAAAAAGCTCTCATTCTCAAGTTCAAGAGATGATGTCAAGGTAATTTTTCCCTTTCATCTTTTTATCTCTCTCCTCCAGCCTCTCAGCCTTTAGCTGTAGGAAAAGTGTTGAATCTAAACAGGATCCTTTAGATTTTTGTACTTGGATCTAGTACCAATAAATAATAATAAAAAAAGGGTACACAGTATTCCCTGTAAGAAGCAAATAGAAACTGCAGTATTTCAAACTGCAGTGTAATCTGTTTACTGGAGATGCTGATATGCATCTGCTTGGATAAGCAATAGAGATATTTATTCAAATACACAAAGCAGGTGGTAAGTGAACCAAATGTCTCGTATGCAGACGTGTTTACAATGAAATTTGTCCACTTTGGAATGAGGGAAGTTGCACATCACTTAGTCGTTTGCTCTTCTGAAAGATTCAGAAGCACTCCGTGCAAGTTCAGCACGAGAAACAGCAAATTTATATTCATGAGCTCCATTGTGCAAGGCTGCTCAGATACGGCAGCTAAAATAATATGATAGTGCTTTAGCAATTGAGTTCTAATTGGCTTAACTGAGAACGGGATTCAGTCTTTGTGTTCTGAATGCCTTTCAATCTGGTGCATATATGATTAATGTTGGTGAGTCACTTTTGATGGGAATTTTAGCTTTTCCTAATACACCAAGATAGGGGACTTTCTGCCCCTCCCACCACCAGTTTAAAAATGCTGCAAAAGACAGAAAGAAGGAGGTAATTCTTCAGGTTTTCAGCGTTGCACACGTAGCTAGTAGCTGATCGACTGGCAGTTGCTGCACAAGTGCCCCTGCAAACCCACCAGGACAACTGAGATAAGAGTGTAAGTAGATTGTAACTCACTTGAGAAATGAATGATTCTCACTGCTGGATTCAGAATTTAGATAAGCAAGGTGGGCTGGTGTGGAAGAAAACGGTCTTGAATACAGGAAGGCAAGTCAAAAACTGTCTCTCATACATGTCCATTGTAAAAGATAGTGTCTGGTGAGCTGCTTATCCCTGTTGGAACATGTGTTGGGAAGAATCTGATGCTTTATGTGCATAGGTTAGCCTCAAAAGCTTGCTGAAGCTGGATATGAAATAATGTAACCGTGTCTAGGCTACTCTTCCATATGATTTTAGAAAATGGTTTATTCCTACGTTTTACTCTTTGTTCTGCAGAATGACTGTAATACATAGCTTGATTATGACATTCAGTTTCCACAGAACTAATGAAGTGGGGAGGAATGGCTTAGAAAACAACAATTACTGTGAAAATATCATCCAAAACTGACAGAGGTGCTCAGCTCTAAGGGGCATAGATTCTTCTGTACCTAGAGACCAGAAACTCAAAAAATGGCAGTTTGTAAATGTGTGATAAGTCCTAAGTGGTATTTTGAAGTGTTTAATCAGGCTACTGAGATAATAATGATTGAATCCAAGAGATCTTAGGCAGTTAACTAGCTTCTGTTTCAGAAAACCCTATTAGACCTCCGTGTGTAATTTTTGACTTCTAAATACCATTTTGACTTCTAAATACCATTAAAATATGGTCTGATACTTGCATGTATATGTTTCACGTGAAATTTGAAAGCTACTCATGTTAATTTTGACATTGAAGTACAGAGCCCCTGCTTTAATCACGTTCCTTGCATATTTTAGCATCGGTATCCGTATCATTCATCTCTTTAAATTTTAGTTGTAAGATACAACAGGACAAGGCTAGCCTCTGCTACCACAGGCAAATGTATCGTATAATTCTTTTCCTGACAGCAGTGATACTCGCTATAGATAACCTTGCTTATGGATTACTGGCCTGTAGGAATTTGCTCTTGCACCTTCTGTCTAATACATTTTGGACTAGCACATCTACCAAAGTGGGCTGAGTAGAGAGCATATGATTACAATAGGTGTAAACACTCGTGACATCTGCAATGCCACTACTGCTTGGTATTCACGTGGTTGGTAGATCCATATGCGTGGTTCATTATATTATGGAAAAATAATGGAGTTCAGTTCGTGTGCTGCTGCCAGATTGAGAGAAAAAAAAGGAACGCTTGGAAAAACATTTGAAAAAAAATACATGTATATCATCTGAAGGATGCAGAGCCAACACTTCAGAAGGTGACTTCCTTAAAAAGGAAAAAGATTTGAAAATGGTTCTGTAATTTAGTGTAGCAGAGGTCTGGTGCTTTCCTTCTCCCTGCCTCCTTCTGCTCTTCATAGCTTTGCAGTTTGCTTTTCAAGAGCGTAATGACATGCTCGGAGTAGCTGGAGAAGCGTGTTCACGTCTACCTCAGAGCAGAAGAAGGATGAATGCTGTGGCACTACACTGCTAAGTAGTGTGCTGATTTGAACACCGAGGGGAAAAAGAGTATTTAGGTCAAAAGTTTTTATAATCTAATCCTTAATTCTAATGTTTGTTTTCAGAACTCTCTGTAGTAATATTTTCTGAATAAGTCTATTAGCTTCTTCATAAACTATGCTGCCTTGGTGGTTTTCATAATTTAACATTTTATTAAAAACCTCATACTGCAGACAGAAGGCGTCTAGGTCAAACTCTTGGGTGCCTTGAAATAAGCACTAGGTATCAAACACACATGCCAGTTGGCAGCTGCACTTACCCATTGAGCAAGGATAAACTGTTAGCAACCCTACAAAGAACTGCTTATGGATATATAAATATATCTATAAAATATAAATATATACGTATAAGGCTACTAGCTCTAAGCTCATGCAGTGCATCCAAGATGACTCTTCAGGTAGTTTTGAAAAAGGGCAAGAGCAGAGAAAGAGCTAAGGCTGCGTGAGGAAAAGCAGAGGTGAGTGTAGGTGTGGGTGAGGATGGAAGTCTGTTTCCCCAGTACTCCGGCTTGTTTCTGCCCTTCTCTGTATTTTCCTTTTCCTCCCCTGCACGTCTCTGTGTCACACAAGGGGTGGCTGGCCCTCCCTTTTCCCTCCTTTGCCTCCGCAGAGTACCTGTGGGATCCGGAGGAATCGGTTAGCGAGCCTGGGTACCAGGGATCCGCTGGCACAGGGCCGCGTGTGGGCTGGCTCTGCACCACTGGCCTTAAATTATGAATCTTAGCGCCTGGGCAGGCTGCTAAAGGACGTACAATTGCTCTGTAATCTGCACCTTAAGCTTGTGGTCCTCACCACACACTCTTGCACTTGCTCTAACTGAATGGCTTGTGGAAAAATGCACCCGTTTTGATTATGTGCTTTCAGTATAACACCTACGAGCGACTGTGACAGCCACTTTCTAAATACCCTGTGTGGAACATAATGTTTTTGTTATTCTTCTGAAAGGTAATCAGAAAAACAACCTGGTACATTGCCTTCTCTCTGCCTTCTCTGAACTCACGTTTTCTGTGTACCAGTTTGAGCCTCTTTGGAGATGGCGTGCTTTTATAGCTCACCTTTTCAAAGTTTTATGTTGTCTAGAAAGCTCAAAGGAAATTACAGCTTTTCTTTAGATCATTTGGTGTATTATGTAAGGCACATTGAGAAAGAAGTTAGAAAAAGAAGATGGAATAGCATCTTGCTTTGCAACCACCTGCAAAACTTAGACCTCATCCCTGTTTTCTTAATTGTTATTTCCAATGGGACATTTATGGGCATGAAGAGCTTTTCTAGCATTCACCTTTTTTGTCAATTTTTGCAGTTCTGCGATGTGTCAAATGGGCAGCTCCACAAATAGTGCTTTGAAATATGTTGTGAATTCGTGCTTGATAGAGTGATGGGGCTTTTATAGTTAGTCATCCCAGTGGGAACAGATGAGGAAAGGAGTCTATAAATTACCCCTGAGCTGTAGCCACATCTGCCAGGTTTCTTAAAGGCAGCCATTACTCTCACTGATCATGTCAAGATATGGATGCCTTCAGCTGATGGCTTGTAGGAGGCCCGCTTAGGGGCTCAGAAATATCTGATGAAGCAAAGAAAGGCAGCCACAGCTGTGGTAAACAATGGCTATTTTAAGATGCTTATGTGAAATTTAGATACAGGTCAAGGCAACCAGGTAGATAAATTAGTGAGTCTTTCATTTTCCATCTCTAGTGTGTCACTTTGCTGTCAGAATGCTGTCCCTAGAGCTGCATCTACTAATCTTCAAAAATGGATTGTGCTGCATAGTAAGTGGTCAGTGTATAACAGTTAAAATAACTAAGTGATGCCATCTGCTGTCTTAAAAGCTTATTTAATAATGCATTTAATGATGGAATTGTTCACATAAGAAGAAGTGGAAACAGCATGCACTGATTACAATGTCCAAGCTGTGACATGCTGATCTGTATCAAAGATCTGTATCAAAGGTATACTAAATATATGTGGTTACATACAGTAGACTGCAGAATGTCAAGGGATTGTGATACCAGTGTCAGTCCAGAATAACTCCTTAGTAAAAGTAGATTTTTCAGATAAATGGAGACATTTGCTGAATTTTCCTTCCTTCCTTCCTTCCTTCCTTCCTTCCTTCCTTCCTTCCTTCCTTCCTTCCTTCCTTCCTTCCTTCCTTCCTTCCTTCCTTCCTTCCTTC
>PTEX01000140.1:147836-331107 GCA_003342815.1 Eudromia elegans | reverse complement strand
CTTCCTTCCTTCCTTCCTTCCTTCCTCCCTCTCTTCCTTCCTTCCTCCCTCTCTTCCTTCCTTCCTCCCTCTCTTCCTTCCTCCCTCTCTTCCTTCCTTCCTTCCTCCCTCTCTTCCTTCCTCTTCCTTCCTTTCTTTCTTCTCTGAGAGGATAGATGCAGAATCCTGTGGAACAGAGAGTAGACTGGAAAAATGTGACACATCAACCTTTTAAATATGTTTATTAAAACATTTTTCTGTGTAGCGTAATTCTTCACAACAAATGGATTTGTAGCATAACTTGTTACCCACAATGATTTTACTTTTAGGTGGTTTATGGAAAGAATTAACCTGACCGTGGACTTCAAAGAATTTGAGACTCACAGCTGTTTAAGGCATGTTATTCAAAGAGAATTCATGCGACACCTCAAAAAGGTAGAACAGATCACAACATTTCACCACTGAATTTCTACAGGAAAGTAAATTTCAAATGAAGTTTACTTTAGGATACAATGCTCAGCCTTGAAAAAGTAACTCTTTTAGAGAACATAAAATACCCAGTCACTTACTTTAGATGTGTGTTTAGAGTATTAGGTTGCTTCAGTTTCTGATCGCAAGAGTTAAAGGCCTATGTTCTTCCAAAGCAGCTACATATAATTGCATTTCAGAGGCGTGGGTGAAACATTGTAGGCTGATATGAAAGTCTTGCAGTTATCAATATTTAGAAGATACATATATTGGTGTAGAATGAAAGAAACAGAATTAGTATTTAGCATTTAAATCTTTGCTGTTGGTTTTTGCAGTGATCTGTAGTGAGCAGAAGTAATTGTAGCCTCCTATACTTCTTGAAGACCATAACAGAAATGCTCTGAACTCTGTAAAGGACAATGTAGATACTGCAACAGCTTGTAACTTTCCTGAATAGAGATACCTATTTAAGTTTGGTATGAATAAGTTTATGACTGCACATAAATTTATGCACCCCCAGGGTCTGTGTTTTTGTGTGTGTGTGTGTGTTTTTCCCCAAGTACCTAATTCCAGGGTAGGAAGATACACAGTCTGTGCTTTTTCATGCTTTTACGTAGCTCAGCTTGCATGGCAAAACTCATTCTGTATGGCTGTGTCCACTGGCGCATGTGCTACCTTGGAGCTCTCCCGTCCAAACGTTGTAATAATATAAGCCTTTCGTTACTTCCTCCCTCACTACGTGGGATGAGACTAAGAAATGGCCAAAACAAACTGCTAAATGGATTCCATAACTAGCAATTCCTAAGAGAAGTGTCACTTTCCAGCCACCTTTTAATCCAAGTGTCTGCAAAGGGGCGTAGCACAGTCCATGCTCTAGCTTGGTGTGAGGAGCTTAGTGTGAATTTACAGCTTTCTCGTAGTTTGGCATGCCTTTTTATGGACACTTTCTGTAAGCTTCCTTCCCTTGCAGCCAAATTTTCTGATCTGGAGTACTCAGAAATCTGAGATGATTGAAAATTACTGAAGAAGATTTAAAAAAATACTCATCGGTGTCTTTGTTGATTCTTTTCTAAGTATTCGTGTTGTATCTCCATACTTCTTTCCAGTACTATAAGAGCTAAGGCATAACTTTAAGAGGCAAAATAAAATGTGAAATTGAGATTTCTTCATAGTCATAAATTAGGCTTGAAAACCTGGGAGTTGAAGAAAAAAAGCCCACGTTCATTGCAAAGTGACAAGTGTCTGTCATACAGAAGCTGTGACTCTATGGAATTGTGATTCATTTCCTTATATGCAATTCTGCTGCTGTAATTAGTCTTAAGTGGTTGCGAAATGTAAACAAAGCCTTGCATCTCAGTTTGGATAATCTCCAACCAATTACAAAGAAGACATAATCTTGGTAATATAATCTGTAGATTTCTGTATATTTCCAGGACACGTGCTGTACTTTCATAATTCACATCAATAATGCACTTCTGTAACAATGTCAGGAAATATTATGTCTTTGCCATGAAAAGCCTTACCTGAAGGAACAGTAAAGATACAGCACTTGTTGGAAGAAGCAGGATCTTTTTCATGAAATCATAAAATCTCAAGGAGTCCTTGAGAGGATGTTTTGAAGGTTTAATGAAATTGTAGAAATGTACTAATGTTCTGTTTAGCAGATCCATCTCAGAAAGTGATGACAGGCCGTTAGCAAAGTTTTCCTAGAAATGTCTGGTCTTTTGGATAATGTATGACCTCATCCAGTCCAGACTGGCGCTTGAATTCCTTCATTTCTATAGGATAAGGCATTATCAGGACAGGCAGGTAAATGGTCAGTGATTCTGTAAGGTGCCACAGAAAGCAGAGTGTGGATTAAAGGCACAGAGGATAGGAGGAAAGGACAAAGAAGAAGCAAAGACAGCAAAATGAATGAGAAGGCAGAACTGGCTTCTTGTCAGATTGCCCACCTGGACTTTTTACTCCTCACTAAATGTTGCATATAACTAAATGCTTCATTAGCTCTAAAAGTAGGCACGAGGGAGTTCTCTTCCTATTTCCCAGTGTGTTTTTTGCTTTCATGATTCTTTTTCTGTTTCAGCACAGTGCTGTTTCCAGGCAAGCCAATTTGTGTGTTTTAAAAGCAGATAGTAAAAGAGTAGTAGGCAACTCAGATTGTGTGAGCAAAACACTGAAATGCTTACGTGAAGTGCAGACATGAACAGCTACAAATGCAGGGAACCACGAATATGATCAATACTTGTCTTTATTCTCAGTAGCCCCCCTGTGGGAATAAAAGCACTTTGATGCCTCCTCTGCTTTCTGCTTTAAGGGCTGAAAGGAAGTGTGCTGAATTGCCAAAGACCTCTGGTCCGGTGTAGAGAGACAAAGACGATTAAGGGACTGGAGCATATACCATATGAGCAAAGACTCAGCGAGCTGGGCCTGTTTAGCCTGGAGAAGATTGAGAGGGGATCTGATCAATATGTATAAGTACGTGAGGGGAGAATGTAGGGAGGAGGGGGCTAAACTATCCTTGGTGGTGGCCATTGACAGGACAAGGGGTAATGTGTACAAATGGAAACCCAGGCAGTTCCATGTCCATGTGAGGAGGAACTTCTTTCCTGTGAGGGTGACAGAGCCCCGGAACAGGCTGCCCAGAGAGGCTGTGGAGTCTCATTCTCTGGAGATCTTCCAAACCCGCCTGGATGCCACCCTGTGCCATGTGCTCTAGGGGTCCCTGCTGGAGCAGGGGGGTTGGACTAGGGGGTCTCTAGAGATCTCTTCCAGCCTCAACCATCCTGTGATTCTGTGATTTACAGTCCAGTACCTGTGAGTAAGTGATAGAACTGAGCACAGTTGCAAATAATACTTTCTTATCTTTAAGCAGTAATAGCAGCAATGCCGACAGTGCAGTTCTCATCTCTGGAACAGAAGAGATCATCTGGTTTGGTCCTAACATTGAGCTCTCTGGTAATTAGCAGCAGAAGAGAAAGAGTACTATGGGGGATGCTTAGATTACATGCTTGGTAGACTAAATAATTGGCCGGGATCTTGGGAGGAGGTTGTTGGGTTAAAAGAAATTTTTCTCTTTTCATAAGCATGAGCCTTTATATTTTTCAGTATCATGTTAGAAAGTTTCACTTAGCACAGAGTGTTTCTGTGTGGCCTAGGATTTGGATGATGAATACCGGATTTTCAAGGAAGTTTAAAGCTTAGGGGATAGGTTGCAAGTGTGAGGTAAGATTTTATTGCCTTGGAATGATTTGCTAGTCCCTTCAGCATTACCCTGTTTTGTTACCTCAATTTGTCTTTAAGATTTTATAAGTTGTTTTTGAAAAATCTGTTGCACTGAATTTCCTTATATACTAACTATTTATTTAAATTCAGTGGTGTGATGCTTTAGATCAAACAAAATTAGGATTCAGTCTATGATTGAAGTAATTTTCAATTTAAAAACAACTGCAACATGTATTTCGTTACCAGTGTAGAGAATAATTAGTTAGTCAGTTTTAGGCCAGCATGAACATGTATTTGCTACTTTTTCTAAAGCATAGTTCTTCCATTAAGATAGCTTTTTATGCTTGTTAGAGCAAAACACTGGAGTCTCAAATTTGCAAATAAATATTTATGTTCTTCTGGGGAGGAAGAACACTTTTCCCAGTAAAATAATTTTTGCTTTTTTCTTTTTGTATCTTGCTTGAATTTCATCACATGGAGAAAAACATTGGTTCCTATTAATTAAAAAATAATTAAATGCAGCTATATAATTATACTCTATTTCCTTATTTCCTTATTCTCTTGCAGCGGGTTTGCTAAAAAGAGGAAGATTCAGTAAGTGTACTGTGCTTTCCTGTCCTTCCAAGCAGCTTTGCAAAATGTGTCAACAGTTTAGCAGCATATGCACTTCTAAGGAAAAAAAAAAAAAAAAAAGCTGTGAATCACTATGAGTGACAGCATTTAATTCATCTTTCTGTTATGTATGTGAGATGCGTTATAGCAACTCTTAGCAGTAGCTCTTTGGAGAGTGTAAATTATGAGAAACTCTGATAGTTTATAAAGCTCGAGGAAATATCCATTGCTTCGTGTTCACTGGCTGATATTTCTTACAGGTTTTATGTAGTTGCTGTCATCGTTTTCCTTAAAATTGCCAGGCTTTCAGTTCTAGTTTTCTTCCTTAGATCATGACTCCATTCACTGTTGGTATTTTCCACTTACAACTCTTTTCAGTTTGCTGGCGTGAAAGTTTGCTGTTGGAAGTTAAGGGCAGAGATTGATAGTATCTGTTGTGGCGGATGATGGGGAGTAATTTAGAGCTGATTGACGACATGAATTTAAAAAGAAAAAAGAAAAAAAGCGCAGTGCCCTGTTAAATTTGGAGTATCTTTCTCCATACCTAGCTAGACTGATACTTTCAAGTGTAATCTGTTTTGGTCTCCTTTGTTGGGTGTCTATTTTTTGTCTGCCTACCAAATCGGCACCCTTGCAGAAGACTGGGAGGGAGGCAGTGGCAGACGAAGAGGATGTGCCATAGGACATGAGAAACATCCAGTAGGATCAGGTTAACGTGGTTTGAATAACGTCTTAATGTTATCAACTCTTCATGTCTCCAGTATCAAAACTTTGTGGAAAAAAATAGAAGGCAGTTTTACGTTTTGTCTCTCCACAATAGTGATTTGCTATTGGCCTTTAATAGCAACAAGCGAGAGCAGGGTGGTATTAGCTTGTGCAGAATTTAATTTTGCAGACTTTGGCAATGTCGAGTGTGTTAAGAGAAGCGCACATATGCGTAATGTTGTGTGAGGGTTGCATAAGGGCCATCCTCTGTTATAGGCCGCAGTGTGCGTGAGCAGCACTAGCCGTTTCTGCTTAGCAAACTGCAGTCTTTAATGTCACAGATGATTGCTTGGTACGTCTTCCTTTAGCAGCCTGGGCCATCCGTGAGGTCTGATTTCGGTTAGTTCAGGTTTGTGAAGGCTCCCTGGCAGAATAGAGTTTTATGGATGCTTGCTGACCCAAGGATTTTAAAGGAAATTTAAGAGTCCCCAAATGTGGGAACAGAACCTGCAAAAATCTCTCAACTTGGCCACAGAGAGAAAATGACCATATCCATTAAAACATGAGGTAATACATCTCCTACTCACCAAAGAAACAAAAATGCAAAACCAGACTATGTGAAAGCATTATCCAGGATGTCTAAAAACAGCACTGTATGTGTTTCTCTTTCCATCTATTTTAAGAATATTTAACATAAATTGATGCTATCTAAATCCATGTCTCCACTGAGGGAATGTGCACAGAACGTGCACACAGACTTCAGAGAATAAACATCTCCTTTTTGCAGTTTTCTTTGAAAAGAGAAGTCAGGGGGCCTTCAGTTTCACAGAAACCGGGGAGCACCATTTCCCTTGTTCCTTTTTCCTTTTTGTCCAGATAAAATATGAGTCGTAATCAAACGAGCAAAAAGAATTTTGCATGGATTCTGTTAGGGGAAAAGGATGAGCTAGGGCTTTGAGGACTGTGTTCTTAGCTAATGAAAGCTCCTCTAAGTCTGTGTCACAAGTGCTTCTTACCTCCAGAACTTTGCACTGTAGGAAAGCTGCGGGGCGAACCGCTAAGGCTACATCTTGGTAAGGCAGGGGATGAGCGAGTCTTCCTTGGGAACTGTGTGGGAACGAATCTCCGTGCTGAAATCCAGGAGGTTGAGGTTGGATGAGGAATATAGTCAAAACAACACCCTGTTTTTAGTAAGTGCCACAGTTCCTACTTTTCCCGTTTCCGTTGCACCTGGCAAGGGCACAGAGGCTATTTTTGAGCTGTCTAGACAATTCTTTTTAGAAGAATCCCTTCTTGTTCTGACTGTTGGTCATCAGGGAAAAAGAACAAGTTTATTTGTGAATTTGTTCACATGATGAGTCCACATAAATGTTTTACCAAACATTCATATGGAACTGTTAAATGTCATGTTTCCTCACATTTGGGAGTGTTCTGATTTTTTTGTGGTTATAGATGTGTTCGGTACTTTGCCTACTGTGGAAGGTTGGTTATAACAGGTAATAGTGTTTTAGTCAATCTGGTCTAGTAAAAGATACCCCTTCTCACAAATCTATAATCTCAGAACACCCCAGCTTTTCATTAAATTGGGTTGCTTTGTCAAAGCTGACGGGTCAGAAATCACCGAAGATCATTTCTTTCTGAATGCCCAAACATTTCTTGGTACCAGTTTTGTGCTAGCACTGAAAATCTGCCTAAAATGACAGTACCCATCCAGTTTGGAGCAGAATGGGGAAGCAGTGGTGGGTGGGGGTGGCTGTGCATGCGCTAAGTAAAACACTCTTTCTTTCCCCCATATTGGTGCCTGCCGTGCTGACCAGTACTGCTGTCTTCCTGTGCGCTCTCGTTTGTCCAGCCGTGTCCAGCTGTTGTTTCCCTTATACTTATTGTATATTCTTACTCCAACGCTGTGTTTACAGACAGAGCAGGCTTCCTTGCAGTGTCTCTACTGATAGCTGTGCTTCAGAGCGTTGCTTGTGTTTAGATGGGCAGTTTAGCTCTAATATGACTGCATGACTGTGACATTGCCGAATTTGTGGCTTTGTGAGGGTAGCGTGTTGTGCAGAGATACAGAGATGTCCATCTCTGCCTGGTGATGAAACAAATGTATTTCTTAGGCCAAGGACTGTTCCTATTTATTGTTGTTATTGTTGTGATTATTATGGATTTTTACAGTCCACTTAAAACGACCTGATCCGTGACAGCAATGCAAATAGTAACTACAACTTTAATGACGACTGAAGCATGAGAGAAGCATGGTATAGATGCCAGCAGCAACTAAGACTCCAGAGGGTAACAGGGAATGGCAGGGAAAACATTATTCCTTAAACATTCACAGATGTACTTTTGTATAACATGCCGTACATAAGCATGTAGGTATGTATGTGCATACATATGGGTCTGTAGTTTGACAGGAACTAATTTGGTAATGCTCCTGTTAACTGTAAGTTAAACCAGTGACAATTTGGAGTGACTTGATTGCAGACAAGCAATTAAAATGGCTGTATGACTATTAAAAAAATAACTTGTTGTTTCTGGAAATTAGTTTGTTGCTCATCTCTCAAAACCAGCTATTCCTTCTAGTGTTTATCTGTGTGTGTGTGTACTGGCAAGCTAGAGCAATGTACTTTCTAACTACTAAATTTTCATTGAATTTCATTTACAGTATATTCCTTTTGAGGTTCGTTGCTAAGAAAAGAGAGAAATTATTATATGTCACATGTAGCTTTAAAAGTGAATTTAGGACCTCATGGTTAGGAAGGCCATTAGGTGAAGTCATTTCCTCTGTGAACTGTGTGAGACTTGTTATCAGGCTGAAGCCCTGAATGTGCTGTATTTCTGTGTGCACATACGAGTAGGAGTACATAATGACCTCACAGCTTGATATTTATTATTTGATAGCAAAGTGGTGGTACTTTTTCGCCTTTCTTTCTCCCGTCATGTTTAACAAGTCTAAATGATACTTGAATATCTCAAACCTACTTGTCAGTCATTCAATCCTAATTGCCCACGTTGCCCAAGCTGGTGTTTTATGCATTGCTCGAATTCTGCTCTTAGGTAAGCTCGTGAACGTGGTAATTGCGGAGTTACGTTTTTAATATCGACGTTGGCAGTTAGGGGCAAGCAACAAAAAGCAGCAGGCACGACACATGCGGCTGTTTTTGGTGACACAGAGGCCTCCCCTGCAGGACTGTGCTTACGCTTCACATGGGGGACAATCTGAGTTCTGATTGTGACTCCACTCTAAGCGTTCTGTGTGGCTAAAATTAAATGTATTCTTAAGTCCTAACAGGGCTAGGAAAGGGCTGTTTTGGATTCACATGATGTAAATAAGAAGTTACTCCATTTTCAGTCCAATTATATGGTTTTATGTTTTATTTAACTGTTGGCAGACTTTGGCATGCTATTTCTTAGCACTTCTTTCAAGGAATGTGTTTGTGTCCTAGTGACACATTTCAGCTCAATTTAGAAAGCATTTCCACAAACTTTTAGGAGGACAGGATTTGGTTTAAATAACTTTATCCCCCTAAGCAGCTAGTTTCATTATTTATGCTTCCTTTTTAGAAATGCAGGAATCGCTGGGAGATAGTAGCTTAGACTGTATACCTCTGACTATTAGAGACCAGTTCTACCGTATTTTTTCTCAAATATAAAATATTAAAAGCAAAGACGGTTTTCTGTTTGTACTGCTAGTGTACAGTGACTGAATAATTTAATTGTTTCAACACATTTTAGGAGTGCTTCTTCTGATATCTAAGCTCTGTAAAAGATGATGGGGAAGCTTGTCCACCCTCCCTTTTTCTTGTTAAAATTTCTTTTTATTGAAATACATTATTAGCCAAACATATTTCAGAAGTCTCTAAGTAAGCCCATCCCTGTCTCTTCCCTTCTCAACCCGTGTTCCAGATTGAAGTTCATCTACTCAGTTGTGCCCAGTCTTTTGTCTTCTCCAAGACTTTTGCAGAGTCTACTGTTGCATGACCAGTAGTGTTTCTGTCACAGGAATCAAATGGAAGCAATTCTCCATATATAAAAGTCCATGGAAAAAAGAGTGACAGAAAAAAATGGCTAGTAGCCAGGATGGGTGGTTTGGCAGATCAGTAGGAGCTGGAGATTCCCTCTTCCAAATCTGCTCTTACAAAGAGGGGCAGATCTACAACGGTATGTCGTAATTTAACTGAAGCTATAGACAGTCACCTTTCCTCTTACCATACTTTCTTTTTTTCTTACCATACTACCATACATAACAGGTTGTCATGCTGGAAAATCTCTTCTGATTTAGGTTTTATTAAATTTCCATTCTTTAACCTGAGGCTTCTAACTTCTATTTAATGCTATAAACCTTAGATTTTTTCTTTTTTTTTAATATCTAAAGGGAGAAAAAAAACCCAAACAAACACAGAAAACCCTAAGGTTTGTGCTACAACATATGAACATAAGTTCCTTCGAAAGAAGAACTTGCTATATCCTAATGCATATCCAGTAATAGCCCATCAGAAGTCAGCTCAGACAGTTGACTCTTTCTTTCCCTCCTCCTATCAGGCCATATGTGCTCAAGCTTCCTGTCAGAGGAAGTGAGTAGCAACTTCTTTTTCCTTCCCATAGTCCTCCCTTTTTTGAAGTAAGCTGAATTGTTAGTAATTAACTCCAGGCTGACTCCAAGGGAGTGCGTGAATAGAGATAAAAGACAGGTTTGTTTTGTATTTGTAGCTGAGTGAAGAATAAAATATTGTCCAATATCTGCTTTTCCTAAAGAACGGTTAATTTTATATTTTAATAGGTGAAGTGACATTATGTCTCACAAAGTAAAAATGTGATGTTATAAAAAACATCAGACAGAAGTATTTTAAAAGCTATCCCCACAATTAAATTAGAGGGCTCCTTTTCCACATTTTATAATTTCTGGTTTTAAAAGATCATCTTTTTTATTTGTAAGTGCAATTTGGCTTGAACACATGTTCCTTTACAATAACTTTTAATGCAATATTATAATATTTAGTGAAGCAGAGCCGCACATTTTATGTTATCATTATTCTGGAACAAAACATGACAGTTCTGACAAACTGACAAATGAAAAACCCTTCCCTTTTTGTACAGCTGTGTAAAGGAGAACACATCTTTATGTAATGCTTGCTTTTAGGCAAATTATGGTAAACTGCCTTCGTCTAGTCAGTAGACATAGTTTGCAATGTTATGTTTTCTGTAAACATACAGTGCATGTAAACTCTTCCAAGAACCATAGAAGAAAAGAATCTTGAATATATATGCAGGTAGCCAGTGACTTGTTTGATAGTCACTTCTCCCAAACACATGCAGGATGACGGCCAAAGAGAAACTAAGAGGGAAAATGAATATGAAGACAGAAGGGATCCAAGTTCTACTACCATATATTATTATGGTGTAGAAAACTGTGTATTTTCAGATTCTGCTGGAGCAGTTTAATACCTACATACATAGCTGGGTGAGCTATACTTCATGACAGTCATAGAAAAAATACCTTAATGCGTAGTGGGACTCTTTCCATTTCTCTTTTAACATAAATCAGAGCTGGCCTATATCATTCAAGCAGTGAAGCGTGCAAGTCAAATCATGCATAGTTCAACTATGCTTTGCCAGCTGCAGTGTGGTAATGTCTTTCTAGTGGCAGGAACTTAGCCTATCTGTCTCTGAGAAAGCTTGCTGCATGCATATGGCTTCAAAACAGCATGCATCTTTTTCATGTTTAGAAAGATCCTAGGCAAGATTCATAACTGAGAGTAGCTGGTGAATTGACCCACTGGAATGACTTGCTTTGCAGCACTGCATGTTAATGAGCTCCTAATCTATGACACCTCTTGGGGGATATATATTTCTCACAATTCCAGTTTGGGAACCTCAGTGCAAGCTGCAGCAACTTTGTCTATAGTTCTGGAGCTCTTTGTTTCAGTTCCAACCCTGACATTCAAAAGGGGATATGATGGCCCTGTACTGCTGACTGCTGTGCATTTCTTCACACAGTACAGAAGTTCTGCAGATGGTAGGTGGTTAATACAAAGGAAATGATGTCCTGCATGTCCCTCAGGAGCATTCATTAGAATAGTTGCTCAAGTAGGTAGAATAAGTCTCAATAAATTACAGGGCACTATGGAAATAAGAGGTGTGTGGTGCAAGGGAGATTGGATCAGTAGAAGTGTGACTAGAAGACTGGACACTGAGAAACAAAGCTGCTTAGCATGACACAAGATGTGAAAAAGAGAGACGAGGAGAAGAAATACTATATGGGAATGGTCCAGCTATCCGTTAAGGGCAGCCAAAAAAATTTGTTGGAGTGGGGAATTCTGATAGAAAACTGAGCCCCCACTACTTAACATTAGACATTACTGTTAATATGCAAAACTGTGAGTGATTAATGATTCCCTTGATTGCATTAACCTAACCATTGCGAATGACTGGTTTTAACTGGGAGAGCTGATGAATTTCAACATATGCAGTTAAACCAGTGGTTGTGTGTCACTGGTCAGAAGAGTCAAATAACCTTGTTTATGCCATATAACTGGGCCTGCTTGCAGATGTTTCCAGTAAACATTCACATACATAAATTTTAAAACTGGTTCCAGAGAGTGCTTGTGGATACTGCTTTGCAACTGCCTAAATGTTCCTGTCAAATGTAGCGAGAACAAATGCGTTGTTCGTTTTCTGTCTTTGTTTTTGCCCTGTCAGAGACAGAAGTTCCTTGGTAGAAAGGAGTGAAGGTGATACTTACAGCATTTGAGAAAAGATGAAACGCTGGGTAGCCTGGAGCATTCTAGAGGAACCAAAAATGATTTTTTGTAGAATCATCAATCCTCCACTTTAGAACACATTTCACGGTAAAATTGAGACAATAAAATTAATACGGTAGGAAAAAGTAAACATTCGTAAGTCTGAAATTTATTTAAGAGAGTATGTTTGTACATACTCTTGAATACAATCTGTGGAATATATTACATTGCTTTTTGCTTGACAGAAAATGAAAAATCATCTCATTAGCTATGGTAGGAGGACAGATTTGTTTGAGTTCAATGTTTTTGGTTTTAGAAATCATTAGACACAAAATGGAGTTGCTAGACATAAAGGGAGGTATAGGTATAGGTATAGGTATAGGTATAGGTATAGGTATAGGTATAGGTATAGGTATAGGTATAGGTATAGGTATAGGTGGGAGGGATCTCCCTTATCATGCAATCATCCTACCTGGGATAGGGTCCTTGAAAATACAAGAGCTTCCCAGGAATCTTTGATTATAGCTAATACTGGCATGTCACACAGAGGAGAGGAATATAACTTCACCTCTTGGGAGATTTTCACCAGCAGAGTGTGATTTGGCCTGTTGTTTCTGACAAAGTTTTGTGGAGGGCTCTTGTTATGCCAGCAGTTTCCATGTTCGTTTCCTCACATTTAAGGTCTTTGAAAAAAAAGTTCAGCCTGTTTGCAGTAGACTTTTTCTTCTTAGGGCCAGTTCTGGGATCCTACAGAAGTGACAAAGGTTGTAGAGAGTGGTTGTTGCTTTAGGTGTCTTATATGAGATGGGTCTTCAGCTTTGCTTCTTTGAACTTAGAAATGCTGCAGCACGTGCATTATATAGTGTTTTCTCCAAGCCAAACATTCCATTGCACCCTTTTGAGAGAGAATGATGGAGGGAGCCACATGTGACAAATGTATAGATGTCTTACTGTACAGATGTGTAGATGTGTTAAGATGTCTTACACACTCTATCTGGAGTGTGCAGAGAAATAGCCCTGCAAAGGATTTGTCAGCTCGTTGGATAATGTCTTTCTTTTTAAACAGCATGGAAGTACCCACAACTATGTCCTTCAAATGGGCAAGAACTATGTTTTATGTGTGTGTTTTGGAGAAGTTCTGTATCTTAGAGGAAGAAGAATCAGAGTGTGGTTTGACAGTTGCTAGAGCAACTAACGTTTTTTAAATGGATTGTAAGGATTGATGGTGGTATAAAGACTGTCAGTGACGTACCTTCCCCTGTTTCCTGCCAATTTTCCAGTATATTAATACAATAAGTAATTTATGAGTTCAGTTTAAAAATGACTCTTCATTTGCCCAGCTCAGGCACACTTGTGAGACTGCATGATCTTTATGGGTATAGCGGAGAAGAAATTGTTTGCACACTGAAAAGCAAGGATTCAAGCATCTCTAAAAAGTGTACTTTACAAGTTAAAAACACATTCCTGATTCTGCTTGAGTAAATTTTGTTAATTGCACATGTCACTGGGCCAAGCCTTTTGTAGCTCAATAGGTTCCTTTCTTTCTGATTGTCTCTGTCCTCCCACCAAGGTTATTTTATGCAAGTTTTATAAGCTCATTTTGCTTATATCATTATATAATATAAAATATATATAAAAATATTATATAATTATATAACATATAATTATATATAAAATAATTATTGTATTATTATTAATTTTTGTATGTGTATGAAGAAATGATCTATTACAGTCCAAACGAAAGATAATGAAAATTATAGAGAGGAAGAGTTCTGCTGCCCCCGCAAAGCAGAGTAGCAGGACCTGGGAATTTAACCGTCACTGTGTTTTATACCCATCTGGCTACTAGCACGTGCAAAGAATGACGCCAGAACATGAAATACTAATCACATCCCAGAATACACATAAGCTCGCTGTAATGTGCAAAAATGCAGCTTAACCTCACTTTTCATTAACTTATTTAAGGCTACATATTTCAATTTAATAGGAAGTTTCAGGAAGACTTATTACTGAAGCTTGTGGGCATTTTACAACTGAGTTAAATAGAAATGGAGTTGGACTGATACCGTGTGGTTTCTGAAGTCTCATTGGAGGTCTTAGAATGCAGAGTCCCGCCTTACTGGTGTAGACGGGGCCTTGCCTTGGGTTGCCTCTCTGAATAAACTGGTTATTTCAAGGTACAGCTAAGATTGATGATTTTATTAAAGAAAATAACCATCAAACATCAAAAACCATCAAACATTTTTATAAAATGAAATGTAAATATGAGCAATTATGGAAATTATAATTGAAGGCTATGCAATTTCTACACCAGTACTAAAGCCCTCTTCATGTGAACCTAACATGTTGATCTTGGTCTTTATAAGTAAGTTTTATGTTACAGATGTCCTTACCAATATTTGGAACACTGACAAGTCACAACCAGAGGCCCCATTTTGTAAATTTGAATCCTGCCTTTCACTTTATTAAAAAAAAAAGATAAGAAAAGGTTACCATCTTTACCATGCATGATAATTTCACACTGTGACTGAAACAAGGTCAGGTTTTCAAGTGAACGACACTGAGGTATTTGACTGAAATAAGTTCACTGCTCTTGAGTTGCTGAGAAGCAGTGCATGAAGCATGCACATTTTTTTGCACGCCTGAGAAAGTAGTAAACATTTGCTACTAATTTTATGCATTTTTAAACTCTGTAGATGACTAGCTACCTTCCTTGTTACCATTCAGTAAACCATTTTGTGGATTCATGTGATTTTTGAAGAGGAAGAAGTGAAAGACTTTCTCAGATGCCCAAAACACAGTGACAACTAATATATTTTAGCAAAGGAAAGATTGGAAGAAGGCTCTCTTGTTTAGATATGCTCGTGTTAGTGCCCAGTATTTATTCCAACAGAAATTTAGAATATAAGAGATGAACTTCCTCCTCCCCATAATTTACCTCTGTTTTTCCTTTCTCCTACAGCCTTCTCATTCGGCATCCTCTTCCTCACTCTTAAGGCTTCTCATCTTTTCTCATTCTCTAGCTAACTCATTCATTTATTAACTTTTCCCAGTCACAGAGCTCCATCTCTAGATCTCTCTTACACTCCTTCTGGCTGCATCTGGGTTACCTCTCTCTTTCCTGTAGTAATACACACATACTTTGATCTCTCTTGTCTTAAAAAACGCATTACACTCTTCATCCCGTGTGCTGTGCTGCTCCAACTGCTGCCCATCTCTACTCTTCTTTCCATGTCCAATCAGCTATCTAGAGCACCTTTTCTTAAGTTCTGCCTAACCTTCTAGTCTGGTTCTCATCCCTTACACTGCAGATAAATGCTCTTCAACCCACTTCACAAGACTGCCAAATAACAATGTCTTATTAAAGGAAAACTAGCAGAATTTATTGCACTTGTTCAACGTATATTGCTTCTGCCCTTTAAGTCACACAAATGGAAATCTTTCAGTCCCACTGACTTCCTATTTTGTAGGTCAAAGGGAGGTACTTGACTCTCTAGGTAACAGATAAGCGTACTTGTGAATAGCTATATAACGGGAAAAAAAAGGTGCATAGACTATGTCTATCTCTCCTTCTCTGTATATATGTATATGTGTGTATATATATATGTACGTATACACACTAGAGGTACATCCTTTTTATCTTAACATTTTAATGATAATACTGTTTTGAAAAAATGCAAAAATTCCTTGAGACAATGTGATGGTGATTAAATACCTAGTATGCATACCTCCCATTCCTTTGAAGGTAGGGAATCTCCTCTAGCTGCGTTTACCTATGTTTCAGATAAGCCTCCTGTTACTTTAATACTATGGATTATGCTCTGACACAGAAGGCTTCAGATTCCTGGGCATTCAGTATGAATGCACTAATGCTGAAGGAAGCTGCAGCATGCAGAGCACATTTGTAAATGATCTGAACATCTAAACACTGAGATTACTGAGTGATTGGGGTATTTTCATGTCTTATATAGCTAGCCACATTCAACTTTCCTTGGATCTCTGGATGTCCTGCAGCTTCCGACCTGAAGGAATGTTTGCATAATTTGACAGCAAGGGAAAGTTACTTGTAGCTCATCTATCCAGGAAAGTTAAGAAAAAAATATGTGAGGATATATTCTAGCTGGTTTTATCCAGATTAATGTAGTGACTCAGATTGAATGTATTGGGAAATTATTCACAGTTATTTTGAAAGTGAATTCCTGTGAAATAGCTAGATACAGTTACTGTGAAGTATTTTCAAAGTAGCTTGAAACAAAGCTTTTGCTGCCTTCATACTAATGGAATTGCAAACTGAAGGTAATGAACTGAGGCTCAGTTTATGTGATTGATGCTAGTATTTTATTGTCAAAAGCAACAATCCCCTGTTTCCCATTACTAAAGACATGAAATTTCCCTTGTTTTCCAAAGAGTGCTTCCCTATGGTTCTGCAGTAAAAACAGATGGTCAGCAGTTACAATAGGAGGCTCCATATGCAAAGTTGTATTACATACCTCACATTACAGCATTAATTTTAGCAGGAAAAACTCTCTTCCTTTGAAAGGGAAGTTGAATTGGGGCCAAGATCTTTAATTATGGTAGGATGGCTCTTTTTCTTCCTTGTTTTGAAGTGCCTGTTAGCACTTTCTTTAAGGTAGGCAAATGAGGTCAGTTTTAGGCAGCAAATTACCTGTGAAAAGGTAGAAGTGAAGTTCAGCTTAGTTTGCGATGATTTTACTCCCAGCCAACATGTTAACGTGGTTCCTCCAGAGAGATTCTTATATAAAGGTGATTGTGTTTCTCTGTTGTAGTTTCCTGCTAATGCCCCCCCTAAATGCACAGGCTTATATCAAATGGTTAAAAGATTCATATTACTTTTTTATTAAGAAAAGAGGTGAAATGAATGAGAGAGTATTCACAGGCTCTGCAGGTGTGAATGTAAGCGCATCTGCACCATAGATTGGGAGAGAAGCATCCGAGCTGGCTCCGCGCAGGCTGCCCTTTCCAAGGCTGAGCCTAACATCAAAGGGAGATACTAAGCCCTGCAAGCGCAGGAAAGGGAGGCAGTTGGGTGAGTGGCCTGGGAGGCTACTCAAGGTGTCAGGGAAAATGCTGACAGGCTGGGAAGGCTCGCAGAGGTGCCGAGGTGGGGGTGGTCTGCAAGCCATGCAGACCGCTTTTCCCCGGCCAATTTTGGTTGAGTACAACCTCCCCTCTTTTTTTTTTTTTTTGTTAAGTTGGATTCCTTACCTAAGGAGAGGGGATTCACGCGTGTCATCTCGTGCCCAGCGGAGGGGCGATGTTGTGAGGCTGCAGGCAGGAGGAGCAGCCCGGCCCGGCGCGTGCGACGCGCTGTGAGGCATCGCCTGTTGGCCAAGCTCCGGGTCGGGTCGCCTCCCCGGCGCGGGGGCTGCCGCCGGGCCGTGCCTGGCACGCGGCAACGCGGCGGGGGCTGCGGCGGCGGCATGGCTGGGGCCAGCGGGGCGGGAGGAGGCGCTTCCGAGGCGCGGGAAGGCTGGCAAGTCAATGAGGGAGCCGGCCTTACGTGAGAGCGTAGTAAGGGCTCGAGGGAGATAAGGGGTGGCTGAGATATGTTGACTCTTGTTATCGCGTAATTGGTGCTCTGCTAAAAGAAGTTGTTTTAAAATGTGCTGAACTGGCTCTGATCAGAGCCCGAGAGTCTAACTTTGGAAAGCTCCAGCTCTACTTGGGGAGAAAGCCCTTGCTCTTAGGCAGGACTTGGTGCAGTATATGGAGAACTGTGGCGTGTTCTCTCTGTTGCTGAACATCTGTCCACCATCAGTTCTGGTGATGTGGGAACTCCAGAAAAAGCCCAAAGTTCGGTAGCCTTCTGAGAGAACGTCATCCAGCTCCTCAGAGTAACAAGATCTCTTTGATATGTGATACCCATGAGTACTAAAGGCAAGTCCAACCTTGCAGCTCCAAAGGCTGCAGTATTTCTTTATCCATGTGCATTCACAAGGTCTTAAGTGAGGCCTGGCCTTTGTTTCTGTGGGTTTGTATGTGCTGCATTGCCAGGAACGTTACTAACTGCATACAGGGTTACAAGGAGGTGTCTAGTATCTGTCTAACAAGAGCAGCTATGTAGAGGCTATTACTTGTCTAGAGAGTAGTGCTCGTTTACTGTTGTAGGTCTGACAAGACTCTCATCTTGCCTTGCCCTTCTTGTTCTTTGTGTATCAAGGCTAAGCAGGGGGTTTTTCCTCTTACCACAGCAGCAGGGACAAGGTGAGAGGTCTCTAGCTGGTGTGCACATGAAGTCAGAGTGAAAATATCTCCTTGATTCTCACTACTTAGCATTTGCTCTGCCTAGTTAAAAAAGAAAAGGAAAAGAACTATCTCTGTTAGGAAAGGCTTCTGTTTACACTTCTCTTTGGAAATTCAGTTAACAAAATCACCAAAATAGGAAGGATAGGATCGTCAAAAACTGTACTTCAAAAGCTCCCTGGTAAACAAATCCAGCTTCTGCCCTCTATGTTTGAAACTACTAACATCCTAGCACAAATTAGGATAAATCTCCAATTTCTCCACCCATTCTTCTTTATATTGGCATCAGTATTAGCAAAGTCATATTCTAAAATATTTTTAAAATACTGATGTTTCAAAAATGCTTATTAATACTTCATCAGACTCATTTCATTACACCATTGAGAACTATTACACTATTGAGAACTATTACACGATTACACTATTGATTGAACTGAGTGATAACAGTCACTCATTCACATTGTCAAAGCTTTGCTTTTCTCAGCCTACTTGCAGAGGCATCAATATGGAAAAGCCATTGTCACTTGCAGTGAAATTGGTCTTCTTAGAGGTGCGGGTCAAACTTAGTTCAAGGCTGCCCCCTTTCTGGAGCAGAATGGTTGTACTGTTGAGAATAAAAGTTAACCATCAGTTGTCATCTTGGTCTGGATGAATGAAAGCTGGGACATACAATAATCCAAGACTGGCCTTCTTTTAGTGGGCATTTGTGAAGGAATTTGAAGGCATCTGCAACTGTTCCTTGAGCCTATAGACCTTTTCTTTAATTGATTTTGGGACTCCTTATAGTTGTTTTTGGTGTGTCTATCTAGGTAACAATTCAGCTCTGTAAACTAAGTGTACATATATTTTGTTTATTATGTATATTCTAACTCACTTAGAAAAACATTTTTTTTTTCTTCTTTCCCTGTAGCTTAACAGGTTTAAAATTTCAGTAACTTACAAATCTCTTCACCGTCACCCACTTCATGCTGCAGATTTGCTTACAGGAATGTAATAATAATAATAGCTGTTTACCCATAGGGCTATAGTGCTGAAATCCTGTATTGGTTTTCTCTCCGGATCTGTTGGTGAGATTATCAGATCTGCAGAGTGATAACAAGTCTGGCTCAATTGCTGGAGTGGCTGCACAGGTAACAGATTCCCTTGTCTCTGTTGCACTGACCATTCAGGACAAGGGGGTGGCTTGGGAGGGGGGTGCTTGAGCTCACTTTTTCTACACTGTTCCTTTGGGATTCTAGTACAAAGCAAACTTGAAATGCCATTGTCACAAAAGTGCCTCAGTCCTGTTTTATGTCCTTGGGTTTACTTTTCAAGCTTAGTATACAAGAACTTCTCCTTGAAATGTCAGTCAGCTCCTGCTGTATCCTGAGCAGGCTATAAAGTTTTCTCTCTCTTTGTGTTTGGACTTAAAAACGGAGAGGTTCTGGAAACATTCTAAGCTTTTCTGAAGTGGCTTTTTCCACTGTTAGGCAGGGTCTGGCACAGAGTCAAATGCTATTTCCCTTTCAGGCAGACAGATGACCTGCCTTAAGGGATCAACCTTTCTTGGAAGGTGAAATCAAGCACATAAATTAAAGGCTGACCGTAAACATTAGCTGCACCCACGCACTGTGGACATATTAATCCTCCGGCAGTGCTCCTTTACTGCTGTGGTCACTGATCAGTACTTCACTATTTTCACAGTACTTGGAAAATGACAGTGATACACCGATTTCTCTTATCATTAGAGACTGGCCTATTATACTATCCAGAAGCATTACTGAAGTAATTTATCCATATTTTAGTGATAGAGAGAGCTCAATGAGCCATGAATGCATCTACTACTGTTCAGAAGAGGAAAAATTTGTCAATCACTGGGAATTTTAATGAGGAAGAATAACTTACCCTGCCCTTCTTCCTCTGTTCATACGTTGACTTTTCCTTCTTTTCTCCATTTATTCTCTAAAAGACTCAGATTATGTTCTGAATAATTTCATGCCATCACTGTTGTCTAGCCTGAGCATCCATGGAACAGGGTAAAGGAAGACAGCCCTTTAAGCAGTTGGCTCCATCCTGAGCTGCTCAGAAAAGGACTAAGTACCTTATCTGGTGTCTGCATAGTGTAATCTAGGGGAGTTTGATCCAAATCCTTTTGACGTTTATTAAAGGAATTCCATTTAGAGGTGTAAGCTTCCTTTGCTTCCTGTTCCTTGCTTTTCATACTTTTGATTGCTTCTGCCCACTTCATTTAGATTTTAACATTAAGATTGTTTTTCTCTGGTGCCATACTTAAGTTGGTCTGTGTTCATGTTTTGCGTAGCTACATGTGAGAGAAAATATCATCTGATAATAGTAGGCATGCTTTTCTTATTACGGTATGTACATATCCATTAGTTTAAGGAGAAGCTCACTTGGGTCTAAAATAACAGCCGTTACAAATATGAAATATGAAACTAAAAGATTGAATCATGTGAATTAAAAACCTGTACCGAGGAGTCTTGATGGCCGTGACCTTACGAATGGTTTTGTTCAGAGGGATCCTGTTCATAGGTGGACCACCACTGGCTTCTGACAAAGCGAAGATTGGGGTGCTGGACCAGTGGAATAATCGTGGAGGTAACTGACCTTGCAGTCTCTTTTGATCAAACATCTCATCAATTCACAAGGCTCCAAGTGTGTTTCAGGTCCTAGGTTTTTAGTTCCTCAGAGATTTTAACATATGATAGATAATGTCTAGATTCAGTTAAGTTAACCTCACGATGCTTTGTTCAGTAGATCATTTTCTTCATTGATCTTACAGCAGGTAACATTATCAATAGACAACTAGTATTTGATAGGATCGCTTCATTCCCATCTGGTAAAGAAAGGAAGACTTCCCAGGGTAACTGCATTCCACAAACAGCTTTGAATTGCTGGGAATCCATGTGAAGCTGAACAAAATTCCTGAGTTGTTTTTCAGGGAATGTCATTTCACATTGATTTGATGGTAAAGTAAAAAGCTCTGGAAAAAATACCTGAGCTTCCTGATGCTGTTCTTTTTTGGTCATATTATGGTATTGGAAACATACTGATTTGGTTGATTTTTTGCTGTCAGAAGGAGAAATTTCCCATGGAGGCTCTAGACTTGTACTGCACTTTGTTGGAATTTTTAGGCAACAATAATAAATAGTCTTTGTATGTGAACTTGTAGCAAGAGACATAGAAATACTAATCCCTAGGGTAAATCATAACTGTTTTGCTTTTTACCCGAATTTCAATTAATTTCATGTGGTCTTACTTTGATTTTCTTTTCTCTCTTTTTTTTTTTTTTTTTTTTCCCCTTCCTATGAGCTCTGCTTCCTCCCTTTATTCTTTGCTTGGTGTCAGTATCCCTTTGCTTTCATCAAAGTTTCACCCACCATAACACTTGGACTGTGCCTTTCAGTACTTCTCATTCATCTTAAGCTACTTTGAATATGTATCTTATGAAACACCTCAGTTTTCTCCTAAGGTCCACGTTGTTATCGTGGTGCCTTCTGCAGTCTGCTGGAGACTTCTCCTGATTCCCTGTAACTCGTTCCCACAGACACGCTCCTCTTTCTTCCCCAGTCTGCCCCTTTCAGTTTCTTATAGTACTTATTCCAGTAATGGTCTCTTGCAGAAGCCAATTGGCTCCGAGCTTAAAGAAAATGAGGTCTTTTCAGGCATTCCTTATCTCTTTGATTTTCAGCAGTGTCTTGTCTTACGCCAAGTAGGTTGCCTATTTATAGAGGTTGCCTTTTCCCATCAGTAAATTGGAGCTTTGTGTAAGGAGGAACTCAGCAAGTTACAGCTGATTTGCTTAACTTACTCAAGTGCTCTGCTCCATGCAAATACACGATGTCTGCAGGCTGTGTCCCTCTGTTAGAGGCTGTGCAGCAAAAGTAGAAGAAAGGACTTAAATCCAGGTGCGAAATTGTCTATCTGAGAAAGGAATGCAAAAATAGTGGGTGAATTCCTCGATGGTAAGTTGAGCTCATCTTTTCTTTTTCTTTCGCTGCATGCTAGGAAGCCAGGGAATCATTATTCTGTATCAAGTGGGAGCTTGCGAACTGCACAGTCATGTTTTCAAAATTTCAGCATGGTAAATACCTGGGTAAGGACTTTAGGAACAAGCAGAAGTAGAATGTTTCTATACAAGTGGATTATAATATGAAGGAAAAACATTCGGTTTGCTCTCATTATTCTCGAAATTGCCACTTCACATTTTTTTTGTCAGTGTAATCATTAAAGTGAAAATTTCCAAATAATAAATGACATCTATAAATCATTGCAACTTAGTGACATATGGGCATCTAACTGCTAACTGGTGCACTCTTACAAAACTCTCAGTCTTAGGGGATGTATTTTAAGATATGCATATTCAGGCACATGCATTTCTTGTGCTTGCAAACATTTAATGTGCCTGCATATCTCCCAGTTGGCTGGAGTTCTCAATTTGTGGCCTCAAAAATCTCCTTCTAGTGAGCAGGCAGGTGAGGAGAGTTAGATGTCCATCAGCATGCAGATATGCAAGATTTCATGTTGCCCTTCAGGTCCACTGGCCTGTTATGCAGAGGGCAATTGCCTCAAGCATTTTGCTAGCTCTTTCAAATTCAAATGGACTCGTTTGTGATCCTTCTTCCTTTTTCCTGCTGCTGGTTCCTGTTCTGCTGGTTCTTGTTATTTCTCTAAATGTCTGACTTTGCTCCTCAGAAGCAGATGTGGGCAATTAGCCTGGATTTAGTTTGCAAATTGTTAAGCTTTTGAGAACCTGTTAAAATGAATGTTTTCCACTTCAATTGAATGTACTTGTCTCTTCTTCTCCTTAGAAGTTAGTAGCGTATCAATATTCCAAGTTTTTGTCTGGGAGCGATATTGCATATTGGTCTCCCTCCTGATATTTCATGATACTTTTTCCTTACATTTTCCCCCTTTTTTTAATCTTCTTTTATTTCTCCTTTACCACTCCTTTCTACTCCCTGCACTCCATGCAGTTGCGCTGAGTCTCCCTGAAGCCAGTACTCTCCAGGGAGTGCCCTGAGAGGGCCCTGGGATGAACAAATGGGCCTGTACCACAGGGGAAGGCCACACTGTGCTGCCCCAGGGCCAGTCTACTCCCTTCAGATACCAGGGCCTCCCTAACCCCCTGACTGCAGCGTTGTCCTGCTGTGGCTGCTCTTCTTCCAGGGCTCAAGCTGGTGAAGCAGCATTGCTTCGCGCTGGGCCACGCGGCTCAAGGCAAGCTCAAGCTCGCTTGACTGTCTCCAAATAGCAACACTTTGGGCAAGGGGCAGGAGAAAGCTGAGTAATATTTTGTGGAAAGCAGATTCTTTCTTCTGTGATCACATCCGTGGATGTGGTTTTTTCTCCTTTTTTTTTTTTTTTTTTTGTTCTGTATGCATGTCCTGTGTTTTGCAAACACACGTTCATTTCTGTAAATTCTTCTTTGGGACACAGGGGCACGCACAGCATGAATTTAAGAGAGATGAGGTCTGAAATATGCCTCCGTTTGTGTCACGTTATGCAGCGGGGCATTCCTAGCCAGCAGTGTTGCAGGTGGAGAGAAGAACGAGTTCCCCTGTTCTGCAGCAACTCCCTTCCACTTCTCCATGGGACTTGCAGCCAAGCCGTATACAGTTAAAAAATGCCCAAGGTTAGAGGGACACTAAGAAGCTGACTCATGGTGGGGCTCTGCTATAAACAGAGCATGGTGAATAAATTCCCGTCTTTTAGGGTAACAACACTTATACGATTGTTTTGATATGTTCAGTACCATTTATTCATTTCCAGTATAAGACTTCAAGCAGAAGGAAGTTTTTAATGTGCAGAAGAAAAGTTTGTATGCTGGTTAATGTAATGTAAAAGCTGGGTTTGGCTTTGATTAGAAAAGAAAGTGATTGGTTTGGGGATGAGTCAAGTTCATTTTCTCTTCATAGCGGGTTCTTAATATTCTTACATTACCTTGGCCCTAAAAATGAAAAAGAAAGCATAACATGACTTTTTTGGCGATGCATTCTAAAAATTTAAAATTTGTTTGGAATCTGAATAAAAAAGGTATGTGAGTTTGTTTGAGTTCCCACTTGCTGTTGATCTCAGGGGACACCCTTTGGACCGTCCAAGTTGATAAGAGCTGGAATTAGTTCTTCTGCCATCGTTCCTGGAGAAGATGAGAACAGCAGGCACGGTCTCAGCTGCTCAGCTCTGTGCCGGGGTTTCTAACGAGGCCGTGCTCAGCGCTGCTGGCTGGGCAGCTCCCTGGCCTTCCTCCGGCAGGGCTCACTCAGGGCTTTTGCTCTGGAAGTGGAGTAAAAGGCCGGGTGCTGTTGACTTCTTCGAGTCTGGCCAGGGAGGAAAATGCTTACTTGAAGAATTGAGATCTCTTTCGTTCTTTTCCTGATTCTTTGGAAGGGTGTAAATTCTGCTAAGTCTGGCACAGCCTCTCCTCCAACATGCCAGCTCAGCAACATGTTGGCAGCAGATAACCTCCCTGCTACCTCTCCCCTGCGTCTCTCCGCTCAGGATATTGGTAGAGGCTGTGATCTGGCCCAACGTTTAATAGAGATCATTTTTACAAATAAGCCTGTTAAATTTCATTTAAAGTATATTATAGCTGCAGGCATTGGAAAATTACAAATATGAGCCTTAAGAATACAAGTTATTAATAAAAGCAATTATAGTTTGAGGTTCTTTTTATTTGCAGCCTGATTACCAGGCTTTGGAGATAGCCTAAGGTCACTTTTAAAGGATGAGACTTTATATTTTTTAGTGAAGGTTGAAATTCTCATACCATATTCTGGTATACTAAGAATGAAATCCAATTAAAGTTATAGTAGAACTACAGATAGCAGTATTTAAGCATGATAAAATTTCAAGAAAAATAATGACTCCTCTTGTGAGCCTGTCTTTTTACATTTTGACATTAATAAAGACTCCTTTGTGACACAGAGTCAGTGAAGTCAGCGGTTTTAATAAAACATTTTTTGATATAATTCTTAATTGTACTCCTCAAAATGGACTCTTTCCCTTGTTGCTTAGGGAATGAGTAAGGCTTCTTCTTGTGTTCTCAGATCATTCATTAAAAAAACCAAAACTAGAAACAGCCCATAGTAATTTAATTCTCTATGTGATTTTTATTAGAAATACATTGTGCTTTGTAACCATGTCATGTTTTCACAATCTAAATTCATACTTGGTCCCAGTTCACATTCACAGTAGATATGAGGTACGTCTCTATTTTTGCTACCTGTTTGGAGGTAAAGTTCTGAAATGATGGTTTTAAGTTGATATAGCTTTTATTTTAAGACCACAGGGTGACAATTTTTGAGGGTAACATGTTTATTCTGTTCAATGATTGTGCCTTTCGGTACATGGTGTGTTAGCTCAAGCTTATCTTTTAAAATCCACGTTCAATAGAAGACCTCAAAACATATTGATTCTTTTAAGTTATCTTTTTCTCTCATAGTTATATGCTTTTGTTTTTCCAGCTAGATGGTTCACTAAGAAGTAGGGTTAATGAGCGCATCCGCTGCTGGTGAAAGGAGAATGATGGATTTTTGAAAGCAAATGAAAATGCCTGAAATACTTCTGCCTTATTTTTTTTTTCTGATTTCCTGGCTTCTTTAATCCTGAAAGAGAAGGAAAAGAACAAAATTAAAAGCAGCCTCACAAAGAGCTTCTTTGCAGTGGTGATGAGGTTTTTGTTTTGTCTCCTTTCCACTGATAATGAGTCCTAAGACACAGAAAGAATGAGGTTAACATTTATTTTCTAAATAAAAGCATTAATAAGTTGTAAGTTTACACTGGGGAGAAAAGCAGTGAGCTCTAGATATTGGAAATTTGTTGTACTCTTGCAAGAACCAGTTAAAATCTGTCTGCTTTCTCTGAGAGACATAATAGGTAAGCACGTATGGTAGTGTTTGCACAAGGACAACATGTTATTAACTCTATCTGCTGCAAAGGCCATATTGTTAATATGTTTGTATTTTCCTGCAGGATGCAAGGTCCTGGAAAGTGTGGTCTGCTTTCCTTTGTGCAGCACTGCGCAGTTTGTTAATATGCAGTTCTTCCTCCAAAATTCCAGTTAGCTGTAGAAAGTTTTGGCAGGACAGATTCATGGCTGTATTGATGTACTAGATTTGCAGAAACAGATTTGATCTCTGCCTGTTTTAATTACCAAATTGTTTAAAATGTGGTGTCTTGCTCCAATCTGTCAGAAGCTACACCAATAAAAACCGATTCAAACCTGCCAGGAATGTGATTACACGGGGAGCATTTGCAGGTTTGGTTGGTGCTGTGCCCTAGTCTTTCTCTCTAACACTATCCCTGCCCCAGATGGTACAGTTATTGCATACAGAAATGCTAAGGTATCATATTTCCTCAAATATGGAGTATATTCTTCTATTCCTTCTATTATAATTGTCTGGATTTTAATCCTTTGGATTAAAATAGAAGCATAATGAGAAAAAAAAAAGCAACCTACTGACTGTAGGATATTTGCAGAAAAACTCTCTCTGCAGCTCTCTGCAGCCCGTGCAGAGTATTGCTGCATGTATTGTTGTCCCTTGCGTTTGACTTAAACCCATGGGCCAAACAAGAAAGAATCTTCTTACTGTCTCCTATGTAGCATATTACCCTTTCTAAGGAGACACGGAAAAGCCAACCCCTGTGTTGAGTCAACTGTTGCCTTTTGACTTAATTCTAATATCTTTAGTAGCATCCTTTTGTATAGGGCTTCCAGTGGTGTATTTGCATGCATAACAGTACATCAGTACGAGGAGATAAAACAAATTGGGTAAAATGGTTTCATGAGAAAATGCAGGTAGTTTCAACCAAAACACACAAAGATGGATACATTTATAGCAAATCAAAAGCAGAAATCATAAAAACCATATGTTCCATTAAGATGTCTTTCATCTTAAAAGGCATGAGTCTGGAACCACTAAGGGGTTCCATGCTTACAAAGAGGTGCTAGCCCAAAATTACAAATTTTGAGAAATCCTCAATTTGCAGGCGAAACTAAAAGTCTTGTTGGTCTGGGACATTCTGGTAATTGTCTTTTAACCATCTTTTTCCCCAACTTAAGCTCTTCTGTTTTAATACATATTGAAATTTTTCATGTGGGCCTAATGTGGGATTGAAACAAGTTTTTTAATTATTGCAATTTCTTTAAAATAAGAAACTGTTTCCTGTTCTCTGTTTATATATATATAACAATTATGCAAGTCTGCATACTCAGTTTTCCTATTTTTATGCCTCAGTCCGTAAGGTTAAAACTTAAGCCATCTGGATTAAAGGAATAGGAAATATTTTTGTACTAGTAAAAAAAGGAGGGAAAAAGCAGATATCATAGTTTCCAAAATCTGTGATTCTCTTTTCCTTATGTGATGATCAAATTTTCTTCTACGTAGGTGTCTTTTTCCAAGTATTCAATATACTTTTGAACTTTCTGATTAGGCACAAGCAAAAAATGTTCTATGAAATTGGAACATACCTTTTTTCCCCCCTTCTTTTAAAGAGCATCACTGGCTTTTTTGGCTGTAGAGCTGCCAGAATGCAAGTGTATGAATGTCTCTGATTTTTTGGACAATACTTCTGCTGTGCAATATAGCAAAAACTGAACTTAGTTTATTGCATGACCTTCCATATTCTAAACGATTCTAGATTGATAAAACAGTGCTGGCACCACTTGAAGTATTCTTTATAGTTGATCCAGCTTTCTCTACCAAATTCACTTTTTAATGCATACTCTCTATCTGAAGATTGAGGTGAACCTATTCATTTTCTAGTGCTCCAGCTTTGTATCACTAAGGACTGTCTGAAACTGGTGTAACTCAATAATAACGAGCCTTTACCTAGAATTAGGTGTATTAAAGTATGTCTGGAATAAAAGATTAAAACATTCTACCTTATAGCTGAATTTGATAAAAGTAGAATGTGTTGGATAGGGCTCAGCTGTAAGAGAACATTTCAAGACATACACATTTTGTTTACCTAGACATTGCAGAAATAAAATCACCCTTCTCTAACATTGCATTTGCTGTGAGTATTACAAGGAACCTTTGAGTTTATGTAATGAATATTGCAGTGACGGATTTGTCTTGCTGCATTACTAGTAAGCCAGTATGAGTAGGATTTTTCAAGCATGAGCTTTCTCATCTAAAAGTTAAACATATAAGGCGATTGTCTGGTACCTCACTATAGTCAGTAGAAAGAGATAGCACCTCTTTAGGTCAAAGCATTCCCTCCTAGGATGAATGGAATGAGCTGCTAAATAGCTAAAGTTAGGCCATATAAAATCCAGCCTACGTCTACAGTTCAACAAAATACTTGCACACAATAAATAGCAAAACTTCTTCAATTAAGCATGCACTGAAATGTTTTGCTGAGTGGCAGCTTTGCCTTCTGTCTAAAATCTTTTAGAACTTATTTTTGCATGAAATATTAACAGTCAAAGCAGTGTTGCTATCTCTATTTCATTCCTTTGTACAGATTAAATAAAGAGATTGGTAGAGTTTGGAAAAGAAATCCAGCTCTTTGGCCTGGAGTGGCTGCCAACTCCAGCACATCACTCCAGGGCACATCAGATAGTATTTCAGCTCTCCTGAGGGTGCAGTTTCATCCTAATCTTTCTCTTCACTATTCACAAGAGCAGGATAAACTTCTGAAAGGAGTAATTGCACAGAGCTGTCAAATCTCATGTGTTAACCATGAGGCCAAGATGAGAGATTCCTCCCTAGCACTCATCTGCTCACACCTGATGTATTTATGCAACTCAGCAGTGAGGCTTCTCTCCCACTCCCTGACTGCAGGATCTGATGACTGTGCATACATGAAGCGGTGTCTCCCAGAGCCAGAGTAGACTCTCGAGGTCAGGGAGATGGGTGGTTGTGGTGGGTCCTTGTGCATCTTCGTTGGAAGACAGCTGTCAGGGCTAAGGCTCCTGCTCCAGCCCTCTGGACCTGTCTTGTAGGTCAGAGAAGAAATTCTCGAGTGGTCTGGGAAAATTAACACTTACTGGACTCTTTAGTGTGCAGACCAGTTAAGTCTCCCCTCTCTCTCTTATAATTGTCACTTTATAAATCCCATGTGCCTAGGGTGGAGCTGATGTTCCATTCATTGCTTGCAAAGCAGAAGCGTGACTCAACTGCGCGCTGAATTACAGCACGGCTACAGTACTCATGGGCGTAGTGGATGTTGCTCCCAGAAGGCAAGCTATTGAGATCCTGCCAGCCATCTTTCTCAAAGCATAGTACCTGAAATAAGAAGAGAAACTATTACCTTGGTTAGCGCTAACTCAGAAGAGCAGTGCTGCTGTGTTAGCATGTGGGGTTGGACCAGGTAGTCTCCAGAGGTGAGTCTGCCTCTAGAGTCCCCAACCCTGACTATTTTGCAATCTGGATCTGCATTAAAATAAACAAGCTGTAGATAAAAAGGATCAGTCTTTTGCAGTCTACTTGAAAAAGTTAGGTAGCTCATTATTAGGTGTTTGGTGAAAACAGCAAATTAATGATAAAATTCCTTTGTATTTTGGAATTCATTTTGAAATGGAATTCATCTCTTTGACCTTTTTTATCTTCAGTGTTTCTGCAGTCTTAGAAGGCAGTTCCCTTTAACTTCGAAGCTCTGCTCAGCACTATGAAGAGCAGAAGAACTAAATGTCATTTAAAAGTAATGTAGCAAGACTTGCCAACAACACAGCTTTAATAGATTCTGCAAGAGGAATGTGGGAGCAGTCATAGCTTTAAAAAAACAACAATAGGTTTTAGCAACCGGAGAATCTGCAAAAACATTTGAGAACTGTGCGCGCTCCCTCCTCCTTGCTGTGCTGAATTTTTTGCTCCCATGGTTTTTTTGAGAACCTCACAGGAGTTTTTCAAGAAGAAAATGATAAAAATATTTACTTAAGAGCTATCCTGAAGACCAGGATATAGAATATAATAGAAACTAGAATATAATATTTCTTTTCTGCTTCTGCTGGCTGTTTCATCTACTTTAATAGAATTTTGTTCACGCAGTGCAGAATTTTTAGCCAAATATAGAATATACGTATGGTTTATGAAGGTAATAGTGTGGTATGTCTGTCTTGCTAGAAGTGTTTAGTGAGGTGACCTCTCTGCATAAATGCCTAGAGGAGGTCTTGGTTTCAAAGTATTGCTGTGAGCAGTTAAGAAAATTAGAAGGGTTGGTATTTCTCCTGAAAGACCTTTCCTGTTCTCATTGCATTAAGAAGTAATTGGTTTTCAGTAAAAGATTTCTCAGATTCAAAATTCCATGTTAGAATAGGCTTATTAGCATCTGTCTGCAGAGTTTTAAGCAATCACAGAGCTGTCACCCCTGTCTTAGCCAGAGAGTGAGTATTCAGCTCCCTATATGGAGTACCTCCTAGTTCACCTCAATAAAAGCTGAAATAAAAGGGTAAATTGCTATATTTAGGTCACATTATGAAACTTTTGGATTCCAAGCACTTGGAATGCTTCATTGCTTGGACTTCATGCTTTTAAAAATATAGTCCTGAAGTCTTTCATCATTTTTGTCTTTACATCTGTGATTTGAAGAAGACGGTATTGTGCCTTTCTTAAAATAAGCCTCAGATTATAGTAGAATGTCAGGTTATAAATGTTTATTTTAGTGGTGAGGACTGATAATTATCAGAAGTTATTTCAGAACACCTAATTGTATGTATGAACTAAAATTTAAGTATTTGGGTATGCATTCTATCCACCAAAAGTTAATTTTTCTGCCATCCTAATATGAGGTCTGAAGACGACAGAGTCTGAAATGTTTTCATGGCTACAGAAGTTAGGATAATGCACTAATTTTTAGATGTTTTATATTATCTCTGAGCTTATCAAAGTCTTTTTAAGAGCACAGAAAAAAATGCTAAAAAAATTGAGAATGTATTGAAATTGATTTAAGTTGCAAATTTCCTGTAAAATACATTCACTAAATCAAACATTTGCCTTCTGAACTGCTCTGAACAACTTTTTCGTTCACCACAGGCTCAGACAGTATCGATGTCTTGGATAACCTCATAATCCTGCCCAATTTGAACCATTTTAATATCTGAAAAAGCCAATTAAAATTCATTAAAAGCAAGCAAACAAACAAAAAAAGAACTCCTGTCATGAAATTTCAGCAGACAGAATACTTCCTATAAGCAGTACTACGATATGGGCATGCAGTCTTACACAAAGTAAATACTATTCTATCATAGTACAAAGCTTAAGTGTGCTTGATATAATGTATTTAAGTGAATTAGTGGTATGTAGATACAGTTCTGTCTGGGTAAGTTTAAAGAGTGTTACATCATATTTCTATATGAGAACAAAGTGTTCCCAATAGTTGTTTCTAGTTTAAAAAAATCAGAAAATGTAGGACTAAATTTGGCCCTGTTATGATAAAAACGTTTTTGAAAGTTCCTATCTTAGGAACTTTATATGAATCTGCAATTTGGCCCTGGAGTGGCAACCTGGTGTGTTCATCTCTGCGTCATCCTTTTCATGAGCATTTGGTGCAGGTCCTAAAAGCCTCCTATGCAGGCTCCACGACATGTCTGAAGGGAAATCTGTGAGCCTCAAGTGATCTGCTTTTTCCCTGACAAGAGAGAATTGCATGGGCAGCATCTGAAGCCTGAGCCCAAGGGTACAAAGCTGTTTTGATGTATATTTATGCTTCTGTGGACTCCAACTCTGGGTTTTGGTTTTATAATGTCCTATCATAGTTAAGAAATCCTGATTTACATAAAACTTCTTGCAGTGCTGGCAAATTATTTTAACCCACCTGGTTTGTATTTCCTAGATTTTCTGTTATGAACAGAGGGAGGTAGGCTGAAAGGCGTTTTAGCCTCAAAGGATGTTCATGCCATCGTGACTCGCTCCTATTTCTTCAATCCGGAGTCAGGAAAGTAACACAACAAGTCTAGACTGAGAAGAGCCAGCAGAAATGAGCTTCCACATCACATCTGTTAGGCTCTGACATACCTGGGGGACACAAGAGTGTTTCTGAGCTTCATGTGGATGTGCAAGCCTTGGCCGTATGCTGACATCTCTAGGATATCACACAGCCCTGTATGAACCCCATCCTGCATCATGTCTTGGTTTTGGTCACTGTGAGGTAAAGTGCCTTCTAGCTGGGTCTTCAGTGCAGATTGGGGGACCACGGCATAGAGTTTCAGAGATTCTCCTGCTGCAGATAGGTGATAATAACTCCATTTCATGACTCACCAAGATAGGAAAATAGATCAGGTAGATCATAGGCTTCTTTATTCCATTTGACTTTTGGAATTTGAAAAAATTGTCAAAACTCTGACAAAAAGTCACAAAATTGTGACGTTCTTGTCACAGGAGAGTGAGCTAGAGAGAGATACAGAGATAGTGGGGTCTCTTAGGATTGGGGCACAATAACTGCTTGGAAATCTTGTTGTTTCCATAGGCTAAGTGCTTCAAGACTGTCTTGTGGTATTTCAAGAGTTGTACAGAGCCATAAATAGAAAAATGCAAATACACTGAGCTGAAGATCCTCAGCTACGATGTGTAATAATGAAAGTACTGAAGCCCTTGCAGAGCAAGGGATTGCCAAAAAAACAATTTATATAAAAAGACGCAGCCACAGGAACGATCTCTTTTGTATTTTGAGAGAGTTACTGATTTGGCTTTCATCATGCGGACACAATATTGTGTATAACTACTTGGACATAATGTCTCACTGGTTTTGCTGTGGATTGGCAAGTAGGTGAAAGAAATACTTACTACATTCTGTAAACAATTCTAGTCAATCCATGTTTTTTTGTTAACTAGAATGAAGATCCCAGGGGATCTCAGGGTATTTTAGAAAGGCTATTGTCAATTTTTTAAATAAAATGATAACAGAACTATAATTTAATCTCATAGATCCAGATTTGCCTAATCAGTGATCCATTGAGTCTTTTGTCATTTGGTCATAATTTAGTTGAAGTTCAAAGAAAAATAAGTATGTTGACAATTTTGACGATAGTCTGATCCAGTTAAGTTGTACTGAGGGTACCTTGGAAAATGCTGTATAATATAGGTAAATATTAATTAACGTTTTGACGTAAATGTTAATTGATTTCTCATACTGAAACTTTCCGCTGCATGGTGTAGGTATCAGGTCACTCTTACAGAAGTATTGTGTGTATCTCAGGCAGGAAAAAAAAAAGCAAAAATGCAAAATTTTTGTTTCTCACAATTATGAATAATTTACCAGTCATGGATACCATCTCTTTCCTTTTCTTCATTGGCACTCCCAAGGTTGGGCGGTAGACGTCCACAGTGCTGGAGGCAGACGGAAGGTAAAGAAGATGTGTTGTTTTACACACTGCTTGTTTCAGCAGAGCTTCCTGCCTTGTCGTGTGCAGGGTGTATTGCAGAGGGTGAGTCACCTTCGTGGTGCACAGATGTCATGATGGCAGGTGTATCTGTCCTTGCACCTCCCTGGGGACACTGAGAAATGAAACATGCCGGAGAGGATCCTTAGGCATGGGAACTGGATCTTCTGTACTGTCAAACTCTCACCGCGGTCTCTGACATAGTTTACTTCCAGGCCAACTCTCCCAAGCATTTCCTGGGGTATTGTTAGCACAGGCCAGGGGTTGTTTGTAACAGACCTTTTGGATGTGGCTGCTCCAGAGAGGGAGACAGTTTAATAGGATGGATTTGGGCCATTCCAGGCCCATTGGGTCACTGCCAGGGAACCATCCCAGGCACGTTTACTTTTTTAATATAAACTATAGCCTTTAATTCTGGGCTTGTGGTTTTCTCTGTCCTGAAGGGAGATCATTCAGATTTTAGCTCTTAGTCTGGATAGAGATTGCTGTACGGGCTTGGAGAAAGTGCTTACCGGCAGTGGATTTTGACTTTATCTTAGGAACATTGCAGGGCTGGCAGAGCTCAGTAAGTCAGCTGAGCTAAGGAACCTAGGCACACATCTGCTGTTAAACTGGCACAACACTCCTTTCCTTATATTCAGTGTTTATATTCCTATGTTTAAAGTATTTTACTTAGCTTCAAGTTAACATTGCTATCACAGACAGTTATAGCACCGCAGCTGATGTGCAGTCATTTATTAGACTATGTAATCTTGGTACATGTTTCTTTTACTGTGGAGCTGTATCTTCTCCCTTTATATGTGGAGCTGGTAGAGGCTACAGCTGTGTAGTCAAACTGCTCAAGGCCAGGTGTATGGTTTGGTTGCACTTATCCTGACACAGGATCTGGCTGTACTCCAGCCCCAGGTAGGAGAAGGGAAATGCAGGAGGGGAGCCTTGGTAAGACCCAGCGAGATCTTCATGAGTCCTCTTTGGACTCATAGGTTCTGTGCATGGGTTGACAAGGGTACAGATCCTGAATGATGTCATAGCCACACTGAATTCAAACTAAAGTCAGCAAGTGTGTGTGAAGTTGAATTTGGGGAAAAGAACAGTGGAAAACAAAACTTGACTTCTTTTTTTTTTTACATTCAAAATATAGATCCTAGATTATGAAACAAGATGCTTAAATAAAGTCATGTCATAACATCTTTGAGGTCTTCAATGAATATAAAATGTGGGTATAGAACTTTTAAATCAGCTCTTTTGGTCATATGGATAGCAGGAAATCATCTGAAGAGCTTTCTAGTATATTCAGCCTATGGTTCAACAAATGCTGGTTTGAGGTCACAGGCTTGCTTTGCACTAAGACCAAAAGCATGAAAAACTAGGACCAAAAGCTTTACATTTCCTCCCTCGTCATTCAGTGTTGCAGGTGGAGGGATCACTCTATGCGGCTTCAAACCTGCAAGAGCTGCAGAAAGAGTTTGGTTGATATTCCACGAAAACAGGCGTATACAAGGGAAATTGCTGTTCCTTTAAGGAAAAAGACATTCCATTGAACTAAACACTTGGCTGGAAATACAACCGTTGTCAGCTCTTCACTTTCAAGCAGAGCTGTTTGTGCCTTTGCGGTGCCAGTATTTTAAAGTGACAATGCACTAAGTTAATGGCTAGTTCATTACTACATTTATTAATATTTATGATGTATTGGTTCATATAGCAAAAAGCAACCTAAATTTCAAACGTGCCTGAAAATGATACAGTTGAAACAGTTGGCTGATGGGGAGCCTCTCCAATTCGTTTTTCTCTGCTAAGATAAATGAGTTGGGTCAGTGCCTGTTCGCTCTCATTTTCCCTTCTCTTGGCCCTCTCCTGCCCTCTTTCTCATAGATTTCTGAGAAAGTATTTATCTGGGTAATCTAAAGTATTAAAAACTGTTTACTTTGCACAGTCTGAAAGGCTTCTTATCCTCTCACCCATGGTACAGTGACAAAACAAGTAGGCACATTTTGTAAAGACATTTTGAACAGGAGACGTGATATATGTTTCTTAGAATTATTTGTGTAATTACCAGAAGCTTTGGATATAAATAAGAACCTGAGACATGTAGTCATGCTCAAAACACTCGAATCTATCAATAGCTGGCATGTTAGGCCTTTATCTTAGACTGTTGGGTTTGGCTTTAAGAGTTTAGTCTTCTTTTTGTTATGCAACTATTTGTATAAAACAGCTAGGTCCAAGAAGAACTTGCTGATTCTTGTTCTTATCTCACTGGAAGCAATACTAGAAAACCATATAAAAAGATTAAGACTTCCTAGATTGATTGAAACTCTCTACTGGCTCTCTACTGGCTTGGAATACTATAGAAGACACTTTGTTATGACAGATAGACATTTCATATATTCATATTCGTATATTCAGAAATTAATTGTTAATCTATTTGTAATGACTGCATATTGCTTCATTCTGTGCTTTTTTTCTGCACATTCATAAAAGGTTATTTGGGAAGGAAAGAGTGAAATGAATTTCCAGAGAGAAGTGTTCAGGATACTGGGCAGTTTTCCACTAAACATCTCTGTGGAAATCTGGAAAAAGTGTTATTTCAGTTCTTTACAAGAAAATAATGCCCTAACTGTCCATCTCTTTTCCACCATCAATAAACTTGAGAAAATTCTTCTGTGAACATTAATCAATAGGTATATGGAACTTGTTTTGGGAAGAGCTGCTTATTTGCTTTTATGTAGGTTACTCAGGGAGTGTGAACTGTGGATGATATTTGTACTCTTGTCTTCTGTTTTGCTTTAAGATAGTTGTAACATTTTAGAAAATATATAAAAAGAGGATAGTATTAACTAGATCACTGCAAACTGTGAATATTCTTTGCATTTCTCTGTTACATCTGTTAAATAGTCTCTGTGCAGTTTACTGTAATCTTAGTACCTTCTCTACAGAACAGAGTAGCAATCACTAAGTCACTACTTAAAAAAGTGCTATGTGCTTTACTGTTTAGGGTTTTGCATAAATATATATTTTTTTTGAGAGGAGGCAGTGAAAGCAGGAAAGTTTAAGTTGGCATTCTTTTTTTGTGGAAGTTCATGCCCCTAGTAACAGAGCTCATTGGGACAATTTTCAGGGTAAATTTTTGCAGTACTGGCAACTATTCTGGTAGCTGGCACCAAATTAGTTGAGAAACAGTAGTAGTGCAGTTAAGAATTGAGAGAGACTGTAGTTTATTTCATAATACCAACAGTGTGTGCCCAGGTCCTTGGGGAAAACACTCTTGCAGCAGTTGAAGAAGGCAGTCTGCGATCTCCTCCTTCCCAGGGTCAGCTTCCCAGCCTCTACCCAGCCCCATCGCTATAAATGGGTATTGGTCTGGAAGCTGCAGCAGGCAGTGGAGTAAGCAAGGAGAGGTTCTTCTGCAGCCAACATTCCCAGTGCCAGGCATGAACTTAGTAAAATGAAGAATAACCTTTAAACCTTAGGTGTCTTCTGAAGAGTGCGAGGGGTGTTGCTTTACTTGGGACACAGGGTGGGCTTGGTAGGGGTGGGGTGGCAAAGTGATGGTGGTGGGAGTGTGACGGAGCTCCGAGTTACTTGATTCAGATGCTAACAGCAGGGGCGATGGTCAAACTAACACTCGGCCTTGGGAAACTTGTGGGCAGCTTTGCTACAAAAGACTGTGTTTTATCAAGCATTTGTGGAGGTGGCTGCTGCTAAGTGTGTTTAGCATGTCCTTGTAGCCTTGCTAGAAGGGGTCGGAGCTCTGTGGAAGCCGTCAGCGCTCAGCAGCTAGGGAAGGGGCTGTTAAGGGCAGGATCCATTTTGCTGAGCCTTCAATGTAGAGTCTGCCTCTGAGTTAGCCAATTTATGCTCCCTGTACGTGGGAGCTGGTGGGCAAAGGCTTTATTGTAGTTTCCTTCTTATCCTCATAAACCAGGTCAAATGAGTTACTCCTCCCAAAGTTCCTGCTTCACTCTATCTGCTGCAAAGAGTTTGTGTGGGATCTACATATAGCGGCTTTTCAACCACCACAGCTGGACTTTTACTTAAACCAAAATCAGTAGCACAAAGATGCCTCTGGCCGACTCCAGTCCAGATAGTTACCCCTGGGAAAGCTCTGGATTGGGAGCTATGTATGGTTTTTGTAACTCCAGTAATTCTAGCTTCATACTTTAGGAACCATTTAGATCCTAAGAAAGGGAAAATAATGAAAATGGCTTTCAAATCAAAGGATGAAATCAAAAATGCATTTGAGTTTCTTTTCTTAGGTTTTTACTTCTTTGAAAGTGCTTGCAGTAGATTTGCAGGCTTTTGTTTGCAAAGGCTAGAGCTTTATCTATTACTTGAATGCTGTGTTTTACCTGTCTTCACATATCTCCTGGAAATGAAGTTATAAAGAAAATAACAGATATCATAAACTTGCCTTGTAAAATTTTGTAAAATGTGACAGTATTACAAATGCCTTTTCAATAAATCTCTTCTTTTAGAAATGTACCGGGTTTTCAACTTGGCCCTTTGAAAGTAGTTCTTGTAGCTGAAGATATTTATTCTGTTCCACTTCTTGAATGGGATGCAGCTGTTGAATTCTTCAGATCTGAGTAAAGGTTTTAAGAGCTTTATTTATATCAGGGTTTTTTTTTTTTCCGGCCTCCTCTGTTTCTAAATGAATAGCCAGAACTTCAGCTAATGGAAATGGTCAAACTGCAGCAAAGCTTAAAAATCATGCTGCTTTGCCACAACAACTTTTCTGAAGAACTGAACTCTTATATGAGAACTTTTGTGTAATCATATTAAGGTGTATTAGTGTAATTTACAGGAGGAAATGGCAAATGGTAGAATCCTCTCAGTACAGAGATTCCTGTTTTTCAGAGAGCAAAGGGTACATCTAAACCAGTGAATTAAATATTATCCACAGGTCCATTAGAAGTACGTCACAGTGGTGTTGTAGGAAAATATGATTTTTCTTATTTCACAATGCAGGCTTATGACTTGAATAAAGTATGTTATTATTAATGAGATTTATAAAATAATCCCCCTTAGATTACAAAAGGGAACAATATAGATAAGAAGTCTGCAGATAAAATAAACCTCAGAATGAATTTGCTCTATAGACCTGTGGGTTAACAGACGTCTTTGGCAATAAGTTGAAATACTGTGATGCTTTACTGCTAGTAGGGTTTGATAAAAATTCAAAAACAATATGCTCTGCTGCTCAGGGTATGTGGGAAGGGGTTTTGTTTTTTTTTTTTTTGGTACTGCAATATGCAAGACCAAGCAACAAATCTAATCTTTCAAACAATTGTTGATTTTACAAGGATATTGCCGTGAAAGCTCTCTGACTTCCTGTGTTTGCAAGCTCTTTTTAGCAAAAGATTCATACTGTCTCTCTAAACCCATTCTTTTGATTCCTTCTTTTTTACTAAGCACTTTCCTCAATAAATCTATAGTGAGATGCTGAACTTGAAGAGGTTGACATGACTCCTTGAGCTGACTAATGTACATTTTAATTACGGTATGAATAAGATGGGTAGGGGAGCTGAAGAGCTGCTGGGGCCACTTAACACAGCTTAAAATAATTGGATTGGGGAAGGCTGTTAGTTTACCATTAAAATTTTTAAATAGGAGCAGGGAGGGCTTGGCAGTCACTAACAAATGCAAATGGAGAGAAGAGGAGGGTGAAAGGAGAAGGAGAGGAGAGGGATAAGAAGAGGACATTGAAAAGCTTTCATGTTCATTCATCTAAAAATAGGTTCTCAGTCTGCCTCTGCATTTGTTTATATTTGTGTACTTTATTTTGAGAATGTGGATGGAGATTTGCCGTTCAAATGCCTTGGGAACAGGGCCTTCCCTCTTTGACTTGTGTCGATGCTGTGGTCCCGGTTTTCACAAGTTGGATTTGGAAGCTGGTGGGTGCTCGCATGGTTTTATGCATCGGTGCTGAAAACATCTCCCTGGTGGTTTTACTTGTTCTGCATAAGCACAAGGCTCTTGCTGTACCTTATTCTTGTTCCTTTAAAATCTAATGTGTAATTTTCCAAAACATCTTCTGAATCCATAGTTCAGTGTATGTGCGGCTTCCTAGGCGAAGGGAAATCTAAGCATGCCCAAAGATGGAAGTTTGCCACTGCGATTCAACCGCTAATAATGTATGGGCTCTGACTGTTCTCATACCTAATATTGCTGCTCGTAGCACATGGATTTTAACATTTCACATGAGTTCATTTTTTTTTTTCTTTTCTGGTTTCTGCTTTTTTAGAGTTTGTGACAGACATGCAGATGGTCTCTGGAGCACATAGAGTAATTTGTGGTTACTGGACCAGACAGCTCAGATATAAATAAAGCAGCTTTTTTGCATATGAAATTTGCTACCACTTCTATATTTTCTATAGGAATACATCAAGTGTAGTATAATCTAGATTGTTGTACCTTTGTTACATATTTGGATTTTGAATGGACAGTGCCACCAGAATTTAATGTGCATGATTTTGCAGGAATGTGGATACCCTGCTTTTCTGTGGGGCTCCCCAGGTCGTTTGGAAATGAATCCAAGAACAACTTTGAAAGCCAGCAGCGTTTTTCGATTCCTTTCGGTGGGAATACCATCATGGAAAGTATTTTTATTCAAAATAACATTGTTGTGTCTCCTGAAAGCTCCGCTGCAGGGTTTTCTGATGTTTCAGAACCTTTCTAAGGAGCTGTAGTAGACTTTCAGCTCTGAGTGTTCTGCTTGCCCTCAAGGTGAATGAAACAGTTATGTATAATGGGGAAACCGGCTCTGCTCACGATGGGAAAACTAGCAGTGCATGTGAAACACTTGAGTTGCAGCTTCCACGAGGCACAGAGCGTTTCTGAATGAAAGTGTCTTCTTGTGTAGACTTCTTGGGCTTTTTAAGCAAGTTATCAATTTTTACACTGAAATCACCTCTCTTTCATGACTGAGTTTTAAGGTAAAAGCCTGCTTTTCCACTGAAAAGAAAAGAGAGAATTGGAGAGATAATTATATTTACAAAGTTATTTTTGATTGTCCCATGAGGCTTCTGTGGCTGGCATTGGTCTGCTGTGTAACAAGAGATCAGCCAGAGGAATTCTCAGCTGCATGTTAACGTGCTTCTCCTAATCCATCCTCCATCCATCCAGAGTGAGACGCAGGTCCTTGTAATTTTGCACAGTGAGGTACTAAATTATAATTTCAGAATTATTTAACTAGTTTCTTAATGGGAGTTAATCCTCAGTTCAGTCTGAAGATTTAAGATGAATATTTCTGACTGCTCTGTGGGGAAATTAATCCAAAGTAAACAATAGAGTAAATTTATTTTCTTCCATTTTTTGATGTTTGAAAGGGTGTAATTTATATGGCCACTACATAAACTGTGAGCATTTTGCATTTATAAAATTTAATCTTGGATGACATTTTTAGAAAAACTAAGCTGTGTGTTGTTGAAAAAAAATGTTCAAAACAAGAACAAACCTCAAGTGTACTGATGGCTGATACAAATTATACCAAAAAAGACAGTCCAGGTGTAGACAGCGAGTCATGAAGTACCCTAAAATTCTTTGATCTGTCTGCTGTCAGCTACTGGGTGCTGTGAATCACAGCATCACACAGAGTCACGGTGAAGAATGTAACAAATGTCATTGGACTTCTCCAAGTTTCTGAGTTGGAAATCTTTGCTGTGTGTAGATGATTCTAACAAATATGAACCAAGTTTTTAATCCAAGTTAAAGGAATATAACTGTGTCTGGAGTTCATGAATACAAAGGGGACAATGTAGTGGGATACTTTACAATTTATTCTGTTTTTCTGCAGGCCATCCAAAAAAAATGGTGATTTTAGGCCTGCAGAACCACTGCAGTGCAGAGTGCAGAAAGGACAGTTCCTTTTTTGCATAGTTCTAGTGAGTGGGTTCCTGAATGAAAACATCCCCATTTCCAGTTATGTAAATAAGAGCTTTAGTTCGTTAGAGGACATTCAAAAAGTAGTAATAAAAGAGAGATGTGGGCTAAGGAAACTGGTTTTTGAAGAAAGAATACAGGAACTACAAATGTGCAGCATAATTAGGAGATGACTAGCAGGACACCGATGTCAGTCTTCGATGTGCAGAAGAAAAGAGATCACGTCCTTGGTTTGATTGTGCTGAGGTGTCAGTGCAGTCACTGTCAGTACTTTTCTTGCTCATCCCTTTTGCAGAGAAGCCAGGGTTTTTCCCTGGGACTGCAGTACGGCATGCTGCTTAGTGTGCATTGCACGGGGTGATCTTAGCTGCACTCACCTGGGGGCAGGGGCAGGCATTAGGATTGTAAGTGGGGAGAAGGAATGATAGGAGTTAAGTATTTGGTGGTCTCATCTAGGAGGCGCTGGATGCGCTTGTGCATTGGCTTGAATCAACGGTGGATCAGAGTGTGAGATGAGAAGCACCTGCTTTCTGTGTTTGCTGGCACTAGTTAGGCAGCAGTCACCAGGATGAACAGCAGGAAGGTGGATGCATAAACTGTGAGTGATGCACGAACTGAGTGTGTGAGTTCTGGTTCTCCTGTCCTGGGAGGTAGGAGGCTCATCGGCCTTGACTGAGCCTGTCTACATTTAGAGGTGAACAAAACATCAGGCTATATATATATATATATAAAACAGCAACAGCAACAACAACAAAACCCCCAAACCACACACATAATAAACAAAACAAAAATAAACCCACATAATCTCTCCTTCTATCACCATGGCTGTGGTCTATGGTTGCCTGCTGCTTCCTGATGAAGTCCAAAGCGGGATATGCTGAGACACAGAGCTGTCCCTCGGAATGGTTACTTGGTGAAATGCTGTGTAGCGCAGAACTGCAGTCAAAATCACTGATGATTCAGTGTTTGTTTTTCACAGATTCCCTCCGCTTGCTGCCCACATGCTTTGGATGACAGCTTTGTATATGGGGACTGTGAACACGAGAGGCATTATGAGAAAGTGTCTCTATCGGGGTTTTTTTTTGTAGCAAATTGTGTAAAATATTCAGTGGCTGTGTTGCACTTGTCAGAACCAGGTTATTAAAATATCTGGTTTGCTTACTTGAGCAGAGAGTTTTTAAAGGAGTTTTAAAGAACTCCAAAGTCACTCCATGGGCAGGTCAGACAGCAACCGTCGGTTGCTCCGCGCTGTGCTCCGAGGGATAACACAGCTGCTTCCAGCATTCCTGTAGCTATTCCTAATAGGGAAAGCTTGCGCAGTTCGAGTCAGTTTTGACTTCGCGCAGCCATGTGGAAGAAGGATTTCTGAGGGGAGACATGTCCCTTCCTAGCACTCCGTGTGCTTTTTCGAAGCAAATCCCCCTAGAAATGAGAAGCGGGGACCGGAGTTCCTGTTCGGCTGTGCCTGTCACATGCATGCGCACGTGCTCTGCAAGGTAGCGTGTAGCAGTGTTGGACTCTCCGAGTTTACTTCGAAGCAGAGAATTGCGAAGATCAGTATTTCCCCCTAAGATTCACGGCAGTGGAAGCCTCTGGCAGCCAAAGGTATCATGGGAGCCGTCGCTGCTCCAGCTGGGCTCTTTCTCAGACGCTCGGTACGCGGCTTCAGGACAGATGCGTTATTCGTACCTCCTTCTTATTTTACAGCAAGTCATAGCTGAATGCGGCTCAGTTCAAATCTGTTTCGATCAAATCATAAAGGGCACCGAAGACGCAAGAGAACTTAGGTAACGGGCAAGGGAACTGAGTATGCTGATAGGTAGTGTGATAGAGATGCATGTGATGGCGTATTTATGCGAAATGTTGTACCCAGCTCATGTTTTAATTTGTTCTTGCTTTCGCAAAAATTGAAGAAAACAGAACAGCTTTGGCTCAGTGGGAGGAAAACCAGCACTGTTTACCACCTAACCAAGCTCAGAAAATCTCTTCCATCAGTATCCCCAGGGCCCTCAAATACTGTTACATTTGAGAGCCGTTTCATGACCTGGCACGTTTTCATAGGTAGCCTGGGAGGAATGCAACCCATGGGAGAAGTGGCGGTGCGCATTCAAACTCGGCTGCATAATTAGGGTGATTTGTGCTCGAGTGCCGTCGTCACGTGGTGCCTTGTTTGAAGTCAGCGACAGCGAGTTTGTAATTTTGTGTAAGTGTATGTGAAGACTCCCTAACCCCGCGGGTTGTGAGCAAAATCTGCTGGAGATAAAGGCTTCCCGAAGGCAGATGGCGTGATGGTTAGAACGGCATGGGTTCAGTTCTGCAGATAACGGGTTCTGTAAGCTTCATGCTTTACAGACATGACCGTATTATCGCTACATATTTAAGTTCCAGTTAGCTGCGTAGAAGTAAGTGGAGAATAAGAACTGTTCATCTTCTGGCTCAGTCCGTGAGGAGCTTGTAACTCTAGCAATTGTTTCTGTTTTTCATAACAGTGGGAACTTTATGGGCTATTTTTCCCTCTCTCTGTCCAAAGTAAATGTGCTGCTTAAAAACAAAGAATGGGATCGTGGACTAGCTGGCAGGCACACAGCTTGAACTCATGGGGAGGGCCCTCAGATCAGAGGGGCAGTTCACCAAATGTACCTTTTTTCATGAAAAAATGAAATTGGACTCCAGTGATTTTATTTCTGTGGATCCATTTTACATTTCTTTCTAACTTTGGGGTGTCACATAGAGAGCATCGAGATGCTCTTTCCCAGTTTTCACAAATTTGGGAACACTCACCGTCAGTCTGACTTCCCATTCCTCATTTCAGGGTAGTTTGGCATTGCATAGTTCTGTAGCTGAGGTTGTTTCTTTGTTAAAAAATACTTAAGATTCTTGTTTGATAGTTAATTTATTGGGAAAGCATATGTGCAAATGTGATACTTTTCTTCTAACAAAACTTGAAGTAGTGCCGCTCATATTCCTATAAGCTGAAGTAATATCCTTTACTGCAGGTTGCGAGATCCAAAAAATCAGCCCAAAGGAAACAAGCACCATTTCAGTACATAGGGAACAAAGCAATACTAATCTCATTAGTTAAAAATAATGGCAGTGTTGGTGAGTGCCTATAAGCCACCCCTTCATACTCCCAATATTTTCTTAGCTACCAGACTTCAGGATTTTCCTATTTAACTGTTCCACAGTCCTGCAGACACTCTGAGAGCCATGGAGTCATCAGAACAGCTGCCAGTGTGGGAGGGAATTTGATATCCCGGAGCTTAAAAAAAAAAAAAAAAAAAAAAAAGCCAAAACAAAGAAACTCCCCCAAACAACCCCAACAAACTGGAGAAACAGGAGCCAACCGCTGAAGCATTGCGGCTGACATGGCAATAGAGGGATCTTCCCGGGTGCCTGGCAGGTAGTACCTGTGCAGGGTACCCCGTCCTACTGTGCGTGTGTAAACAGAGGGTGAGGGTGAGAGCAACAAAACCGAAGTGAAAGGGTGGAGCGGTTACGTAGCACATGAAATAGAGACTCCTAATCCCTAAAAGCTATTTATTTACTTTCCACATGTCTGGAATGTGCCTGCCCCGGCCTCCAAGAGGCTCGCGTATTCTGTGCCACCGAAGAGCTGAAATACTGCTGCTTGACCAAAAAAGCTCATGGCTCAAAGAAAATTTCCTTAAGTTAAGAAAAGAAAAGAAATAGGCTTATGCAACACCTTTCTTTCATCACAGGTTTTAAAAGCTGGCACAATCCCTATTTCGGTCCCAATAGCCAGAATAATTTAAATTGAACTTATGATCTGGAAGTGGAAAGTTCTCTTTTATGTGGTGACAAAATCTGTTAAAATATCCTCTCACTGAGGAAAAGTTCACAGTAAGGGGATGGCTTTATCCTGCCCAAATGGAAGTGTCCAAGGTAGGTCTGAGAACAGCCATTCACATTGTGAGTTTTGAGAGTCAGTCAGGAGGGACCAGAGAACCTTTACCAAGATTATATATGGGAATGGGAGTAGGTATTGGAGTAGGCAATAGCCTTACAACTAGGGCACTTTTCTGGGATGGGGTAAGGTCTAGTTCAAGTCTAGTATTCCCAAGCTTTCTATGTTTTCTATGCTAAATAACCCAGGGCTCTCCCTTCTTGCATTTCTTAATGAAGTGTGAATGAATATTTTGAGATGTCTCCTTTTGTTCCAGTTTAGACAAACCCAACTGTTTCCCCCTCCAAAAAAAACAGAATATTGTTTTCCAGTCAGACTTGGTAAATAGGGAATGAAAATAGCTATTTTCCATGTGCTCAACAAATCTCATTTTTCTTAGACCAAAAAGCCTTTTCTTTAAGTGATGTCAGAGTTTATAGAAAATACTATTTCAGACCACTTGAAACAATACAAGTAGTGGTTTATATTGAATTAAAGGCTTTACTGTTGTTATTTAAATGCCGACTCTTGGAGTCTTGTAGTTAAATTGTTTTATTTTACTTCATAATGAGATTCCAATCATACAGTAGAGTCAGATAATGGAATCTTATTGCTTTTTAAAGGCTCAAAATCCAGAAGATAAACTAGAAGACTCGAATATATGTATGTTTAATCTCATAATATGTACAATATTCAGCTTTATATGGCTTTCGAATGCTTGGAAAAGACAGCATGTGCTCTGTCATATACGTTCTGCCCTTCAAGGAAGAGTAGGTCACTTACTTCTCTGTACAATGTTGGCATTTTTATACTAAATACAGAGTCTTCTCAAACTGTCCAAAGCATTTGCTGTCAAATTAATGCTTCTCATTGGATGCTCAAAATCTAACTTTTAACTTAAGCTGAGATCCTAGGAACAGCAGATCCGCTTCTCTTTTGTCTATATTTAAAACGTGCCAGGAAACAGAAGATGATTATTTCCCTTTTTTTGTTTATTTGTTTTATTTTATTTTTGTTTCATGGAGGCATTATATTACCTACCTATTCCACTACATCTTTAGTATACAAATAAAGCTACAAATAGATCATTTGATTGTATTTGTTTATTCCAAATTAAAATTCATTGCTCAGGTAGTTTAGGCTTTGTTTTCACTTGCTTAACATTAATCTTAAGAGGGTTAGGAGAAAGAATGCTATTTCATATTAAAATCTAATTTGAAATTTTTATATTTAGTAAGAGCTGAACGTCTCGAGCAGAGGTTTGAATACAACTTCTGCGATGCATGGACATCTTCAGGTTATCCTGTGGCTTTGCAGTCTATAGTGTCAAAAGAAGACAGTCCTGGAGACTGAATCCACTTTTTTAGCAATACGGAGAAGATACAGACGAAACATTCTTCGGTCTCCAGAAAAACAGAAAATATTTTTAAATTTTGTAAATATAAAATAGTATCATAAGGCATTTGGAAAAATTTGGTATGTTGATCATAGGACAGGAAATATTTTTCCCCTTTATTTTAGCATTTTTAATATTGCTGTGGAAGAATGCTTGCTCTGCCACTTCCTGTTTATACTTAGCCTAAAGTTAACAGGATTTTTTTTTTGTACTAATAAATGGAAATTACCAGCTGTAATATTCTGAAATGTGTTTTTTTACATGGACACAGGTTCATGCCATCTTACCAGATGAGGTATTTCTCCTGTGGATGTGAATTCTGTCCCTCAGATGGAGAAAAACAGCATTTGAGGTTGTGGAGTCTCCTTCTCTGGAGATCTTCCAAACCCACCTGGATGCCGCCCTGTGCCACGTGCTCTAGGGGTCCCTGCTGAAGCAGGAGGTTGGACTAAGTGATCTCTAGAGGTCCCTTCCAACCTCCACCATCCTGTGATTCTGTGTATCCCACATAGATTGTCTTGCTGTGAAGAACTCAGCAACTGAATCTCATCTGGTGATCCATAGCCTTGTGAACAAAAAAGATGACCAAGAGAATGGAAATGTTTGTCCGGAGCAATGCTATATTAATATTAATTAGTTTCAGTAGTTTTGCTATGTAAAACATTATTAAACCCAAACTAATAGATTTCTCTGTGCATACGTGATTTAATAGACGTAAATGCAATGTAGAATGGGATGAGTCAACATTAACCCAAGACCCCTAATTGTAACACAGGATTATCTGGACTATACTTAATCGCTTGCTAGTAGAGATATTATATTAGATATTATATTAAGAATTTTGCCACTGATGTCAAGGGGAGCAGGATATCATCCTATATAATGACATTAATTAGATTTTCATAATGAAGGTTAATTGGTGGTGGCCCGTGCTTCGTGCGTCCGTGTTCAGATGTCTTCTGCTGAAGACGTCAGTGTCATACATGCCATGTTCTTCTTCGTATCTTGTTGTTAAGAAGTGATTTTAGTAATTGGAATGACCTGTCTTGTTCTTTGATGCTCACAGTCCCATGGAGGTAGGTGCTGCTCAGCTTGGAGATGGTATTTGAGGTTCCATTGGGTGGCAACATCAGCAGGGACCCGCTGAGCAGCCTGCCCCTGCAGCTGCAGCGGCTGCAATAAAGCCCCTGGGAAGAAGGAGATAGAATCAGGGTCTACAACATGTCAACTGGTTGTTTCCCAGCTCGTGGCTGAGGATGGCATGACATAACAGACAAGAGATTTGGTCCTTAGTTGCATTTAATGCTAAAATTAATGTGTAACATTGTTTATGTCACTCCTCACCAAAATTCCTGTCCTGTCTGGGAACAGCGTTTTGTGCATTGATTTCATATGAGAGGATATAGCAGTGCTGGGGTGAATGGCTTTCATTTCAGAACTGTTTTTACTTGATATGAGAAGCAACAATGGGGAAGTGATGAAGAGAGGGGTTACATGTACAGACATGACAATTGGGTTGAGGGGAATATAAACTTATGGCTCAGTAGACTGGAAGTTATTTTAGAGGAAGTTGAAATAAATAACCAAAGTTAAGTGAATTTAGTGTGAGGATTTATAAAGTGGCAATTGTATGTAATGGCTTACAGAATAGGCAAAGAAGTTAATACTTCAGTGTTACATTTGTCAGGTTATTTACAGTGTAATCTTTTAAGGTGAAAAAAATGCTGAATTCTTTTACAGTGGAGGCACATCTAGCTTTAAAAACACAAAGAGCTAAGTGTTGCTAGGGTAGGAAGAAAACAAATACACATAATTGGTTTTGATCTTAGTGGTTTCAAATGGATTTGAGCAAAAGACTAATGAAAAGTAGACAGCTAATCTGATAATGGCATTTACCTAAATGAGTACAGACTAAAGTCGTCAGCAATAAGAATAATGCAGCAAGAAAATAAGTATTTTTTTTCAATTTTACATTTAAATTTATATTATTATAAATCCCCTTGCATGGAGGGTGCATGTCCCCCCCATCCCCTGTTACTCGCTACATCTTAAAACTCCCTAGCAGCCAGCAGGGGTGGTCACCAGTAGATCTGTATCTACATTTAGGATTCCCTGCAATATTTATCAACCAATTTCTGCATTGCTTAAAGCATAAGGGAGCAACACTTTACTAAAAGGCAAGTGAAAGATTCTGTCTGAGGCTCGGGAAAAGAGGTCAAACCCTCAAGAACAGACAGCACATGCTTAAGAGCCACTTAAGCGTATAATGTTGCTTAAGTCCGTACATAGCACAATGTTTATTTCAGAGCCACTGGTCATCAAACCCCTAAAAGAAGTTTGCTCGAAATATAGCAGTAAAGCTTCAGTCTGCAGCTTGCTTATGACTGTGGACGTGGCATATGGCAAAAGTGGACAGATATTTTCAAAGGCTCAAAATGCAGTTAATCATTCATCTCCTTTGCTGAGTCGTCTGCTCTGGTATTTTAGTTACTTATCCGATCAGTGAACTGCTCCGGTGCATGCAGGAAAAATGTTGCGTGTTAGTGAGAGGGCAGAATGAAAAAGCAATTGAAGCTGGAGACCTGTGAGAGGAAAGACGTGCCTGATTGGCAGGAGAGAAGGGAGAAGGCTTTTAGCCTTTCACGATTTTGTGGAAGTCGATTATAAAGCACCATTACAGTGAGCAGGTTGTGTCCTATCACACTGATCATTTTATCCCCAGGCAATATTTATGTTTACAGTCTTTTTTTTTCTTGGTGATGAAGGAACCATTTACAGATCATGTTCTGACCAGTCCTACAGTCTAAATAATAGAGAAGAAGCTTTTTATGAGTACCTGAACACAAATGCAGGGCATGGACTTTAAAAAATAAGTCACTCTTGACTTAAACATCTGTAGGGACCTTCTAGGCTTTTTGGAGGAGCTATGTCAGGCCATTGGTTGAAGCAGGCTCTGATAAAGTGTGCCTCCTCATAGGGATAGAAGAAAACAGAAAATACTCTGCTTCTCTGGCCTGCCTGTTCCTCCTTTGGCTGCCCCACACAGTGCCAAATATCTTTAAGTATATGCAACTGATGTAATTGCACCAGTACCTGTTCTCAAACTGAGTTTGACTTCTTTGGACCTGTCCCAGACCTGGCTGATTTTACAGTAATTTATAGGCCATGCATAAAATTCTTTAGTCCACTGGAAAGAAGATAGGAACATTAATTTATCTGGTGTCACAAGAACAAGGCTTAGGAGTGTTTGAATAGGTTAAAGGATAAAATATTGTGCTTTGGCTCATATTTGACACTATGATATTTATTTGCCAGATAAAACAGATATTTTCAAGGGAAAATTTCTTGAGCCTCTCACTTCTTTAGCAGATTAGGAGGTTCCATTGGCCCTAATGCATGATCTTCCAAAAATATTTTAGTTAATTAGTCATGTGTTCCATTAGCATAGTAAAAACCTGTGTTAATGTGACCTAGTAGAGATTTTTATCAAACGCATCAAGTGTAAAAGAGATATGTTTTCTTTAATGCACAGAAACTGGACAGAATGATTCCAAGTTCTTTATCTTGACTTAACGATCTGTTGTAGCATCTGAAGATGTGCAGCTTGCAGTGGGCCGTTTTTTAGCCAAAGAGGGCCAACACAGTGAGTGCTGTGGACATTTTGGAAGCTCGCAGGCTGTCAAAATAAAAATCCCCATGTTGAAAGGAACAGCCTTCACAAGCATGTTGGGGGCTTTTCTTTTTTTTTCCTTTCTTTTTTTCTTTCTTTTTCTTTCTCTCTTTCTCTCTTTCTCTCTTTCTCTCTTGATCTCATATATATATATATATATATATATATATATATAAAAAGAGAGATAGGATGCTCTCATATTAAGGTAAAATTAGCCGGGGTAGGATTCCTGAGCCGGTGCCGAGTTGGCTGATTCACAGGTAGAAAGCAGCACAGTTCTGGGCAAAGAGGCTTGCTTGGGTCCCAGAAGCAGAGCACTCACACTCATGCAGGTCCGTGCCACGTCTAGCAAGCACCGTCTCTCAGCCTTCCTGTATTGCAGTGATGTGGCTCCCTACTGGCACTTACAAAGCTAGTGCAGAGCTTGCAGAGCTACCCCGAGGTTAACCTATCCTTGATAATCTCTATCCCAAAAGAGCAATAAGTCTTGCATCCCTGCAAAATTCCAGGTGAGAAATATTTATTTAACTTAAGGTAATTCCTAAAAGCCCCATGGATTTTTTTTTTTTTTTTTTTCACTACAGAAAATGGAACATGTCCTAAAAAGCTTACCGTCTGAAGTACTTCTGTTACCTCAGCTTTTTCGGATGGACAGTCCTTATGTTTCCAATTCCTGTTCCAAAATTGTGTTGTGGTTAAAGTGTTTCTTTTTTTTTCTTTTTTTTTAACATGGATTTCTTAGTATATTTTTATTTACAAAACTCACAGAGGAAGAGTTGAAAGTTCTAGTTTTATGATAAAGACCCATGTATCTGTCTCTTTTCCTATTGCTTTGCCTATGGAACTTTATGTACATTAAATGTGTATGAGAATTGAATTGTACATGTCTATACTACTAAAGTTTTCGCTTTTAAACCACCCTTTAGAAAGATACTGGTCTCTTGGTATTCGTTATCTGATTGTAGATTCTGTTCTTGGTCACTTTTAACTATAAATGACAGCAGCTTTTTTTAAAAAAAAATGTAAACATTTCCTTGCAGTTTTGCAAATGAGCATTATGTGTGTCTTGCTGCTTTGATTTCACTTGAGTGAAGCTAGTGGGCTTCGTTTGTGTAGCTTTGCAAGCTTATAGTTTGAGATTACTAGATCCGGCTAGTCAGCCATAAAGCAGTAAAGGCACAAAGAGAGAGCTACAGGCAAAAAAAGAAAGGGATGAGTTCCAGCAGTCAAATACTGGGCTGGCTGGCAAGAACCACATAGGCACAAGTGTCCATACTGGACATAGGACTGTTATTCATCAAATGTACAGATAGCAGTTTGAGATAACAGCTTTCCTTCTGTTGGCTACCTAATGACTTACGAATATATATATAAAAATTGTCATGAAAAAAGCTTCTTGAGGATCTCAAACACAGGTCACACATCATAACAATGAGGTATAGTTTCTTTAAACACTTTTGCTATACAGTGCTGCATATTTTTGAATGCTTTTCCGTTATATACTTGTACTTAGACACACACACATGTGTATGTATATATACAAGTATTTATCCAAGTTGTATATATACCAGATAGGGAAAATATCATGGAGACATATACACAAAGATGTTTACATCCAAAACTATGAACAGCTGCTGAATAAAGTCAAAGTGTCCTTGTTGTCATACAAAGTCTTCCAGCCAATGCCTTTTAAAAAGTTTGAAGGGTGTCCTTTGACTATCGATGTGTATTCACAACAAATGAATTACAAGTGATTGGTGAAAAAAACAAGAGTGTGGGCACAGATGTTGAAATTCAAGTTAAAAATAGGCACAGTTACAATGGCTGTTGATTATCTCTGCTGTGTTGTGATGAATGTCAGATTGTTAAATTTGTTTTTATACCTTGGTTGATATAAAGCAGTATTCTTTGTTACCTTTATTACAGCAAACTGCCTAAGAAGTTTGATGTTTAGTTTTTAATATGTTAAAATGGAAAAAAAATTTCCTTCTTTCCCTGTGGTGCTAAAACGTGGTGCTTGGTGACGTGTCAATGAGTTCTGAAACTCTTGCTTGAAGTTAATTATTGGTTTTTCAGCTTGTCCGCGTTCTTCCCTTTCTGCTTGACTGATGAGTACTTCTCTCACTTGCACTAAATACTGGCTAAGATAGTCGCTTTTGTGTACGCCATCACGGGCTGGAGACAGAAGATCTACAGCTGTTGATTTGATTTCCAAACATAATTGGTACCTTCCAGAGATGCAGCGGATCACCTGTTGTTTGGCACTGTAAATTTTAGCGCATTCTTTATTATGGCTTTTCAGAAGTGCCATAAACAGCCCGTCCTTTAGTCGTTCCTGGTGCAAGCAGGATAGCATGGGATGTGTGAGGAAGGAGGAGGGGATGTGTGAGGAAGGAGGAGGGGCTGGGCTTGCGTGTCCTGGGAAGAGCCCTCTGCGGTGGGACGCGTGTGGTGGGAGATAAGCTGCATGCCATCAACGGGTCTGTAAAGGTCTCGGGGTCGAACGGATTATGCGGGGAAAGGAGTGAAATGGTGATAAAACACTGTGCGAAGAACCCATATGGAGGAGAAAAGCGGGAAAAATAGAGGGCTTTTTAAAATTTTTTTTCTCTCTGCTTTGTGCTTTTGGTTGCTGGAAGCCTAATGCTCTTGCAACAATACTTGGTTAAATGTTTTCAGGCAGGACTGACTTTTTGTTTGGTATGTCTGCGCTCCTTTTAAGGAATGCTGGTCTTAGGAAAACAAAGAAATTTAGAAGGTTAGAGATGTCCAAGAAAATGGCCTTTTAGAAAAAAAGACCTGCATTGTTTTTTGTAACAGTAAAAGAGATGGATATGTTTATTAAACTGTGCATACCATAGGATGCTTCATATTTTTCCATTTGATTTCCTGTAGGGTGATTTCACTTGGAACAGCATGTCAGGGCGCAGCGTTCGGCTGAAGTCAGTTCCCGTTCAAAGCCTCTCGGAGCTGGAGCGAGCGCGACTGCAGGAAGTGGCTTTTTATCAGTTGCAGCAAGACTGTGACCTGGGCTGTCAGATTACTATCCCCAAAGGTAAGGGCTTGAAAAACTGTTTCTGTTTAGTTTGCAAAGCCTCCTCTTGCTAAGCTCCTGCCTTCATGTCACAATAATAAAGGGGAGAAAATCTTCATGTGCTATTCTGTGAACATTTATGTGTATTTAGTCTTTATTTAAACATGATAACGTTAGAAATTGCTGGGAATTTTGTTGGTCTTCCTCTATTATCAAGCTGCTTGATGTGGGATCATTCGCTTAAGGACAGATACCTACTGTATAGGTAATATACATCTGACTTATCTTTGAAATCCCTTCCTACTCAGTTGAGAGAAACAAGATTTCTTACACTTCCTGTCATCCAAAAAGACATAGATCAGATAAAGGTCACCCCAAAGTGGCATTTTAGCCCTTTTGGCTAGAAAGCCGAGGAAGCCAAACTCAGAGTAGTGAAGTGAAGACATCTGCATCAAGAAAGATAAATCCTATCCAAACTCTCCTGAAGACAGTGGTGATTATTTCCTAGAATAAAAGTTAATTTTAGCACATGACGTGGAACACCTGAAAAATAGAGAATCACCGAAAAGGAAAAGCTTAGCTGTCAGAGCCCTGATGCTGGACAAGTGCCCATAAACCTGTACTTAGGTTGTGCACCTAAAGTGGACCTTAGGTGGACCTGTTTGGTGGAAGAGGTCCAAACCTTACTGAGGCTGATGCAGAAGTTTCCATTACTTTGTGTAGACTGTGTATCAGACCTACCAGAAATACCTGTTGTTCTATGATACGATCATATGCAAATTTGTGTGTCTTTCCAGTTGTTGTATACTTATTTAAGGATTAAGAAGAGGACACTTAATTCTCACCCCTGGCTATGATCAGAGATACTGTGTGGCAGAACATGCACAGCTATGCAAAGGCACAGTTTTTGAGTGGAGAAAGAGCATAACAAAGGTTTCAGGTGTATAAAAATAGTTAAATAGAAACAAAAAATGTGAGAGACATCAGCCTGGGTATTGTTAAAATTCTTCTATTTGCAGAAAACTCCTGCCGAAAGTCCAGCTTACCAATTACTGTAGGGCAAACCTTCTATCAGTTTGCAGTGAGGTGGATAGTCAACTTGTCCAAGCTCTACCATAACCCCCCGATTCCTTAAAAAATACTGCCTCAATAGGACAACAGTTTTACAGAATGTGTAAATAAGAAATCAGATCACTAGGAGCTCTGTAATTTTTTTGACAAACCGAAGTTCCAGTGGGTGATGGATACAGATTTTATACATATATATCCACACACATACAAACACACACACACACACACATATATATATCTGAAATGCATCCAAGACAATGGAGCATACATATGAATATTCAGAAACTTTGAGCTTTGGAGAATGAGCATTTGTGTATTATTTATATGCATTCCTCATTGCTTCCTGCTAGGAATGCCATACAAGTGTAACCATCTAGGAAAGCCAGAGTCTCTGCCAAGTCAGCCTGCTCTCCCTCTATAAGATCCAGTGGTAACAGGAGTCACAGGCCACTTGGCACAATGCCGGGGCCTCGGAGAATGGGAACTATTGCATCTGTTGGTTTCAGATCACACACAGGAACAGCTTTTATAGTCGTAACACATATATACATGAGTGATGATACAATGTGTAATGAATTATATAGAGAGTCTGAAAGTCTTATTTCAAGCATATAAACTGAAGAAAAATACTGTAATTTCCATAAAAGCACCTCAAAATAGGAGGCAGTCCTGGTCTCCTGTTTCATCTCTAGTCTTATAACTGACCCCATGATTTTATGTATCTTTGGCTTCAACTCAGACAAGAAATGAATTATTCAGTTCTGTCAGATTAGATTTATCAGCAAGATTACTGATAAGAAGCTAATTATCTTATGTCTGCATACTTAGTCTGAACACCTAGATCATGAGTTTCTGTGTGTTTTAAGGTATGGTGAGTGAATGAATAGCAGATTCACTAAGCATTTGCTTAGGATGTTGCGGTACCAGATGTTGAAGCCAATGAAGGCAGCAGGCTGAATTTGGAATCATATAGTACTTAATAGTCCATCCTGTCACCAAAGACATTATGATAAATAGTGTTCCATCATCCTACATCTATGCCCATGCTTCAGTAACAACATAATAATCTATTATATTCCTAAATAGCTACAGATTATTTTAGGCCCTTTGTAGAGACAGTTCTGAAGTTCAGCTCATGTTCTTATATCTCTTCAATAGCAAGGAATGTAGAATTATGATAAGAGGCTACAGGCAGCCATTCCAGTTGATTTCCCAACATCACTGGTCTGCATAAATGTCTTAGCAGTGTGAAATTGTCTCAGGCACTCTGGGCATCTAGGAATGCAAAAGCAAAAACCTACCGCCGTTTTTCCCTCAAGAATGAAGTGGTTAAATATTCTTGGTAACAAAGGTGAGTTATATTGGGATGAATTTCCAGAAGAGCTATCACTGCATATTAGATAGAGTTAGAGGAGCTCTCTAGATCTGGAGAGATACAGGCATAGAGTGAATTTCTTGTGGTTCCCAAAACTGCTGAATTACATTCCTCACTGGTAACCCTGTCATATGCAGTAGCCGCATGGGCAACATTACAACACAGCAATCGTCTCAGTGTAATTAGACAAATTACATTACCACAGTAACAGTCCGGCTGACTGCACTGTCCTGGGCTATGAAAGCAGCATGTGGTGTGTCCGCTGCACAACACAGACCTCGTGTGCAGTTACCACATCGAGCCTCCTCTCCAGGACTCCAGGGAAAGACCGTAGCTGACGGAGGACCGGAACGGTTATGAGCGCACTGAGGTCTTGTGTGCTAGGAACTTCCCCCAGGGAATTTCCTTCCTCTTTACTCTTCCCTCTTTCCTCTTCCATGGACCAAATACGGAGAGGTTTCTTAATGAAAAAGAACCAGTTCCTGGAATTGGGGCTGGTAAAACAATTTAGTAAGGGCTATTGCCTGCTCAAGATATGAGTATAACATTCTTCCACTGCATTTCTTTGAAGAGATAATGGAAGAATGTGGGGGGATTTCTGGACAGCAACCTTCTCTCTAGTACTACTCATGTCTGTTTAGTACTACTCTAGCTTTTGTGAAGCAGAGATGTCACCAATTATGCTTGCACTGTGCAAGATCACATGTAGAAATCGCTCCACTTATTACTGCCAACCTTGTCTGCAAAGCTGGGGCTGGTACAGAGCATTGGCAGGAATCACCTGGGAGCAGGAGAAGGAGATGTGTCTGAAGAGGAAAAATGGGATTTTAATAGATGTTAGGAGAAGGAGCAGAAAAGAAACCTGTCTTTTTTTACGGGATATATTGTTTTAATCTATTAAGAGGTGTTATATTTATATTGTAAAAGAGTGATTCATGTTACCACTTGTGATTATTGTTTATTTTGCTCTTTGTATATAGACGACCATTTGTCGTCTGTCAATGGTTTATGCCCTGCCTCCCACTTTGGGAAGACAAACTGGCTGTCCTGTGGTCTCAATTAATGAAGTAAGAAAAAAACAGTAGGAAGGCAATTAAGCAGTAGTTCCTACACAGTGATTGTGCAGTGGTTTAAGTATTGTAACCAGGAGCACACAGAAGAAACTGCTGCCTTCCTCCCACCCTTTCTCCCCTTTCTTTCTCTTTTTGGTCTGCTTTGACAGGCTAAAATGGTCCTTCAGAGAGTTACCAGGCCAGATGAGCAAGGTGTTGTGAGGTTATGTGCATTGCTGGTCCCATACTGTACAAATCAGCCTGGCACATTTTACAGACTCAAAATTGCTTTAATCACCAAAAGGAGAGAAAAAGCAGACAGATGCTCCTGTCCTCTTCTGTTAGCTTCTTTTTTTTTTGTTTTACTTGACAGGCTTTGGGCAACCTATGCTTATTCATTAAAACATCAAACAAAGATTGAGAACCTTTTTCTTTTGTCTCAGCATAGAAATTATTGCTTTAAAGCTGCAGTTGACATTATAGCATGTTTGAAAAACCTGCAGAAAAGAAATGCCCTTCATGGATTGATAATAAAACATCAGAAGCTAGGCATATTTATTTTTCTTTTGCTTAATGGTCATTAATGGGCATTGCAGCAGGTAAATTGCATAACTATTTGTGTTTATCTTGCGCTTATACTTTAGAGATCCAGCTATGGATCAAGGCTGTGTTTCAATGCAGACCACTGTGTGGTGGATATGGCCACCAGAACTTACATTATCAGCACGAGATAAGAGACCGTAGGTGAGTGCAGTTGGGTAAGCCTAAAAGGACGACTATACCTCAGGCATGTGGCTTCAGTATGTGGTTTGATTAACCACTAGGAAGCCTTTTTAATACAGAAGAAAGGGTAATCAACAGGATGACCAAGCCCTCACGTGTGTGGTAGTAGTGGCCTGTCTGAAATATTTCATCCTTGACCTTCAATGTCGTTCTAGAAAATTTCAACACAACAGAAACGCCACCACCAACAACAAAACAATCCTTGTGCTCTTAGGATATCCCTATCCCTGCCCCACTGATCTGTGAGTTGAGATATCCCCTGAATCTCATGTGTTCTCAAAGAGTGGCTCCTTTTTTTAGCTGTGTCTAATTTTATGTTTGTATGAGTTTAATGGGGACTTGTGACTCAATCAGTTTAAGGTAGCATCAGCTTGCAGAGTTGAGGCAGCCTCCTGTGGGATCAGTCAGTTAGGACTTGAGGTAGAGGAAATCTTGTACTTGAAAAGGAGTGTTCTGTTTTATTAAAAAAAAAACAAAAAGTGAAAATTAAGATGAATTCTCCTAATTTTAATTAGGAAATGTTAATTTAACCTGGATAAAATAAAATGTTGAGTCTGCCAAGTGACTATATTTAAGTGTTACACAGAATCTCACTGTTTTACTTATAAGACAATTTTGCTTCTAAGTTACTCAGCCCAAAATTTCAAATGTGATTATGTTGATTTAGGAGTATATCTCTGTGTGTGTACTCTCTCAGATTGTGAAGGCTTATATTCAGTCAATCTAAAGTTGTAATAATAGTCAAGAACTTCAGGCATGTGGTTTGGATTTTGTTTTGTTGCATGTCATTCTTTTCTTTTAAGCAACAGTAATCCCTATGTCAACCCACGCTTTAGTAGAGGACTACAAGATGCTATCAAAGTTCTTTCTTTTTTTTTGTAGGAAGAGTATTAACACTAGGTTTCAGGCCCATATCTTCAAACTGACTTGCTGAAATATCTAGGTTCCACTCTTATCTTCCAAATATGAGATTGATATAAGCAAATTTGAACTTTGACGTTATACACTGGTGCAGGATTGTTAACAGACCAGAGGCCACAGATTGCAACAGATGCCATAGGCTGGGCTAAGGCCAGAACATCCATCTCTGTGATGAATTGTCCTGCTTTTGTTGGCTTGGGTCACAGCCTTAATGTTACATTGATGGAGTGCTTTTGTTTTAAGATGCAGCACATTCCGGAGCATATTTACCCTGTAGTACTAGTACTAGAAACTTTGTACTTTGGGGTTTATTTGAATGTTCTTCAAATGTTCTACAGCAAAGAGACAAGGGTGAGCCACAGAATTGTCTTCACTTTCCAGAAATGATGATAAACACGTTATCCAGCTATTTTAGCAAGTGTACCAGATGTAATAAAAGAGATGAATTGCCTTTTTTCAGAAGGCTGTTTACTTTATTGATGCCACCTATGACAAGAATGTATATCCACACAATTAGTTATTGTTAAGAGCAACTAGGTCATACATGGCCATTTCAGTAATCACAGCAAGTGTTTGACTTTCTGCCTGAGCTTTTTTTCCCAAATAGTGTTAGAACAGCTGGTGAGAGAGCAGGTAATTTTAGTGTTTACCTGCTGTCTACCAAATTTAGTGCTTAGTTCTCTTAGCTAGTTACAGTTACAATGAATATGACCTAATGTGGGTTTTGGAGACCTAAATACAATACCAGTCATTTCTGGAAAGCTTATAGGTTATCATGCTTTATGTGTACCGGAGTATGTTTTTGTATGCAATTTCCTCAGGTGTGTGAAGCTGCACATCTGCACGTATGAGGTAAATATAGCCTGCTGAAAGAGAAGGTAAATTTGCCTTAAGTAAGGTAAATTTGAAGGAGCAACACTTCTGAAGTAAATAATTTTTTTAAAAATTGCGGTTGAACAAAACATATATAGTTGACTTTTCTTATTTTTCATTGTTTGTTGGTGCACGTTGTCCCTACTATGTTCCTGTTAAGCTCTGAATAAAAAATGGGAATGCAGAATTATGTGTTCTCTGCGTCTTGTTTATATTGGCAGGGAGTGGATTTCTGGGTCTGTTTTTTGCTTAGATTACTCGTCATTGTATTTCATTACCCATTTTCCTTAACACTGAGAGTGACTATGATTTTTATCTGAACTTGCATTTTTGTAAGGGCTCCAAGCTGGTCATTGTGTTTAATCACTGACCGTGTTATATACTTTGTAGACTCATATAACAGAGAAAAGCATCTAAATAAACTGCATCCTATACTTCGTGGAGCCATGAGATGAGACTGGATGCTTTTGTGATGGCATATACTGTAAATTTTAAGCAGAGAGGTTTATTACCGCTCTTCTTAAAGGCAACATCTGGCAGTTCTGCTTATGACATGATTCTTTGAGTCCATGATTTGTTCGTAGGATTTTCTTTTAATATAGTTGAGTTCATGAAGATTATATTAGAGACAAGCAAGGCTATGAGCTAAATGGTGCTCCTTTACATTATATTAATAGTTCTTGGATGACTTTTGCTGATGTCAGACTCGCTAGGAGAGCTAGGAGAGTAAGACACAGAATCCAGTCCCACCCCTGCCCAGGCCAGGTCACCTAGAGCATGTTGCAGGGCCCTGCCCTGCTGCTCCTCAGCATGGAGGGCACTAAACCTCTTCCTCCTCAACTGCAAGTCTTCAAGACTTCAAGAACCTTTCTCTTCCTGTGAGGAGATCCATTGCCAAATTTGATCTGGAGGATTCTTTTTTCTTTCATAATCCAAATTTTCTATAGAAATATATGAATTTTTATGAGGAGTTGTATGAGGATTTTCCCCTCTGGGAAAATAAAAACAGTATCTCTCAGTTTGAAAAAAGAAAACAAAATGAATTTAAGGTTTTAAGCTGGGGGAAGCCGCAGCTTCAAGGTAAAATGGTTAGGCACTCAGCCTCCCAAGCTGCTGCTCATGAGTGTCAAAGTGTCAGTAGCAGGAGCTTTTCCAGGCAGGGAGATAAGCCAACAACTTCTTTTTATTTTTTCTTTTCTTCCCCAGACAGAAATTTCAGAAATTTCTTGTGAATTTTCTTTCAGATTTGTCTTTTAGCCAAAATTGAGACAAGAAAAAAAAAAAAAAGACACTTGCAAGAATGTAATTTAATAAACAGTAGAAATTTTGACTGCAGAAGAGGGGAAGTAATAAATTATCTTCACTGGATTAAAAAAACTTTTAGGGATCTGTTCCATTTTTAAACTTACTAAAGATGCTATGCAATGCACCTCAGATTGATTTCCAAGATTTTGTGGTATCCCATAGTAGGTTTTACATGTCTGTTTACACTGCAAACACTTGATTTGGCATATTTATTCCATCAGTTAGAGATAGGCTAATGAGTTTAAAAGCAAATGTTTCTGTGTTCAGTACTAGGAAAAAAGTTTGCCATTTCAGATTTTAGCGTGCATTTTGGTAAATACTTAGAAACCTTGATGTAGGAGCAGCAAACCTTTTGTTCAGTGCTAAATACAAAAATGAAATGAAAATGCTAGGCCTTTTTTGGTGAAATCAATGGCACTGTTAATGTGAGCAAGCAGCAATTAGCATCCATTGCAACAGAATTAGCATATATTGCAACACAGATAGCATCTTTAAAAGAAATAGTTATCCAGCTTCCAAGAATCTACTTGTATAGCTGTGTTTCTGTGAAGGTGAAGGTAGAAGGATGGAAATTGAAGTAACACTTTGCTCTGCTGAGCTCAGAGGGCAGAAGTATCCCTGTCTTTTGGAGGGTATTGCAGTGAAGGGAAAGATCTTGCTGAAGCTTCAGAGATAGGTGAGGAAATATTATGATCCATATTTCCATACACAAGTGTCTTGAACCATGATTCTCTGGGACTGAATCAATCCTAGGACACACTAATTCTGTGGGATTGTGTTGCTTGTCTAGATACTGTGAATTTTTGTGGAATGTCTTGTTATACAAATCCAGATACTGTTAAGAGATTCCTGTGCATGTACATTTGAAGTGAAGTCCCACTGATTTTAAAAATTAGCTGTGAGATGTGGGGAAGTATTTTCCAATATAATTTCCATAATAGTAAACTTGAAATATCTATGGCCTATAAATTCAGAAAAATACATTCAGTGTTTTCTCTTTATTATCATGTCGCATGGAAATCTCAGTTTCCATCTTAAAATGTTCCTTATGGATAAACAGAAAAGCTCAAACAGCAGTGAGTAAACCAGTTTCAAGAATGAGAAAGTATATAAAACATAGACTGTAAACACAGTGCTCTGCAAAATTGTGTGGATTTGGTTCTGTCTGTTTTTCTAAGCCTTTGAGAAGGCAGCATTTTAACAGAAATATCCTTCATTGCTTTCTACAAAATAAAATGGTTTTAGTACTTAATGTACTGCTGGCCCTGAAAATAATTGCGTTTTTGTACACTTGATCAGGCTGTTCTTGATTTTGCAAGTAATCCACAGATATATATATGGTGATTCTGTAGTGACTTAGGATTTTGTTCTTTATTGCAAATCACTGCTATTTATCACAATTCATCTCCAAAGCCCAAGAATAAAATGCTGACATTGTAGCCTAGTAATTTTCATCCTTGTGAATATCCTTGTGCTGTTTTCTCTTTTATACATAGAAACGTATAAAATGTAATATCAGCAATAGTCCGTTTTGCCACCTGCCTGCCCAGTACTCTGAGGATTAAAAATAATTCTCCTTCTGATCAAATCAAGAGTAACCGTAACTAAGAATGACATGAATGTGCTTTTTTTAAGTATTCCTGTATTTATAAAATATATTTTTATTTAACCAGAGACAGTCAGAATTTTCCCCTCAGTGGACTGAAGGCAGTTGCAGAGCTGTAATCTATATTTTTATTACCTCAACTGCAGCATCAGTCGAAGTATTTTCTTCCCCTGTAGCTTGTTCTGAAGTGGTACTGCAGAACATTTCTGACCCATTTTACCAACAGCTACAGAAGTATTCCAAGCAGGGGATGTTGCTCTCTTTCTCAAAGCTGTTAAACTTCTCTCATCCATCCTGGTTTCTGAATGAACTCCATGAGAAATCAGTGGAAAATCAATGGCAGCAGCAAACTCCCTGGTGAGCCATCTTCTATTTAAGTTAGGAATTCTACTACCTTTTGAGTCTAGGGAATTTCCTGACACTAGGGGCACTGCTGCAATCTGGAAAAAAAAAAAAAAAAAAAAAAAAAAAAAAGTGTCTGTATTTTGCTCTCCTTTCACCTGCTCCTTTATATTGCTGTGTCATAAATCACAGCATCCATCTGACTGCACGCAGGCAGACTAACTGCCTCGAGCTATGGAAAGGGTGGTTGCCTTTTCCTTCATCAGGTCTGGAGATATTTTTCCTTACAGTGATGAGGCAAGGCACTATATGCTCCGTGAAAGACCCTTCCTGGAAAAAAAAGGAAATCACTTTTTGACCATACCATCATTGTTTTCAATGGCAACAGAGTATGGGACTGAAGTATGACACAGTTAAGCTGCTGCAAATGTAGCCTGCTGAAGCAAGCAGGGTGACTCCCTGCCTGTGCCCAGGACACTCGGACCTGGATTGCTGCTGCTTTAGCTTTGCTCCCCTTCCCTGGGCCCACCTGCTTTTTGTTAGTTGCTGCTGACAGCCATAGAAGGGCATACATGGGCATTTGGCCCTTCCTTGGTAATCCTCTAAAGGCTGCCATGTACCTTTGCATGCTTGTTTGAGCGAGATATTTCCACTGTCCCTTCTATATATGGCAGCAGCAGCAGTTTCCCTCCTGCAAGCACAGGAAAAGGTCTAAGCAGCTGTTTATTGTGGAGTCAAATGGGGCTTCTTTCCTTAGGGCCAGCTAAAAATATGGCTAATACCACGAAGCTCCAAAAGTTTATTACTTATTTAACTATCTTCAAATAGCTTAATGCTCCACTTTTTAATTTCCTCTATAAAACCTAGCGAATATCTTATTCCTCAGAGGTCCTGTAATACTTGCAGACATTTTTAATTTATTGCTAAGTAAGAAAGCATTTAAAGGATGTAAAATTGTATATTTTTCATGTCAGTAATGCAGAAACAGCTGAAAATATTTTCTTAAACTTTCCAAACACAATCATCTCTGGTTGGAGAACAAAAGTAGAAAGGCCAAGGAATACATGGAAAAAAAAAGGGCCCCACCTTTTCCTACCAAAGGTAGGAAATGAATGCCGAGTTTTAACTATGGTTCTGGTGTGGTCACTGAAGCTGTGCAGTAATTGAATATTCTGCCTATTTCAGAGTTATTAATATGCAGCATGAACAAACAGAAAACAGGCAGCTCTGCTCGTGTTTGTCTGTGAGACCTGCCATGGACCATGGAAATACAGTAGCTAAAGGTAGTAGTGGGGTCTTCCTCTTAACCCCTCTCTTCACATGGGGAGCCGTGCAGAAAGGTGGCAGGACCCGAAGGATGTGAATTCTGCAGTTGGGACCCAGGTCCAGTCCCTGAATTCCTTGTTTCTAGGTGGTAATATCTGACTCTCAGGATCAAAGTACATTGCATGTGCATTTAGCCACCAGTTAACCAAGTCCCTTGTGACTGTCAAATCAAGGAGAACAAATTTCAAAATACCAAAGGGGTAATTTTTTTATAACACATATGTGAATATTGTTTAAAACCTTTCAGTACATCTGGGAAGATGTAAATAAATAGAGCTGAAAAATCTTCTTTTGTTTTGATTCCTTTGTCTTCATCAACCTAGTAGTATCTGAATTTGCTATCATCTGAATTAGACCACTGGCCAAAGTCATCTTTCTGTAGAGAGGAGAGATTCATACCTTTCTCATTCTTACAGATTGTATATATATCCCACTCCTATGCTATGCATAACTTTCTAAATAAATAATTTCATTCATATCCCATTATGGCTGAATCCCTAGTATTATACAGTAAAGAAATAAGCCATCTATAATGCAGGGTTTAAACTTACAACAGCAGCATCACCTGAACCTGTTTATTTGCCCTTTGGAATTCCTTTATGTCTTATTTTACCAGTTGATAATGCAATAAACAGCCCAAAGGGGTCGCAACTTATATCCTAAGAAGCTGCACTAACCACAGGTTTCAAAATAGGCCTCTATAGGAGGGGGAGAAAGAGAAGAAAAACATGCTTTTGTGCCACTGATGTTTTGAAGTTGATGTTTTTCCCCGTCCTCATCAGCCTTGGTTTCTCAAGCAGTAGTGCTGTGCTTTGCAGCCATGCTCAGGATGAGCAGTCCCACTTTCTCCCATGGGAACCTCCTACAGTTTCTCCCTGCCACCCTGGGAATTGTTGTTGTTGGCTAACACTTGTGCTCCCATGCCTGATCCCACCTGCCATCTTAGCCCTGTGTCACATGCATGTTTGTAGCTTCGGGGACGCTTCAGCTGTCCCTTGGAGAAGGGCTTTGGCCTCTGTGCTGCCCTTCTGCCTTCACACATCCCTCAGGAGCTTGCTGGCACTGGAAAGGCTAAAGCCGTGGGCAGAGCAAGGAGCAAGTATGAGGGCAGCAGCCAGGCCCCGGCTTGGGCTGCGCTCAAAGGTGGGGAGATGTGAACCTGCTCATGTGGCGTGTCTCATTTTAGCTGCAGGCTAGCAACACAGAAGAGTGCAACGCTAAAGCAAAGTGCAATTAGACTGCTAGGGAGTGTGCCTGTGTTGTTAAAGGGTGAAGGAGAGGGAGGGCAAATACCTGTGAGCTCAGCTTTTGCATTTTCGTCTCGCCTTATGAGTCTAAACCTTCAGTTCCTGGTGCTCTAGCTGAACGTGTTTACCTTCCATCTGTGCTGCAGCTGGCTGGGCTTGAAAATTACTGCATGGGGACAGGGCATTTCAACACCCGAGTTAATCTAAATAAGTATTTCAAGGCAGACATTTATAGTCACAGAAATGATGAAGTGAAGTCAGTATCCTCTTACTCAGAAGATCAGCTCCAAGTGCACATTCAGAAGCAAGTTTGCTTTGTATGGTGACCAGAAGCATCTGCAAGCACAAACACAGGGCATGTATGAAAGAAGAAAGCACAATCTGTTCTTCGCTGTGCTCCCTCAAGCGAGCTCAGCAGTATTTTCTGTTTGCTGAGTCCTTGTTACTTGAAATGCTGCACCGGCAAGAGAGCAGGGAGCTGCTCTTGGGGCTCCCAGGCTGAATGCGTGAGGCTGGCAGTCGCGGAGTTAATCATTCCTTAGGTCGAGTGAGCAGAGAAGTCCCCTAGGCAGATCAAACTTAGTGCAGTGCAGTGCCATTGGTAGGAATTTTCAAAGAATTGACTGCATTTATCCTATTTTTATTTACTTTTTTTTTGTTTGCATTTTAATACCCAGTTATTAATACGCCCATCAAATGAAAATGGGCATGAATACAACTGCTATGAAGAAGTATTTTGGAAATCTCTGTAGCCTTCAATATCAGGATTACCATCCATTTCTGTTTTGATAAATGAGCTATGGGTGTGATATTAATCTCTCACATAACTCCTCTTGTTATTCTGTGTGAAAATAACCCTTAGTTGGAGAACAGGACGAATTTTCTTCCCTAGATGGACAAGAAACACACTCTCATAAGCAAAGGAAGATGCCAATAAATGAGGATCATTTCTTTGCTTAGTAAACCCATAAGCAATGAAAGATTTCTTTTGTCAAAAAGCAGTTAGCTAAATTAGTTGAAAGCCTCTAATAGACCTTATAAATTAGAAAAGCAAAAGGTTTTGGTTAGCAATAAAAAGTGTCCTTGCATATAATTGGTATAAAAAGAAGATCCATTCGTATGTATAATTCATTAGCCTATGTATAAAGAAAGGAAGTGCAGAAGAATCGTATTCTTATTATAACTTCACTTCAAACTTTTTCCCAGGAAAAATTCCATCATCTGAAATGTAATATTATAACACTGTCAGAAACATGACTTAGAAAGCTAAGGTGCAGTTTTCCTTTTTACTTTATATAATTTGAGTTACGAAACAAATTAAAGATGCATTAAGACTTCACAGTATATATTAGCTGTTTAGTGACATAATACAAAACTGATGATGTGTATTCCTGAAGGTTTTTTCCAGATGTGCCACTAACTATATTCTCTTGAAGGATTCCCTGTACTTGATTTGTGGTACTTCTGCTTACAGTGAGCAACAAACAATACCTACTCAGTAGGCATTCTGATTTCCCTAACTTTAAAATTAGTAGAGCAATACTTTGTTAGCAAGAGTCATCAGTGTGCACTCCATCTCAGATTCATGTTTGGCGATGGTAGGTGATCTTTGCTTGTTTATTTATTATTTATTATTTCTTAGAGCTGGAATTTGTATATTCTGACCATGAAAATGACTATTACCCAGTGTGTAGAACTCTGTGTGAGAGAGAAATATAGGCCTTGAAATGCAGCCTGTACAAAATCTGAGATTTGAGAGTTTTAGTGAAAGTTAAATGGAGCTAGTGCTGACACCATGACTGAATTGTAACCTTAAATCAAAATCTTCAAAAACAATTCCCAAAATTCAGAGACCTTAATTCTTTTCAAAGTCAGATTTATCGGTGGAAATACTCGACCATACAGAATTCTGGAGCCTTTTGTTCAGAGACAAAGTCCGAAGTAGATCACCTAATTTTTCAAATAGAAAAGTCTTTTTGGCTTTATCTGTGTCTGGAAGTGCTCACCACTTTGGAAAAAGAGGTCACGTAGTGATTTAATATGCACTCAGGAGTTTGATCCTAGACTCCCATTTTTTAAAATATTCATCGTGTTAGTCTTGTTACACGGCAGCTCAGAGAGTGATGCACGCACCGCAGTGAAAAATGCAGTGAAGATATAAATTAGTAAGTATTGAGCAAACAAGTTCACTTCTGAAGCAACTGATCTGCGCTGCTGCCAAGGCAGATTTTCTTCAGAATATTCCGAATGGGTTCAGAAAGAGCTAAAACAGTGGGGCTTCCTTCACTTTGGCACTTCTTGTCTGATTCCTTCACTTTGATATTCCTTGCCTTTTGAGTAATTCACATGTCACATGGAATCTGTTAGACAAGAAGCACCTTGTTGATCTGTAGAAAGAAGACAATAAATAATAATTATATATTCAGAAGGCTGAGTAAAATGCAGTGGTTTGGCCTTGTAGTTTAAAAGATTTCAAACTGTGAAGGAATATACCAGGTCATATTTCATGAGTTGAAGTAGTAATACTTTGCATAAATGTTCTCTAATTTATAAATAAACAGTAACTGTTGTATGTGGGTAAAGAAACTTTGCCTGTTTCCATATTAATTATGTTCTGAAAACACAGTGCAAATAGTAAGCAGTTATTCTGAATTGGATTCATTTAAGATTTGAAAGTGCCAGGACTGGCCGAGCCCTTAGGCACTCCATGGATGTTTCTGCACTCCTTATGCCTGACAAAATCTATATCAACAGTCATTTCAAAGTATATTTATTATTGCAGAATATAGATTGCAATTAATCATGTCATGTGCTGAGGGGGAGGAAATGGAAATGACCTTGGGCCTCTCGGCAGCTCCCCTGTGCTTTAGCTCTTTGGTAAGATGCTTCTCAGTCCTGTTTTCTTAGGCATGTCTTTCTCTAAGGGAGTTAAACTCCTAGCTGGTGAGGGGTTCTGGCTTCACCGACCACTGTGCAACTGCATCCATTCGCACAAGCATGTCCCCTCTGTCATGCTACTGACTTTTCCTTGCTTCAGGTGGCATGTACTCCTGCGCAGAATGGACTGACACTGTATTTTCAGGCTCTGTTCATCCCCAGAACTGTTTCTTGCTTTTTCACATTCCTCTGAGATTGGTCATTTGTATACAAAATCCGTGGTTTGCAGAGACAATATTGTTTGTTTTCATTTTCTGTAATGAATAGCATTCATTTTTTCTTATGTTTCTGTCATTCTGCCTGCATTAACCCCCCCAAAAAAGTTGCAATTGTGTAATTACAGTAGCAAATCACTATATTTTAAATCTTTATAATCTTTTGTTCTCATTTTTTTCATCTCAAAAAAATTCACTGTGGTGCCAGAATTTTAATAAATCAATTTTTGGAGCATAAAGGCTCCAAGACTGTAAAGACTCAAAAGGCTTTGTAGCTGCAATTTGTAGCAGCAATTTGAATTTGTAACATGGAGTATAATTTAGAAAAACACACACACACAGATATATATATATATATAAACAAAGCTGGGACATAAAAGTAGTATGAAACCCTATGAAAACAAGCATACATATACAAGAGTATATGTAAGTGGGCTACTGACCATTTATTCTGCAAAGAGGGAAAAGAATTTCTATAGTAAGCTCAATTTTATGAACTAGAAATATCAGAAGGTGTGAAAGAACTGGACATATTAATCCATCAAAGTATGAGTTATGAACTTGTCATCTGCCTATGTAAAAAAGAAAATCTAATCATAGACCATAACAGGCAATGAATTGCCACTGTTACACTGGTGAAATCTCATCTGGAATACCTGATCAATTCTAGTCAGTCATTGTGCCAACAGATGAATTCTCACTGGAGCACACACAGAAAATGGGTTTTAGTACAGCCAGTGAAATAGGATCTACCCTCGACCTCAAGAGATTTAAACCAAGTACCATAGTTAAATGAGTGCTAGGAGCAGGTAAGTGTGTTAGGAGCTCACTCCATCTAAATAAATCCGGAGAATAAACATTCAAGTGCAGAGGAGGAAGCTACGTAAGGCACAGAAGCTACATAAGGCAACAAGAAATTTTAGTTTAAGAGCAATAGGATATGAACGGGCTGTGAAAAGGTCATAATTTGTCCTGCTACCTGTTGAGTTGTGTTCTGGGAATGACTTTCAGCAGGAGTTGAGGAAAAAAAGATGGGGTAACAGGTTATATTATTTTACTGGCTGTAATTGCAAGAATGAGAGTTAATCCAAGGACATCCACTTCAGTGCTTTGTAATATGTTCCCTCCTGTAAAAGCCCACTCAAGACATTGGTTTACAAAACTAAGAAAACATGTTGAGGCACTGGTACCCTTCTTACTATACAAGTGAAATACAAGTACTGAGTGTTTAGTTTTGAATTGTTGCTTTATTACAAAACCAGTAAGGAAGGCAAAGGTGTGCATCTGTTAACCTTTAGCTAGAGTGGTGCCTATTTCTTTGGATTTAGAAAACTAAAAAGTGACAAGTTAAAGCAGGCTTATGTCTTAAGTTTTGTTGAGAGGTAATAAACCACATTTTTGTTGACTTTTCTTTATTTAAGATGCTGTTGAAGGGAGTACTGATTGCCAACTTTTTGGCATAGTTGTTTCAAGAATAAACCTGCCTATGCCACTTGTTAAAATCTTTAGTCCTTAATACCTTGGAGAAAACTTGGATAACGTACCTTGTCTCAGAACAATAATTTCTCTAAGACTAATCCACCCGAACCAATCTGGGCATGCAGGACACAAACTGCAAACTGCCGGTGTGAGCTGAGATCAGACGGGTCACGTGAAGGTAGTCGCTTGTCAACCGGGCGGCGTGACTGGTATGCGGAACTGTGCCTGGAGGTTAGTCACCCTCCCTCTCCAAATACCACCTCCGACCCCTTGCCTGAATCACGGTCCTGTGACCATGGACTAGGAGGAACCACAACCTTCTGCATTGGTGGAACTTGCTCTCCGCTTACGTATCAAGAGTATCCTGCACCAGTCTTAGTCATTTCCAGCATTAGCTTTCCATTCTCCTGATGGGCCCAGGGACCATGTGTGTGTCCATGTACCAAGCAGCACTCTGCGGGATTTATTTTGGTCCTCCTGCTCACAGCCTTGGTGTTTGGGTAAACACAGATGCGCTCTTCAGAGCTGGAGGACTGGGACATTCCCCAGACTTTGTGAAATGTACTCACACCCTTCCTGACTGCACGTGTCCACAGTCTTGCAGTTTATGCAACAGTCTGCAATCTTTCTCTTCACTTGTTTCCTATTTTTGCTCTTGCAGATGGTCAAAAGAGGAAGAAATCATTAAGAAAGAAACTGGACTCGCTAGGAAAGGAGAAGAACAGAGATAAAGGTAACATAAGAGGAGTGCCTATTCACTGGACAGGTCTAAGTTTTGCATATGGGATTTGTTTATGTTTAAATCTAAGTGTGTCCTTTTGGTGTGATAGAATGTTACCATCCCAACATATTGCCTAGATACTTATTTCTGAGTTGAAAAAATGCACCCTCTACTTGGGTAGTTGTTGTTAGCGTAACTCAGCTCTCCTTGACTCAGTTCATTTCCTGGGAGAAGAGGAGCAGTTAAATAAAGGCTGCATCTTCCCTTCCTTCTCTTCGTTTTTCTTTCTCATTTTCCCCACCTTTTGCAGCGTGCAGTCTGGGTAATACAGTCCAGGTGTTTACCTGCCTTTGCGTTCTCCTTTTTCAATTCACAAGGCATGTGAGCCAGGCCTAGCCCAAGCTAGTCATTTGGTTTGTTTTTCTTTCTTACCTTAGGAAAATAGCCATTGTTTAAAATGTATAAATACTTCATGCTACTGCTGGTTTTTTTTTAGTATACCTCCTATGACTTTTGTTTGGACACTGATCAGATTTATGGGCTGAGTCCTAATCCACTGGATTTAAACTATAATTTGCTGCCATTTGAACTAAGTCTAGAGACTGAGACTTCAAACCATTCTCTGATATTGCTGTTTTCTGCATGTAGGTAATTGTGCATCTAGTTTTGTGCTCACTCCTTGAAAAGAAGTTCTGAAAAAGTAGAAGTAAAACACTATTAGCACCCAGCCCCACAAACTTACGCACAAATACACCAATTTATAACAGTGAAACAATTTGATTATATGATGTTATTAATTCTAATCTAATTTAGTAGGAGAATGAAACTTTGAAATTCCATGAAAAGAATAGTATCTCCTTAAGAGAGCTTTAGAGCTTTGTTTCTTAGGAAGAAGATGCTTTTCTTTTAATTTTTGTTTATTTGTTGATTTCATATATATGATTACTATTTCCTTGATTTAAAAACGACTGTGAAAACTAATTCCATTAATCTTTCTAAAGTTGAAAGTTTGTTTGGATAAATGCAGTTACCTCCCATTTTGCTTTGTGAATAACAGGCAGTAAAATCTTTCATTTGTTATGAGAATCACTTGGTGTAGTACTGAGTCCACATACAGAATGAGCCTCTGGGGAACAGGTTTAATGATTTTATAATCACTTTTGGGGAAAAATCTATCATACTATTCCCTTTAGTGTACATTCTTCACATCTGTCTGGGGTGTGATCAATCATTCAATATGTTGCTAGTTTCTTTATTTTTTCCCATAATTTTCCTATAAAAAGAGTGCAAAGCAACATCATTTTGTACAAAACCTTCCATTCCAGTCAGTGCATTTGTGTGATATTCATCCTCATTCTCGTCTGTGGGGTGCTCTTAAGCTCAGGAAATGGCTAACCACTTAATGCTTCTTTTTTAAATTTTCTATCTCTCTCAATTTTTTATCTATCATCTCCCCCATATGAATAGTGCTACTTTAGTAGCTTCCTTTGAAAGTTTCTATATAGCAGCTATTTTGAGAGGCTAAGTATAATATATTACATTCTTTTTATTCTCACATTTTTATTGTAGTAGCTAATTTTAAAACTAATAGATGTAATTCATCAAAGACTTAATTTTGTTGTGTCAACCCAGTGGATCTTTGCTGTTGCATTTCCAGAGCTTCCACGGTGTATCTTGTGGATTTTCCTTTGGTTTTAACACAAGCTTCCACTTGCAATGTATATAAATACTCACCCCAGCTTTATTCCTTATTCCTGTTAATTTTCTCTGACCAAAGATGCTTCAAACTTTTTTTTACTTTTTGTTGTCATTGCTTGGGATTCTTTTGTGATACCCTTATAGCCTCATTTTTATTTCATCTGCTTTCTGCTTCCAGTAATCTCTCAATAATATTACTTAAACACTTAAAAATAATATTATTTTCTGCCAGTATATATTTTGGGCTATTTTAGATGTACCTGGCATGTTAGTATTTATCCTCCAATTTATTCATTACTTCTGGGATAGACATTCTCCTTTGATTCAGAGAGATTCTTCTGAGTGCACCTTTCCATTTGGGGCTCAGTAGTTTCCCACAGCAAAGGTCAACACCCTGTGCTTCTATATATTTATATACTTCCTATTTTTTGACACTGCTCATATCTTCTGGTTAACTTTAGCCATGCATTTTAACAGTCACTATGTTGATCCTCTTAATTGTAATTCATTTTTCCCTCTTCTTTTTTTAACTTCAAGCCATTTCCAATATGTCTCTTCTTTATCCTCTTTATCTCATCTTCTATTGTCTCCTTCTTTATAATTTAAATTCCAGCATGTCTTACATGCTCTTTTCTTATACGAATTGCTGTAGAAACACAAGCCAAGGGTAAATAGCCCAGCACTACTTGAACAGCAGAATCTGTATTTCTTCTTCTTCCATTGGGTGTGCTGGATTGACAGAGGTGGCAGGTCTGTCAGGAAGGGTTCCAAGGGCTAGGAAATCAGAAGGATCCAAGGCCCCAACCAGCTGTGAGCCGAATGAGAAGCCAGATGTGTTACTTGTTGCCTATAGCAAAATAGAAATAGTCAAGTTAACGGTGTATGGCACCATGGTGGTTCTCAGGGGCCCTCAGTTGGTGGTGTGAGAGTACAGACACGAGAGCTGACTTTTGAAAGAAAAACCTAGAGTTTAATCTGTTGGTGTTGCTCATCTATGTAAAGACGAGTCCACAGTGCTCACATCTTGGCCAAGCCACACCTGCTTCCCTACACAATGATCTCTGTGTTACTGAAGCTCCACTCAAGGGTAACATCTCTCGTTTTGTGTGTCACAGCAAGCTGACAGTATTATCCTGCTCGGTTCCATGTGTTTTCTTAGCAAGCATTTCTACGGTTTATTTTATAAAGAGAATATCTTCCATTACTGGGCAACCAGTCCAAAACAAACACTCTGCACAGTGGACGTGGGTGTGCTCACACAAAAGGCCAAAGAGCAGTTACTCATTCACCCTTGCAGGCCCTAGTCCTCATAACTGTAAGGAACGCCTTCTTTATTTCTGTCTCGGTAACTGCTCAAACCTCACCTTCAGAGAAGGCAACAGGGAGAGCAAGGAGAAGGATGTCAAAGTGGAAACAGAGAGGCAAAACTCAAAACACTTTTTATAGACAAATTGTGCTCATCTTAATGCAAAAAGCATTTACAGACCTTGCAGTCAGCTTTATGTCCACAGTTGTGGGCCTTTCCTGAAAAAAACAGTGTGGTGGATTTGTGTACTTGGCCTTGTCTGACAGTTCGCTTTCAGCACTGACATGGGCTGGATCACTCCAGGGTAGGGACTTTTGGAATCATTCTGGAGGTTCAACCTCTCTCAGATCGGTGCCTGAGACAGCACTCCCTGCGCTCCGCTCCAACAGATGGCTATGCTTTAGAAGCATAACCAAAAGGATATGGTACTCATATCTTCCAGGACCGTTCTGAGATTTAATCACTCATATTTTAGGACTCCGTCCAATCTGTGGAATTTTTACTCTCATAACATCGCATTTTATTCAGATGGATCATTCGATCAACCTGCCTATCAGTTAAGTGAGAGTTTCCGCAAGCTTACACTTTTGAAGGTCATCACAGACACTAAAGTAAAATGAATGTGCTTTAAATTGGACTGATATCATTGTTTTGTCCTTTTCGACAGGTACATCTGTCATCATCTAATTAAAAGGGAAAAAAAAAATCTAAAACAAGTGTTTTTTCATTTGTTTTTACTTCTCTGAGTGACTCACCAGAGCAGGATATAGCAAAACTTGCCGGATGTAAAAGAACTAAACAGGAGAGCAGCACTCCACCCAGATACTGAAGGCAGTATTTTCAGCTGCTGTCAGTGTCTTTGCTTTTCTCTAGCCTGCCACCTTGTTATTTAGGGCCATCGTGACTTTCGTCGTGTTGTCTCCATGTGCCTCAAAACATCTGCTTTAGCTGCTGACAGGCGGTCCTCATCCTGGGAGAACAGTAAAATGCCATTGGTGCTTGGAATAAGAGATTCTCAGGATGCTCGGCATGCCGGCAGCAGGGTTCTGTTCCCTTACAAATTGCTGCTAAATTTGAGGAGGGCAGGAGCAGAGCCTTTCATTTGCCTCCTGCCAGTGAGAGGGAGGTCAGCGTAAGCATGATCCTTGGAGGGCACACTCAAGCATTCCTGGGAGCGGTGCTCCTCAGACAGGGTTTCTCCTGGGGGATTTTTTCAGTAAATGAGCTTCATTTTTACTTGCTTCCAGTAAAATCTGCAGGTGAACAATGAGATGAGATTAATAATCACTTGCTGTGAGGTTTCTTGAGCAAATTAGAGTCTTCGCTTCTGGTCACATTTCTGTGCAGAATATAAATGCTTGCTGCATTCCTTGGTGGGACCCTAATGGAGCTGCTATATATGCTGTTGTTTCTGAGAAAAGGAGGTGCAGCTAATCCTGTGGAGGATGCATCTCCAGGAGCAGATGCTTCTTTATTTTTAGTTATATTTCAGAATTCTCAGAATCTTCTTCCATGTTTACTGCCCAGCCATTCTTAGCAAATTTAGAGATATTTCTTATTGTTTGCAGTTTTTCTTCTTCAGTAATTTGACATATAAGGTTGTCAGCATGCCTTGGAACAATCTAAGAAGAGACATGAATGTATGAAGTTTCTTCTTCACTGTAGTTTTTCAGAAATTTACTTTAACGAGCCTTTTGAGTTCCTTTATAGTACTGTGTTTTAAAACTCGCAAAATGTCTCTCATGCTCTGTAGGCATTTGAAAACGCTTTCTCAGCAACCTTGTGCTGCATTGTGTACTAATGTTACCTGAAGTATTGAAGAACCTCTTATTTTTTTTAAAAAACAGAGTCCTTCTCACAGGCAAAACCAAAGAAGCTGGGAAGGCCTTACCTCACTTCTTGAAGGTCAGCGAGCTCACACCGACTGAAGGAGTGAATTTCACCTGCAGATCTGAGACCTGAGAGCACGTTCTCTTACCTCTGTTTTTCTGAAGTCAGTTCAGGGTTTTGACAAACCTTCAGGTGGAGGGAATTTTACCATTTCCTGTATGGATCAAAGTGTTTGTCATCCTTCTTCACATGCTTCCATCAGTCTTTCTCTCTGGGTCTGACATGGTTAAGTTTAGTTAGCAAAAGAAGAGTTACCAAATCTGGTCAGCTGGGAGTCTGATTTAAAGATCCCATTTAAAAAGCTCTGTGAAAGCACATTATTCTTTCAGATATCTCCCACTCTGTTTCTATCATTTTTGAATTATTAACATAGCACCTCAACAGATTTTAATCACAAGACTTCATCAGCTCAAAGTCAGTGCTTAAGCTGCACATTAGGAAAAAAAAATTAAGACGACTGTGGAAAACTGCTGTGCTCTATGTTGTTCACTTGGTTGGTGTTTGGAAGCCTCATTAAGATCTGGAGTGTAGACCCTTATCAGTTCTTACTGTAGTGCCGTGGCTTGTGGGATTGAAAACATCGTTTTTGTTAGCTGAACTTTCAGAGAAGTCTTCAAAATTGTGCTTGGATTGTGTGGCATGAGGCCAAGTATGCTAACTGTGTGACTGGTGTGTGAGCAATGGATCTTCTGATAAGCAAAGAAAAGGTCAATGAAACGGTTATTTGAAATGGCTTGGAATTTTTATGTGAAATATTCCTTTTTATTAGAAGATGCTGATTTACCAGCACAGTTTTGGGTTTTTTGTGAATGTACCAGTTTTAGTCAAAATTTTGTTAGGAAATCTGCCTCAGTTGCAACATGGACTTTCTGGTAAGAGAGTTCATGCACGTCTCTGAAACAGCAAATAATCTGCTCTTACAGAGAGATTAAAGAGATTAAAAATCATGTTCTCGTACGCTGCTGTTTTGGGATGAGGATATGAGTCTGCCTTTCCACGCTGTTGTCCAGGATGCCAAGTTGCTTCACACTCTTATCTAGTGCTCTCTCTAAAATTTATTTTCAAGCTATCCACTATACTAATTGAGCAAGTGAATAATGGAACTTTAATAGGGTTTAAAGGGAGTGGCTAACTCAGCAGCTTTGTGGCCGAGGCACTCAGCACAGCAGACCAAAGTTTGAGCCCCTGCTCCAAGGAACTTTTCTATATACAGAATGAAACAACTCCGATGGGAGGGAACTGCAGCCTCCATCAGCAATAGATAGTTGGTACTTTTACCTTAGCTGTGAGCCATAAGCCTCTACATCACACATGTGAGTCAGCATCTTGTTCCCCCACCAAGATGTTGCTAACTACATTGTGTGTCCTTGACTCCTTTTTTAAAATGGATCTGAAACTTTGGGAAGGCCACCTTTCCCTATTTTGAACATGTCATTTCCTGTCAATCAAGGAAATTGTTGGATCTGAATGTTTCCAAGGAGTTGTGGGCAAAACATCCCTAGCCCCATCAGTGGATCCGGTGAGAACTGAAGGATGTAACTAGCCTGATGGAGGATGCAGCCACTTCTTTGAATTTCAGCAAGTGAACAAGAAGCTACTGATTTTGCTAGTTCTTCAAAGTAATTACCACTGCCAGCCAGTGTCACTTCCATCTGTATTTAGTCTGAAGATACGCCAGCTGGTTTTCATCTAGTTCCCCATCTCTGCCAGACACTGAGAAATCAGCGAAGTGGTTCATGTCCTCTGTGAAAGAGGCCTACAGCAAAGCACCACCAAGTGTCCTTCCTCAGTACCCTTCCCCTGCAGCACACATGAGGTGAACAGGAGTGACCCAAACCCTGTGTCCTATAGCCAAGGGCTTAGGAGGAGGAGCAACATCGCCCTGAAAAAAACAGCCTTTAACTAACACAGTGTGTGTGGGGGGAGAGGGGGAGGTCACTTTAAGGAAGTCCTTTGGAAAAAACACTGGGGTCTCACCAGATATCTGTCCATGTAGCACTGCCGTGTGATCGACAGTATCAACATGCTGTTGGGCATCCGGGGGCTACCTCCCACTGTCACCTCCCAGTTTGAAGCACAAGTGAATAAAAGCTAAGAACAGGGGAATATTACTTGCTTCAGGATTTCATCTGGCTCTGTGTCTTCTGTCAATAAGCGTTGTGGAAGGACAGATCCGTAGGCATGCTGGAGGTAAAATGAAGTACCCAGTAGGGCAACCAGAGGGCAAGCCATGTTGCAGGTGTGTTTCACATGAATAAGTAAGTTGATGGTCTTTAATGTTAACTTTGGGAAGATAATCTGGAACAATAAAATGTTTCCAATTTCGAATACGAATAATCTCATAATTTTCCAGTCACTCTCCGGGGGTGTAGGAAGGAAGAGCTAGCTCTGGACACTTGGACTTCACAATTACTGTATTGCTTGATACACTATGTTGAAGTTAAATGAGCTCAATGTAAATTTCATTTAAAAGTCATTTTCCTCACTGTTAATCTCCAGATTTACTGGATATGTGAGGATCTACCTCCTGATTTAGTTTTACCTGGCTACCCAAGTTAGTTCATATCTTAACATTTCATACTTCTAAAGGGCAGTTATGCTTCTCACCAAACTAGAACAATGGGTCCTTGTCTCTTCAGTGTGACAGCAATGTTCTCATTCAAGATTCATAAACTATAATCTTCTTCTCAAGCTATAATCTTAATGATAATGCAAAAAGATAAAATTTGAAATCGCCCTCAAAGATATAGTTGGACTTTTAGTCCCAAGAATTTTGGCCTTTAAACATTTAGATGATTGTGACAGAAGTGAGGATGAGTATATAAGGAATAATTGTTTGTTCCTTGATCCCTTTTTATTGCTCTTAAATAAAAATTTGCTTTTAATCTCTAGTGCCTTATTTATCCCTGAAACAAGCAGATATAAAGGTGGAATTTGGTTTAAATTGTACAAATTTTCTCTAGGGTGAACTGACTCAATAGCTATTTTGCTCTTTTTGAACACAAAATATTTCAGATTTGCAGTTTCATCCAATAGATTAGATTCCATTAATCTCAGATAGGTCTTGATCTGAAACTTCATGCTGAGAACTTCAAGGTTTGTTGTTGGCTGATTCATTGTGGAGCATTTTTCTATTTTGCAGAACATTTGAGTATTTTGATATTTGAACTATTTGTAGTCTTTGTACATTACAACTATATTGATGCATATACTGTGCAGTTATACTGAGCTGGGATAGAATAGTTTGCTTTTTTTAATTGATGAAACCTCATACTCTGTTATATTTTTATATAACTACACTTGCTTTTATACTATTGCAAATAATCTTTATGCTGCTATACCACTGTGACAACTGGGACAACTATTTTAATCTTACCAGTATATTAAAGCAAAATAGCTCTTGCTATCTTTAAAAAAGGACCCTAAAAAAAGGGCCTGAGGACCAGATTTTTGAAAGCTTAGTCTGAACAGCTGGTGATGGACACACTGGATGCAATTGCATGCTCCTTGTACAGACTTCTACCCTTTACACTATAATGAGTTCCATGTGCTTCAGAGCCCTGCAGCATTTGTGAGAAAGATACCTGGTGAGGGGGTTTGAAACATGAGAGAGCTGTTGCATGTGCTGGCCTAGTCCCCAGCCTCATGATTCCAGAGCCTCTGGTGATCTGTCCAGATATAGCTAAATGTACCTAACTTCCAGTTACTTCCATTGGAAGTTGAGCTATCAGTCAGATCTGATTCCAATTGCTCCTTCATGGTTCTGTGTGGTATATCTTATATAATCCAACTGGAAAAAGAATTTTGATACCATGAACTGCAGTTACCTTACACTTTTATATCTTGAATGTTGTAATTATGCAGTCCTGTACTTCACTGGAATTATTGTACATTTAAAGGAACTCCAGATTGTTTTTCTTTTTAATGGCTTAATGCTGAATTCTTTTTGAACTAAATAAATATCAGCTGTTCAGTAAATACTAATCTTTTTGTTGCAGAATTTACTCCCCAGGCTTTTGGAATGCCTTTGTCCCAAGTGATTGCTAATGACCGGGCCTACAAACTCAAGCAAGACTCTCAGAGGGAAGAGCAAAAAGATGTTTCAGATTTTGTGGCCTTTCTCTTACCGTTTGGATCTAAAAGACAAAACAAAGAACTTTCAAGCAGTAACTCATCTCTTAGCTCAACCTCAGAAACACCAAATGAATCCACTTCTCCCAACACTCCAGAGCCAGCACGAGCAAGGAGACGTGTAAGTACATCCATAACAGCATAATGCATGCTTGTATGTCTGGAGGTTTTAGCCAGCACCAGAAAAGGAACCCCATTGTATTTGTGAGTTGTGTGCAGTATGTATTCTATCATGTTTAAGCAGCGATTTTTTTTTTCATGGATACCAACCCGGTCAATATGAGAAAATTCTAACTGTGATAGAAAATTATCTTTTGCTGGTGCTGATGGGATAAGATCCCATGGGGTGTGTGAGTCTTCCCTTGTTCCCAAAGTGACAGAGAGTATTCCTGTTCCCTTGGTTCATCTACCTCCTTCTGTTTAATTCCTACAGATGCAACAAATTCCATCATACTTCAACCTGTTTTTTCCTGCTAAAGAAGACTAAACCTATGTGATTTATATTTATATGCATCGTTATTTCAGTTTAGGTCCATAAACTTGGAAATGATCCATAAACTTGGAAATAAAACTAACTATTAATCTCTATTCTTATATAAATAAAAAATCCTATGGACTAATTCCAATTATGTCCTCAGTGTTAAAGCAGAAGATATCAGAGTAAATTTGTACTGGGCTCTTAGAAGGGAATTTCTCAATACAAGCTACGAGGATCCTTTTGGCAGCAGAACAAAGTGCAGTGCTTTGGTACGAGTATCAGCCCTGTGTATAAGGTAGTACCTAGAAGATCATTTATTGGCAGGGTTCTGTTGCTTTAAGCAATTACTGTGCTCTGAAGTCATGCAGCTTTCAAATCCTGAAGCTAGTAATGGCATTAGAAATCTTTTTTGTTGTTATTTTTATTTTTTAATGGAGTTGTTACTATAGGAAAAAAAGGTCCTCACATCATTGTTCTTTAATTTCGTATGGTAATAAAGAGGAAAATGCCTAGTAAAATACTTTCAATAAAGTCTTGTTAGAGTCTAATCTTAGACAGTCTAAAGTCTAATCTTAGAAAGGATCTAAAATCTAATCTTAGACAGGCTTTGAGGCACAAAGGTAGATCCCAGAAAATAAAATAGACTCCTCACCTTCATTTCTTTAGGGAGAAACCTGCATGGGAGAAATACTGTGTAGGGCTCCATAAATCACAGAGTTACGAGTGGTAGAACTGGAACCAAATATAAGTTCAGAGAAGGTTCTGGAATCCTGAAGCTTATGTTTGCAGGATTTCCATTATGGCTGCAAAGAGCTGAGAGCGTGTTTGGTGGTGTTCACGTTATAAAATACACAATTATTGACCCTGCTATGGGAACAAGCAATTCTGAACACAGAAGTGCAAAGTGTACTTTGTAAGTGTAAAGGGGCAGCTGCCAGCAGCTCTCAGACTTTTGCATAGACAGTGATAGAAAGTAGAATAACACTGCATGCACCTATTGGCCCAGAACTAGTCCTCATGTGAGAGAAAGATAATTCTTTTTTATAGATATGGGTAATCTCCTGGGTAATGTGGTAAGATCTCTAACTTGTATTTGAACAGCCAGCAAGAGAAGGAATGCAGATCTTATTTAACATCCAAGGAACAGAGCCCTATCATGACCGAATTCCTAAAAGCCGGGGGAATTTTTGTTCCTAGGATCACAGCTTTCATGGTGTTGAATTTGAACCTCTTGGCATAGTAATGAGGATGTGGTAGCACGTGGCACACTTAGAGAGAAGTAAGAGTAAATGAGAATGGGTAGAGTGATGTGGAAGGAGCTAACATTTTCTCTCTCAAATATACCAAAGTTATTGATTAATGTACTTAATGATTTGCCAAATATTTATCATCAATATCAACTCATGTTGCATATTGAGGCTGGATTTGGCTTTTGTATTTCTGCGTACCATTTTACTCCCCCAATTTTGTTAGAAGATGATAAGGAAGCCTATACTTATCTACTATCTCTTGGGCAGTATTATATTGTTTGTTTTCTCACAGAAATCCTACATGGAAAGCTGAAGTGAAGTCATGTCCATGAAACCTTTAGTGTGTTTTAAGCCTAAATTGTTGGGATCATTTGTGATTGTGTCATTGCCTTTTGCTTATTCTAGTGAGTCTTTGAACACTCAAATGAGACTTCCAGAGGCATAGAATTGTGGAATCATTATATTTGGAAAAGACCTTCAAGATGATCAAGTCCAACCATAAACCCTTCGACATCATATTTTTTAAACCATGTCTCTGTTTCTTGAACACTGCCAGGGACGGTGACTCTACCACTTTTCTGGGCAGCCTGTTCCCACACTGGGAAACTTGACTACTCTTTCCATGCAGAAGTTCTTCCTAATGTCTAACCCGAACCTCCCCTGGCACAACATGAGGCCATTTCCAGTTCTTCTATCTTTAGTTATTCTGGAGAAGATATAGACCTTCCCCTCACCATAGCATCCTTTCAGATAGTTGTAGTAAGAAATGGGATATGAGGTAATTCTGGCTGCAGTGCTTCAGTTCTGTGGATATCACTTCTTCAAGAGCTAGACTGAAAACACTGTTATTGCTTTTCCTATGTAGGAATTTTGCTCAACAGCCTAAAGTCTGGTCCAGTCAGCTTGCAAGACCCTTTCTGCCTGCTTATTCTAGAGAATACTTTGACTGACGACTAATGTTATTAGTTATATATTATTGGCCAAAATTCACCCATGTAACGTGGGTGCTTCCTTCATGTTGCTTTATAATTCAAACGACTTTGCATAGAGTAAAATTGGATCTGTCACAAATAGTACTTGATCTCCTACCAATTCTGCAATGTTGCTCATCTTTCCAGTGGAGATCTAAAGATACCAGTGCCTTCCCTAGGCCTTAAAAATAATGAAAAGCTTCATCAGACCTACCTTCCACATCTATCACTGTAGCTTTCATTTATTTTTTTCTCTTTTCTTTTCTTAAATCTCCACTTTTCTTTGTTTTTCTTTCTGTGTAGTTTAAGGCTTGCCCTGTGTATTTAGATTCTGAGCTCTTCATGGGAGAGCAGGGACTTTTGTCCATGATGTGCAAATGCAGTGCTTAGCAGGTGGAACGTGTTCTTTCTTGGTTTACTGGGCATTGCAATCCAAGTAGCATTTAGCCTGTGTTAATCCCGCAGCCCTGAGGAACTAAGTATAGTATCATCTCTTGTGTCATTCGTCTGGGTCTGGCTAAGCCCAAGCTAATGGGTCTGCCTGGGTCTGGGCTGGTTGCAGACAACGTGTTGGCGCTCGCTCCTTTGCATTTGCAGGCTTTCAACCAGAGCTGACCTGGGCTTGATGTTGCCAAGTAATGGTGTACTTTAGCTCAATGAACTCAAGATCACTCTTCGTAAAGCCAGCTCAGTGTCTCCGTTAATCCACAACCTTGATAGACTGCCCAAGGCTAGCTAAGAACTGGCTGCATTTACAGCTATTTTCGGGATCTGAATCCGACTTAAGTGACTCTGATAGTAATGATCAGAGCTAGGTGAGGATGTCTTCCAGGAAGAGAATGACTATCTATGCAGGGTATAAAGGAGGGCACCTATCATATGGGAGCTATCTAGGAACTGTCAGAGGGAGGATGGTGATAGGATTTTTCCGTGTCACTCAGCATTGCCCTAGATCGGCTTCCAGTGAAGCCCATGATGTAATCTATGATGTCCATCAGATGGAAATGAGTACAATGAGCACTGAAAACCTTGGAACTTTTGTTTATAATATAATTTTCTAGCTATGTGCAACTAATTTTGATGTGTGAGCTCCAAATCCTTAAAAAGAAAACAGAAAAATTGTTCGGTTTGGAATTTTACACACATGGGTCATCGCCAGAAAATCTTACTTGTTTTTTTTTTGTTTTCTTTTGGCAGGAAATAATAAAGGGAATCAAGTAAGTGTATTTTTGAGAAACACTAGGAATCAAGATTGAAGTTGTATTTAAAGGTTACAGTAATTATTTAGAGAAGTGGGTCAAAAAACAAACAGAGAATTTATCTAAAAGCTTCAATGTGTGTTTTACTCATAAGTCTTCTGCATGTTTTAAGAAACCTTGTGCTTGAACACTTCTCATTCTATAAACCTGGAGACCCACAGTCTCTGAAATACATATATACCTAACAACAGAACAACTTTCCTTTAAAAATTCAGAGTTGTCAGCAAAGTCTTGTATGGGAATGCTATATTTTCCTTTTTTTATTATTTTTTTTTCCTAGAATGTCATTGAATTTTATTTAGGTCATTGTAAAACTCATTCTTTGTTTCAGAAGGAAAGTAATTTATAATAGTTATTTTAAATGAGAATTTTAAAATAAATGTAAATCAAAAAAGGAAACAATTTTCAAGTGTGAACATTAAAATATTGGCCTCTGATGAGGTTGCTCTTCGAATACTGTATTCATTTTAGGCCCCTCACTACAAGAAAGTCTTTGAGGTCTTGGAGCATGTCCAAAGAAGGGCAGCGAAGCTGGTGAAGGGGCTGGACACAGACCTGATGAGGAGCAGCTGAGGGAGCTGGGGTTATCTAGTCTGAAGAAGAGGAGACTCAGGAGACCTTGTCTCTCTCTACAACTTCCTGAAAGGAGACTGTAGTCAGGAGGGGATCGATCTCTTCTCCAAAATAAATGGTGATAGGATAAGAGGAAATGGCTTCAGATTGCACCAGCAGAGGTTCAGGAAAAATTTCTACATGGAAAGAGTCATCAAGCATCAGCACAGGCTGCCCAGGGAAGTGGTGGAGTCCCCGTCCCTGGCAGTGCTCAAGAAATGTGTAGACGAGGTGCTTAGGAACATGATTTTGCAGGCAGGGTGTTGAATCATTTATGTTTGGACTCAATGATCTTGAAGGTGTTTTCCAACCATAATCATTTTATGATTCTATATTCCAGAAACCTCCTGCTTCTTGTGCTGCTTTATCCTTTATAAATTGTTTGAACTTCTGGCCTTTCCTATAATCCAAGCTTGTTTTTAAAAGCTTTTGGTAGAATTTTAATGATTATAAAATATGAGCATGCATGAAATTATCATTATTATCAAAGAAAAAAAAATATATCTCTCTGATATCTCTGGACTATGAAAATACAGATTTATTTCAATCTCTGTATCTGTTTGTATAACCAATGAAATGTATCTGTTGAATGGATGTATGCATATTTGCATAATTTTCACTGGTATAATTGCCCCAAATGTGAGAGAAGTAGGAAATCTGCCTTACAACAAATTTGTGTGTATTTGCATGCACATTAATAACGCATTGCCAAGGTGCACACAGACCCTGATTGATCCTTGTTTTGAAACATATGTAGGCTTAAGACGATGCAAAGGATGCACCAGAGTGGGAAGCATTTAGCTTATTTTTTATAACTAATCTATATTCATTGCAGAGGAGTGGCAACAGCACTGCAACAGTCCCGATTTTCCCAGCCATTACACTGGTGTTATGTTTGCCTAACTTCATTCATTTCTGAAAGCTGTGTAGCTTAGATATTAGTCTGTGTAGCCGTGTAGGAAGGGGACAGCCTGTTAGGTGAGGTGCTGAGAGTGGGAGTGCCGAGGTTCCTCCATCCATGCCGGCTGTTCAGGCGTGTGTCTTTTGCAGGGTGCGATGTCCGTGGACTCTATCACAGATCTGGATGACAACCAGTCGCGGCTCCTAGAAGCTCTCCAGCTCTCTTTGCCAGCAGAAGCTCAGAGCAAGAAAGAAAAGGCGAGAGATAAGAAACTGAGTCTGAACCCTATTTACCGGCAGGTTCCCCGCCTGGTAGATAGTTGCTGCCAGCACTTGGAAAAGCATGGTAAGAGCATTTCATTTTTCTCAGAAGTGGCAGATATGTTTTTACTATAATATAAATAAATGTGTATTAAGAAACAGCAAACAAACAAACAAAAAGATTTCAAATAATTACCTGGAGGATGTCTTTTCCAAATGAGCAGCTCCGTTGCCAGCTTGCAAACTGCCTGGTGCAGCATGCGGGAAAAGCCATTTCTTGGAGGCCGGTCATCTTGTGCTGCAGGGCTCAGCTCCACTGGCATGGCTCTTTACACCCTGCAGATTCAACTATACATTGAATGAAAGGTGAAAACTCCACATGCTGAGTTATACTAAGCTTCAAGCAGCCTTTTCTTTGGTTTTCTTCCTCCACTACAAGGCTGCTGTGGTGCCTACCCAATTTGTCCCTGGCATGGGTCCTACTGCCTAGCCTCAGGCCTGCTTTCTGTAAAGAAAATTATAAGCTCCTGCTAATATTCGTCTCAAGTTTTTATGATCTTTCTTGAGCTCCCATTCAGACACCAACCTCCCACACACTTCAAGCAGTACAGAAACAGTATTTTGCAAGGTGTCAGTTCAACAACTCTTCTGCTGTATCTAGGTCTCGTAAACATGCTTAATGAAAATTGAAATTACTTGTCCGCAGCTAGTCAGAGTTATTGTATGTCCAGATATAAGCAAACCATTAAGTTAGAGTAATTGCAACACCCAAACATATGTTTGATGCCTAACTTGATGAGCAAGAAAGCCTTAATGAAAGGCTTTTGCAGGTGAGGACAGCAATTTAAACAACAGTGATGAAACTGTATAAAACATAGTTGAGAAAAGCATTGCTTACAAATACAAAAAGGAAAACATTGCCAGCAAGTCATTAGTAGCCTTTTATAGAGATTAGATATCATAGCCACAAAATAAGTATAGGGACTTGAACACCACCCTGTGCCACATGCTGTAAGTGACCGTGCGTGTGCAGGGGGATTGGACTAGATGATCTCTCGAGGTCCCTTCCAACCTTAAGCATTCTATGATTCTATGATTCTATGGTATGAAGGACCTTCATCCCTTTAATCCAAGCTAATGGGCTTTGGAGAGCATAAAAGTAGCTGAAACAGCCTAAAAGCCATCCAGCCCAGTATCCTTTCAATATTGTAATTTCATGGGTTTTTTTTAACTCTGTAATTAAGTGTTTAATCCACTTAATCTACTATAATAACAAAAAATCTTTTCTAAAAAACTCCCCTTACTAAAATATTTCTTTTACATTAGTTTCCTGTTGAACAAAATTTATGATATTTCTTTGTGTATTTTTCTAAGTGTATAAGTTTCTAAATTAATTATACTATAACATAATAATATGAGATAATTTGAGATAGACATGAATTTTTGTCTCAGCTGCAGTTCAGGATTGATCTATTGCAAAAGATACCTATTCTTCAATGCTCAGTACACTGTCTTCCACAACACCATTATACAACGGTCATCAAGACTGGGTGACTTTGAGAAATGCATGGATTGTAGAAGACTAACAGAAAATAGACCCTTCTGCTCTTTAGGTTTAGAGAAATAGAAGATTTTCTGGTCAAGCAACAATTTTGTTGCGATGTCATTCCAAGCTATATGATTGCCCAAGTTTCTGGTTCTGAAAGTGTTTGCCTATATGCATAAGTCCTTTTGCCTGGATTTTCTTTAGAAAATTGCCTAGGGTTGTGTGTTATAAAATCATTTTAAACCATTTTATAAAACCATTTTAAGCAGTGTTATTTGGTAAATAACACTTGTTTATGTTTTTAGTAATTAAAAAACATGGCCTGATCCATCAAGAGCAGACTGAAACCTTCCCTGTGCTCTCTGGGTCCTAAATTTCTTCTAGAGTTGCAAAGGCTTGACTTCGTGCAGACCCCTCTTGTAAAATAAATATTGTATGAATTGGTAGGAATTTGTAGGAATTCGTAACCTGCTTCCAGTTTTTGCTGAATGTGTCTCTATCTCACATGATTCCTTGACGATGTTCCTGGTTTTACTAAGCTGTTTTTGTGTTGTTCTGTTGATTAAGGGAGGTATCATGTTGAGATTCAAAAAATATAAGGCAGAAACTGATCTGAATTTCTCTGATGAGAATCTGCAGCTCTGCTGCATCTACATCTACAGCAGGGCGTTGTAGCCTCATGGCTATTTGGGGGAGAAAAGCATTTGTTTTACAAGATTATTTTACATTTCCTTTTTGTTGGTCGAGAAGGTTAGTACTGCAGCGTGGATTCTGTCAAACGATAGTTTTTAAAAGCTTGGTAGATAATGGTAAATCTAAATGGTAGATAATCTCACCATTTTTAAAAATAATACCTAACTGTATAAAATGCTGTTATTCACATAGGTATTTGAGTCTCTAAAGTTTCCATTCACGTTCTCATTGCTAGTGAGCATAGCACCTCTTTTACTGTCTAAGTTTCAGTTTCTGTTACTGGTCGTGGTCTGTCTATTCAGCATCACATGTGATTGCTCGTTTTTGTATTCTGGCAGCACTTGCAGGGCCGGAGGAAGGTCTGAACTGATGGAATATAAACCCAAGGAATAGTAGGCAGCACTCATTCCCAGGGAGCTTGAAGTCCAAATGCTGCAATCAGCAAACATGCTGCACTTACTTTACCTGAAGTGCTATAGTATTTTATAGTTCTTGCTTTATAAAGGAGCTCTTCTTGTTCTATAAATTTTGTACAATTTGCAGTAACTTGCTTACGTCCTCTCCAAGGAAATTCTCAGCTTTGTCATGGTACTACACACATAGAAAACCAAAACCCACAGGCAACCCAAACACCAGCTTTTTCCCATGTTTAAAGACCCACCTTATTGTGCAAGTATTCAGATAATCCATTTCTTATTTCATTTGGGATCATTTGGGATCATTTCTGGAAGTGTCATCTTTAAATGCCAAACAATGCCTCAATATCTCAGAAAGGTATCACAGGAAATGTCATTTAGATACTGTTTTGCAGGTTAGATGATGTGAGGTCCTTAAAAAGTGTACTGGATGGCTACTAATTCCAAGACAGCTGAGGTTTGCCTCAGTGTGGTAAGTATATGAGCTTGTAGAGGAATGTATTTTTTTCTTTTTTTTCTAATCTTTAGTCCCCAAGTTGCCCATACTGCTTTGATGCAAAGCAACTGTCAGCAGAATGTTAAACAATAAAACAGTTGTCTAATGTGCTATACTTGCAGGTCTCCAGACAGTAGGAATATTCAGAGTTGGAAGCTCAAAAAAGAGAGTAAGACAGGTGAGTGGCTATGGATGCAAATGTCACTGCTTTTGTCTCATCAGCTCCAATACCATAAAACGCTTTTCCTTCCTGTTAGGTTATTTCTTCTTGTTCCTTACTTGGTGAAATTAGGACTTTTTGAATCTGTTACTTTACTGTGCTTTTGGTAGCTCATGGTGGACCATTTCCAGTCATCTTCTGCCTTTGATGAAATCCTTGTCAGGATCTCAACAGGTTAACAGCAGTCTTTGTATGTTTTGCTCTGCAAAAGTAAGAGGGAGGGGAAGATCTGAATAACTACAGTGATGAAATTTTCCAAAGGTTACACTGTAGAGGAAAAAAAATTCTTGGCTGCAAGTTTCATCTCAGAAACAGCTGAAGCTCCCAAAGTAAACCCAAACTGTAAATCTTCTTTGGAAAACTTACAGTATGAGAAAATATGCAAGCAGAAAACAATCTCTTTGACCCTCAAATTGCTGCTCCCAAATTTCACCTTTCTTTTACCCCTTTTAGGCTTCAAGGTCAGCGCACTCCCATCCAAGTCTCAGGCTCAGCCAAATGTTGAAAAAGCAAAGATAGTGTACGATTAGGTTCCGGAGACAAGACAGAGGAGGGTGTTTCCTCAGCCTAGTTAATTCAGTGTTATTCCTAGAATTCCTGCACGTGTTGAAGTGACCAAATAGTAGAAAATGGCACTTCTTAACAGAGAAGATGGAAAGTTGAAGAAAAATACCCCTTGCATAAAAAACCAACTAGAAAGGAGCAACAGAAGGCTTGACTGCATCAGATTGCTAAATTAAGTTTTGTGTTGCAAGACTACTCATCACAGCGGTTGTCTTGCTGGAAAGCTACCTTGAATATGACTCCATTCTGACTGCCGTTTTGTACTTTGTTCTCTTCCCATTCCTATTGCTGAGTGGCTAATGTACCACTAAATATGGAAGAGTAAATTGCCTGACATTTACATTACAGACTTTAATGACAAAACAGGTATTATTATGTAGGGATGAGTGAGGAAAGCAGGAGTTTGCGATCATTTGCTTGTAAGCTAAGCCTCACTTTTAACATCAATGACATTCACTAGTTTTGCTTTTATTGTGTTTTCAAAAGGTGAGGAAACCAAGAGATTTAGTTATTTATGTATTCTGTTACATGGACTAATTCATTGAGTTATGCAAACTAATTTATTTTATTAAACAACATTGAAGTGTCAACTTGGCTCTTGCAGTTACAATAATAAATGCTGTCAACGTGAATACATGGGAAAATCTGGATTCAATTAAAATTCCATTCATTTTCTGAACTATGGAAAACCAAACCGAGTACTCAAATTTTGTTGTGCCTTTGCAGCTGTTCATTAGCTTTTCTTATATAGCAAGTAGGCATAGTTTTGCTGCCTTCACTCCCCAGTTAGAAAGCATCCTATTCAACTGCATTTTGTTGCAAAAAGTAGAAATGCAAATGCATGTGCCAGCAGGGTTTGCATTTGCTGAGCAGGAGAAAATCCAAGGTCAGTGTGTGTGTGTTGCAAACCGCTGTAGCGCTTTCCAGTGGGGTGTAGGACAAACAGTCTTGTGCCAGCATTGCCTGCACATGCTACACACGGTATGGCTGCGCGCCGGGTGCTGCCACGTGCCTGGAAAAGATCCGAGCATGTGAGCAGAGCAATGCTGCTGGTGGGTCTGAGGGCTTACGTGCTCCTGGCCACTGCCTGAGCAGCTGGGATGTCCTCAGTTCCCGTGTCTTACACACTTGTGGGCACTCTGGTTCCCAAGGGGCGCTTTCCAAAGCACTTACTGCAGCTGAAAACTGCAAGACGTAAGGTTTAAATGTAGAAATATACGGTGTTTTCCTAGCTGGTCGTTTTTATATCTTGGCCTGAAATATGTCCAATCTATTCCACAGATCATTACTTGATATTGTGCTAATTATAGCATCCCTCCCGACCTCATGGGGCTAACAGATCAGATATTCTGTATTCATGGCTGCAGTGGCAATTTGGGATTCAGGCAGTTATTTAGGAATTCCAAATTTCTGGTGCAGCGCTAATCTGCCATCCTGGTTGCTTTTGTAGCTGTGCAGATGCAGTCCTCTGGATAGAGGTAATTGATGGTGTTCCGTAGTGATGTTCCACATAAAAATCATCTTAATAACAGACATAATTATTGATCATTAATTAAGACTAATTATTCATGATGATTAGTATTAATGATATCAACATCTAATAAATTAGAAAGGAGTCTCCAGCTTTTACAGAATGCCTTTCACACACTATGGCACACTTGCAACAGAAAATAATGAGATTTTCTACATTCCTGCTCCCTATTTACTCTTTCATAGATTTGCCTGTGATCAAGATTTGTCACAGATTATCACTTAGTTTGTTTGTGGTTTACCATCTTTCTTCCCTGTATTTTTTCTGTAATATATTTTAAATTGTGTTATTGGAAGCTGGTATCTTAAATTTCCTGTTGTTCAATTAGATTTAGCTATAATTATTCTCAAGAGAAGATATATATGAGATCATGATTCCTCATAGTATCAGAAAAGAAATGAAGTGTTCCTAGGAAGTAGTTTTTAAACTTCTTTACTCTTTTAAAAATGACATGACAGTTCAAAAATGAAGCTTGTGGATGGAAGAAAGTATGTGCCAAAATCTGCTATTGGTGCTGGGAAATCTCTCCAGAAAGGCAAATTTTTATATTTTCAGCAGGCATGTCAGATACGAGAGAATAATTTCTTCTGCCTTTAAGAAGTTTGATGCCTTGGACTTGCACAGTGCTTGTCTGGGAACTGCGGATGGAAAAATAGCAGTAGCTGTGATGGTTTAAGTTTGGTGTTTGTTAACTCCCTAGTGGTGCTCACTTAGTGAATATAACTGAAACAGGAAAGTGGGACAGGATGTGTGTGGAAAAGTGCCATGAAGTCTTAGTGAACCTGGGTACTTAATGCTTATTTTCAAATACAATTTTAATTCACACAAGAAATGTGAGTTTGGTGGCCTTTAACACTGTCTTATTGTTCTTATTAATATTTTGGTACAAAAACATGTATGTTATGAAATGTGATTTTTAGTCTCTTAGTCTCATCCTGAGATCTTGGGACAATGCAGCAAGGTGGAAGAGAACCTGTCTTGCAGTTTTCCTCACTCTCTCTGACTTCTGCGTATGATATTAATCTTGATTTTTACAAACATCACATTTTCTGATGCGCCTTTTTTCATTAAGAAGTCACAGGAATTAGTTATTAAAAGTGTTTATTTGTAGTCTAGTGCAAACTTGAAATTCTGTGTGAGAAAATAAGCAGAAATTGCACATCAACCGTATCTCTGACCCTACCAAAAACTAGTCTTCTGCAATCTGGAAACCTAAATGGATAAATTTACATTTTAGAAGATCTTCTGTGTTGGAACATACTAATGGAACAATGAGGAGTGACTGTTTTTTTGTCATCATCTTTTTCAGCTGCGTGAAGAGTTTGACCGAGGCATAGATGTTGTGTTAGACGAAGAGCACAGCATTCACGATGTTGCTGCTTTATTAAAGGAATTTCTACGTGACATGCCTGACCCGCTTCTCACCAGAGAACTTTATACACCTTTCATCAACACTCTCTGTGAGCTTTGCAGCACCTTGATTTACTGATTTGCAAAATTTAGCTCTTTGAATTCTGTAATCTCCACCATCCATGCTATGTTTTCTGTGCATTTAGTTCGCTATCATTGTTTTTTTCCAAATGTTGATATATTAAATTTGTTAAAGTCTTTCCTTGGTTTTCATGCTGTGTAAGGGCAACTAGAAAACAAACAAAAAAGATTTCATTTGTATCTGTTGATACATGTTTGCTGATACATGTATCTACATTTGTAGATAGGATGTGACTCATGATTTATTAAACTCCGATCCTGTCATTGATTCTGCAGTAGCAGATGACAGACTCCCACTTGAATCCTGTTACTGTAGGCTCATGAAGTTTTTAATTTTTGTAGTTGTTCACTGGCCAAATTTCGGGTCTAGTTTCATAAATGTAGCTTCCAAAACACAAGTTTCATGATAATAAATGGTCCCCAGAGCCTTCATATTCCCAAACTTGTTGGCTTATGCTAACAGCTGGTTGCAGACTTTCACAAATTTATGAAAAGATAGAGTTGGACACTTCAAGCTTAAGCTGCAGCTTGGTATGTGCTCCTCAGATTCTTTTGAAGCCTTTTGTGTGAGTGATCCTAGCTTTGTCCCACTTTTGCTCATGGCCACCATTGCATTTTAGATGGTTAAAGTGATGGTGTTGAAGAGACTACAGAAAGTGTAGAATTTCCTTGGTCTTTCTAGTTGCTTTCCTGTTTCCCAGTCCCACTGTAAGACATGAAACAGTAAGAAAGCCAATTTTAAATTGCTAAAGCAAGAACTGGCTGAAATGCTTCCAAATTGTGTCCAGTATAACAGTAACTGTAGAAAATCAAACCAAATTTTTGTGTTCAGTGACAGTGATGGAGTGGGGAACATGGATTTTCAGCTCCCCTATATATTGGGAAAAGCTCATGTGAATCTGTGAGCAAAAACCTGACAAATTTAAAAAAGATCCCTAGAAATATTTGTTATGTTTTTCTCAGTTCTTTAAAATTTCCTTTCTACTGACATTATGGGGAAAATGATCCATAACCAAATCTATTCTTATGCCTTCCTTTGGGCTGGGAACAGTGTATTTGTTCTGCTTTTAGGTTAGTTGGAGTGCTTTTCTTAGAATGTATTTTTTTCCTCTTAGTATTAGAGCCAGATGAACAGCTAAGCACCTTACAGCTTCTCATTTATCTCCTACCTCCCTGTAACTGCGATACCCTGCACCGACTGCTGCAGTTCCTCTCCACAGTGGCAGGCCACGCAGAAGATGCCACAGACAAAGATGGCCAAGAGGTGAGCCCACGTTACCTGAGTCCTTTGACATTGCTTGGTTAGCAGTCTAAAAAGAGTTCTTTAGTCCTGAAAGATGGGAGAGATTTAACATTGTTCTTGCTCGCATATTTGCCGTTTAGTTGTATACTACACTGTGTTCTTAGGGCTGTGTGATTTTCGTTTTTGTATGATTTAATCAGTAAGGCATCCATCACTTCCTTCGGGAGATTCATAGCCTGATAGACCTCGTTGTTAAGAGCATCTAATGTTATCCATTTTTTTTTCTTATTATTTTACCCTATTATATTCTATCGAAAAAATATTTGCATACAAGTGTCAGACATTCAAAGGTATGCTTTTTGATTGTCTGTTATTCCTTTCTTTTTATGACCTTTTATGACCATTGGTTCATTTCTCTCTTCCTTTGGTTTCCCTGTGCGGACTGGGAAATGAGAGAAAAAAAGTAAAAGAGAGAAGCATCCATCCCTTTCCAACCAGTGGACTTAATAGCTAGAGGAACTTAGGTCCCTCATTGCCAGGTTGCTTTCTGGCCTCCTTACTCGTGCTTTTTGGACCAAATTCAGCAGAGAGGTTGAAGTGCAGCCGTCCGAAGGAGACAAGAATACCCATAACTACTTGGCTCAGGAGTACACCTGGGCATTGAAACTTTTACATTTGAGCCACTCACCAAGGAGATCTGAAAATCTAGGCTTCTAATTTCCTACTAGGAAAATGCTCTAACCAGTGGGATGCTCTGCAGAAGGTAGCAGCTGTAATATTTTTGAAGGAGATGGAAACAGTCTATCCTTGCTTGACAAAATTGTAGTGGTTTATCTCTGTGAGAGACCTCTCTGTCCTCTGAACTGCAACAGAGACTAAGGTATTTGAGTCACTTACCTGAGCAGGTTACTTCTGAGATGCTGTCAAAACACCTAGAGAATGTTGTCTTCCAAATGCAGAACCCTGGTTACTTCTCTTGATCTTGCAAAACTTCATGACTCAGTTATGATTTAAGAGTAGGCACTTTGAGATGGAATTTTGCCCAATTTCTACCGGAAGTTCTAACTTTCAAATATGCTGGATACGACTTGAAGACCTTTTCCATTTCAAAACCCGCTTTAAATGCTATGAAATGCATTCACAGCAAGGAGTTTCTGGAAAAGTACACTAACCTAATGGAAGATATTTAAGAGCAGCCTGTAATAATATTACTGTGCTAAAAATGCTGCATGTCTATGAGAGCTAAGGTCTTGGTCCCGCTGATCCAGCAAACAATTCCCTGTTGCTTCAGGAATGTGCCCAAGAGGATCTTATTGCAAGGCTAGGGGCTGGTGCTACTTAGGAGAGTTAGTTTGGCACATCACCTGCAATACATTTTCATTCCCCTTTACACTACATCAGCTCTGCTGCAGGTACTTTGGCAATGCAAATTTGTGTAAGCCTTCTTGGCAGTATTGTAAACATGAGGAATATTATGTGCAATTGGATATCTTTTATAGATAATACGGTATTCTGCTTACAATTATTTTAGCCATTCATTAATGATTAAGTGAATAAAGGCATACAGGGCAAAAGAAAGTGTTTTATTGGACTGTTTGCTCTCACTGGAAGAAAAGCAGGCAAGCTTTGGCACACAGGCCCTTCTTCCATGAGCTCTTTTCTCACCATGATGAAGATGGATGACTAACAAAGTGACTCATTCGGCTAATTTCAGTGGATGTGTTTACACCATTTTTTTAAGGGATGCCCCAAGGCTGCCCTTACGAGGAGCCTTGCAGCCTTGCTGTTCATGCAGACCTTTGCAGGTGTGCTTCCAGACACAGCCTGAGGCTGCCCCTGGTGGGCTCCTGGCTCCCAGGGCATCCATGGGGTCTTGGGACACTGGCCTTGTTCACATCAAAGCCAGGTGACGGTGGTGCATGAGCCAGGGAGAGTGCCAGGCTGCCAGCGTGCGGTGGTGAATCCCTCAGCCAGGAGCTGGCCCGTTGGTCATGGCTATTAACACTACCTGCCTAGTGCAGGTATCTTTCCAAGATTATATCGCACCCACCAATTTAAAAAAAACCCAGAAAATGAAAACCTGATTTTACCAATGTCTCTGTACAGTCTAGTTGATGTCTGTAAAAAATAAATGAATTAAATTCAGTAAATAGCCAGCAAGAAAAGATTTAAAATATTGCTTGAAAAGATGCATTTTATGCTAGTCCTTTGTTGATGTGCTGTTGTCCTTTTTTTGTGTGCTTTATTCTTTTTTTAATTAGTAAATTAGTTCAAATATAACTGAAACAAATGAAAAATGTGGATTTTTTTTTTCTTTGAGAGAAGACTGCAAGAAGTATTGTTGACAGCTGAAATTCACTCAGGAGTCCTGTATAGTCAAACTCCTGGCAACTTCTTCTGCATTCCCAGAATAGCAACCAAGCAGAGACACAGAGAGGAAGCATGTGACCCTTGCTTTTTACTATGTTAAAAGAGAAGCAGAAGAGCAAAAAAGAAGTATTATCACGACAAATTTGACAGTGAAAATTTTGATTTAAAAGATGTTATACTACATATTTTTCAGGTCACGTCTTTCTAGTCTAATATTTATACCAGTTTTCTAGCTCCTCACGGATCATTGCTTCTTTGAATGCAGAGTTGTAACAGTAGAAGAACTTAAAAAAAAAATAATCCAACCAAACATCTGTCATATTTTAAGAAACAAACAAACAAGCAAGCGAACAAAAAATCCAAGAAAATACTAATGAAAATAATGTGTGCTTTACATTGCTGTATTCGTAATCATCAATATTACTTGAAAAATATAGCAATTTTCAGTATTTGGTCTTAAGAGACAGTAACGGTGTTGAGCTGGTGAATGAGGAAGGCCATTCCCTGCACTGAAGTATGTGACTGCTGCAGTTCAGAGAATTAAGGGAGCAGGGAGCGTCTTCACCCTCTGCTGCTCCACTGCATTTGTAAATCTCTCTAGAAAATTCACGATGCTTATTGCAGACAAGTGCAAAGTGTTCCAACATTTGTGAAAGTTGCTCATTTTCTGTTTGACCTAACATATATTTCTGGTTTTTGTGAGTAAACCATCTGCCAGATGTTCTCTGTTTGTGTGTATATACATATGTATCTGTATACATCAAACGTCCTCATTTATATTACTCTCTTTTCTAGATCACTGGGAACAAAATGACATCACTCAACCTGGCTACTATCTTTGGCCCTAACCTGCTGCACAAGCAGAAATCTACAGACAAAGAATTCACAGTTCAGAGTTCAGCTCGGGCTGAAGAGAGTACTGCTATCATAGCTGTTGTACAAAAGATGATTGAAAACTATGAAGCCCTTTTCATGGTTAGTGGATGCTTCTTCATGTTACTCCTATGTATTTCAGACTTCAAATGAGGAAGTACCCTGGCTGTTATTAAAATACAGTGTGATGAACTATGCTAACTATGTTAAATATGTGGTGATTAGTGTTAGTACCAGAAAAAAACCCTTATATCAAGGAGAATGCTTTGCAGGAAGGAATAATAGCAAAAACAGATACTTGCATCTTGACCAGAATGAAATTGTTCACTAAACCAGCCTTGCTTACTTATCTTCAAAGAAAATACCAAAAATGCTCTTTCACTTCTCAGTTTCACAAGCTAGGGGAGTTCAGGGCAATAAAATAGTTAATGTAAGGAGTGGTGGCCCTAGTCAGAGACTTTCTTGTTGGCTGGATGAGGAGAAAAATCAAAGCTTTATTTGCTGGTGCACAGGAGGAGTAAAGAGTAAACCCATGGAGCTCCTGGGTTCCCCTCTCTTGCTGAAGAAAATTCTTCATATAAGGGGACAAGGACACCTTGAACCTAGGTGTGTTTTTGCCAAGTAATTTCTACATGCTGTTACCTGATGAAGGTGCAGCGTAGTTGAACCCAGTGCCTTATCTTTTAAGGCATTATCTATATCATTGTCTATAAAATTAATACTTACCTTAGCAGGATCCGTGTGTGAGGCAGAGTGTCTTCCTCTGGGGTAGCAAAGGCTAATGAGGCTTAGTGGTGGCTCCCATCCTGTCTTTGTTGTAGTAGACGTAAATTTTGCAACAAAAACTTAACTTGTAAAATTACATAGTTTGGTTTGTTGCATCTTATAACTAAGCAGCACTGGATGTCATGTGGAGGTAAGCAGTTCCCAAAGCCACAGGAAAAATGACGACTCCTCCAGACTGCTCTGCTTTGATGCTGTAGCAAAATCAGGTGCGAGAAAATCAGGAGCAGAAAGTAGACAAACCTAGACTGTGGGCTTTTAGGATTGACAGATATTGTGGTGGAAGGACAAAGTGCCTACCAGTTTTCAGCAGGAAAAAGAGCATGAGAAAGTTGTCCTAAGCCCTGTCTATTGAGCCTGATTTTAGCCTCAGATGAACTTTGTGGTTTTCTTGTATTTTCCTTCACACTGTATTGCCTTTCGTTATATTCTTTGCATTATTTTCATTCTTTTTCCAGTGAGACACTCAGAATTTTTTTTTATTATTATTTCTTTTTAATTCTTCTCACAATTTGGAAAAAAAACCAGGGGGTATTTTTCCTTCCACACAAAAAAACCCCCTTTTTTTTTGTTTGTGAGAATTTCTGTTAGTGTTAATGGTTTTGTTACAACAAGTTTAAAATAATACTTTAATAAGAATATGTGAATTTTTTTTTTTAAATCTTTACATTTTCTAAAAAGGCCTTATCTCAGCACATATGCTTTAGACACACATTCAGAAAGGATGAGGTTTAGGGTTAGACTTACCTACATATGGACTCTTAATTGTGACGGATTTATTCCTCTACTTCTTCAGTGCTTGGATTTTTATCTGAAGTTTGCATATAGTGAGGGAGAGAGAGAAGGAGTTTTCTTCTATTTTCTGGAGTAGCTTCTTCAGAGTGCTGAGAGAGATTAATATCTGTGAATGCAGATTTCAATGCAGGAGGCTACCTGCATGTGAGAGAAGGGCAAACCTAACTCCAATATTCTCCTGAGAGCTGGAATACACTTAAGTGCAGTGTATGTCCAATGGTTGAGCATCTGTGAGTACTTTTGCTCTTCCCAGTGCCATGATTTTGAAAACCAGCTTAGCAAAGCCTGCTTTGTGGGTTGATGTCCAGACTCACCCACAATGCTTGATACGTGTGATTGTGTCAAATTGCTTCTAACTACTGCTTCATAAAGCTTCTGCCAGTGTATACTCGCAACTTTATTAGTGCTTTGTTAAGCAGCACAGGGACACTTCGTGTTCTGAGGACCATTCCTTTGATAATTTACGCATTGATAGGAGAAGATTTGTACATTTGCTTGTAATAAAAGTAATCATTTGAAACCAGGCAGCAGTAAGCTGTTTCCGAAACCCACAGGAGTGGGGCCAAGCCAGGACCAATGTTTATGCTTGAAGTTTGTACTACTTACAAAAAGAGAAACATCTGGACGGGAGCATTCAGCCACAGCTGAAACCTACAATATATTATTTGATTTGTTTTGTTTTGTTTTCTGTTATTTATGTGTTGGGGGGAAGTTATAAAGCTCTGACAGGCTTCAGCAATGAAACTGGAGCCATATTTGTGAAATAAAACTTTGGAAATTGGGGTGTATTATGTAGCCTAGACCACGGACATCAGAACAAGTCTGACTTATTGGTGGGTCAGAAAGGTTGTGTTTGTCAGAAGAACCCAGATTAACAGGGACTGTTTGTATTTCTAAAATGAATTTAAGCAATTCTCATTAACATCAGCGATATGCAAACATGCGGATTTAGCAGACCAGATGGATTCATGTCTTGCTTCATTGCTGCTCAGGACTTCCCTCCCCAATTCCTATCAATTACAGTGAGTATTAAGGATGCATAAAAATGCTCTGCGGGAATGCACGAAGGGATATTTATTGCCAGTCTCTGAACTAAGAGCCAAGCAGCTTATACAGAGAGGCAGAACTCAGCCACACACTTTGTCTCTTTGGCTTGGCCTTGGCATGGAGTGTGGAGAGAAAAAGGGTGTATAGTTTTGTATTCAGCAGCTCAGTACATTTGCATCTCCCAGCTCCCAAATCAAGCCCTGTTCCAAGGACATGGCAGTGCATACTGCCTGAAATCTCTTATTTTTGTTTGTAAATGGCTACTAGGGACACCCATTGGGAAGGCTTTTACAGGCTTCCTTTCTGTCTCACTTCAGGAGCACCGAGGAGGTCAGAGGGGGAGATGGGGGCTCAAGGGTCCCTGGTTTTGTACCCAGATGCAACAGCTGTGAACCCCACATAGCACTCACATATCAACATGCCTCCTCCCCTTCACTCCATACGACTTGGGCCTATCCAGAAGCCTCTGATCAGTCCCAGGATGTTCTTAGCAGCTGCAGCAACTGTTATTCCAGCAGTGCCTTGGTTTCCCACATATCCTTACCCTTCTGTCCATCAAACTTAAGTTTTCGTCCTCTAGTCAGCAACTACTGCCAGTTGAGGGATTATTGCAGCTCTGTAACATCTTCCAGGGATACTCATATAGGAGTTCCCCGTAAGCTTAAAATTACAGGTATATTATTTCTACATTTGTAAGTTAGGTAAGTAGGTAAGGAGTAAATTGTCCACAAGGAGAAACTCAAACCCCAGCAGCCAGCCAAAAGACCATCAATAAAAACCCAGTTGAGGAGTCATAGACTAAAATGGCCCTGTGCGTTCAAATAAAAACCCTGTCACTTGATCAAAGTGTATGCTTTGAGTTCTCAGATGTCCTCGGTGTGTTTTTTTCATATTCATTGCATATTTGTAGAAGACAGGACTTTTTTTAAGATAATGAAAAATATAATTTTTATTTTGCTGAAAAAGTCCGTTTAGTATATTCTTATACGTTTAGCATTTTGTTACTAAACTGGATAGTGAATTATACACAGAAAGACGTGAACTCTGGTTTACCCTCAAATTTTATCTGGAGTGAATTCCATTTCACAGAAAGTTGAGAAGTCACAGGGTGACAGGTTTCCAAAAATGTGTTCCTATAAAAAGAAGATAATTTATTTAAAGACTGGTATATAAATGCCCATCAGCAAGTTATTTTTCCAGCTTAGGTGCCAAATGAAATGGAAGACAAAAAGTCATAGGTGGTTGCAGATATTTTTCATAGAGATTTTGGATCAATTTGCATTAAATGTTGGGTGCCTTAATTTAGTTCCAAATTATTCCCTCTCTTTTAAAAAATGTGCACAATGTGTAACTTAACTCCCTAAATACCTCCCAAACCAAGGTATTCTCCTGAGGAATCTATTAGTAATTCTATTCCTATTTCCCAGTAAATGTCAGGGAGAACAAATGGACTGTGCAGTGTGACCTGAAGGTCAAGAGATTGAGATTCCGACAGATTGCAGTCCAGAAGCAGATGGCATAGTTGATGACTGAGACTGTTGGGCCTCCAGTTCAATCCATCATAGGTGAACCCGGGCTGTTAGTTCAAGTTTTCTGAGAGGGTTTTGTCTGTTTCAATCTGATGAAGAGTGAGCTGAATGTTACAGTGTGATGGAGACAAACCTATTTAAGGTCCCATGAAATGCAGCTGCAAGCACAAACCTGACTTGGGGTGGTTTTGCAGTACCATTCCTGTTCTCTGGCCAGGAGATGTTGCCATATTCTACATCAATTGAAACCATCAAGAGTTTTTAGGCTTTATCTCAATAGCATATGCATTACAGAACTGGAAAATTAGGAGGTTGAATGAAGATGAGGAAATATTTAGTATATTTTAATATACTATCTATAAATGTGTTTTTGTTTGGTCTTTCAGAGTAAGCAATGAATGTATGTAAAAGAATATTTATCTAATTAAATATTTTATGTTGTTGTCTCCATAGGTTTCCCCTGACCTTCAGAATGAAGTGCTTATTAGCTTGTTAGAGACTGACCCGGATGTTGTGGACTATTTGTTGAGGAGGAAAGCTTCCCAGTCATCGTGAGTAATCTGTTTTTTCATCATCTGTGTTTCTACTGGGAATTTCTATCTCCCACTGGAAGCGTTCAAAAGGCTCTGGTTTCCCACCGCTCTTACATACTCTCTCTAGTGGAGTAGAAATATACTCCCCATTACACTGACTCTGCCAAAGAAATTGTGACTCTTGTACAGTGTTTTCTAAAGAAAAAAACTTGTTTCCTGATTCAAAGAAAAGCTTGCATTCCACTGCGGAGAACACAGAATTACATGTACATAAAACTATTCAGTGCACTATCATCTGACAGGATGTATTCTAGTGATCTGCTGGCTCATGTCTTCGGTTTGTTGTCATCTTGTGCCTTCAGTTACGGGAGGCTTGTAGTAGTGTCCTTGAAACACAACCCTGAGTGCCTTAACACAGTCACGGCTAGCTTGTGGTTCTCCTCCTACTCTACACACTTCTTACGAGGCAGGACATTGTAAACGTGCAACTGCTGTGACAGAAGGGATGCAGAGAGTCTTTGGCCCTTGTTTAGTCACGTGCTTTGTGAAAGGTAAAAGGAGAAGAAAAACAGCACCAGTCATTATTGTGGTTATGATATATAATATATTCCAGCTTTGTGTACGGTGTATGTATGCCTACACCCGTGTGCCTTAATGCTATGACTTTATACATTTGGATTAACGGGATTCCTGGCTTTCTCACTGGACACAATGGTCATTTCCTTTATTCTAGTGAGTCCCAACACACCAGACCCTAAAATCTTAAAATTTGGCAAAGTTGCTTTAAGTCATTTTAATGAGTTTTCTGAGACTCTGAACTCTCTGGTACAGGTGGGATTTGGTCTTCCTGTATGTGGAAAGAGTCCAGCATATCCAGAACACAATTAAATTTAAATTTCTATTGTCCATTAGCTGTGATTTTTTTTCTCTCCCTCTGAACATGATACAGTTGGATGTAACATAATAGTGTGCCTAGCTTTACAGGAAGAGGTGTGAAAGAAATATTGTAATTACCTTGTGTGGGGGGAAAAGCCTTATTTAATTACAAAAATCGAAAAAATTGCAGAATGTATTTTGTGTTGCAAAGAATTTTATTGGTCTCTTGGCTTAACCACATGAATGCGTAATGTGCAGTAGCAAATTATCACATATTATCTAATCTATGGTAATTGTATTTTCTTAGACGAAGTAGTTTCAGTTACATTATCTCTGACTGACAAAACTATCCATGTGTGTATATTTAGTTCACAGTAAATTCAGGATAATTAGGGTTACTTTTCGTACTTTCACACTTGTTTCACATTTGCCATGGGCTACAAACATGATTAGGAGCAAGACCACAACACAGTGTATGGTTATATGGTACTGTGTAGAGGCGTCTTTGTGTAAGCCCTTGGTTTGGCATGACCATGTTATTTAAACTCAAACCAATCAAGAGCTTCATGCTAGGTTTCACCATTGAGATAATATGGAGACACGTAAGTAATTGTCTCACACATGGATATGTGCGCTAATTGAGCGTAAATTTATGTCATAAGCTGCTGTGGATGTAAGAGATTTTTATTAGATCCTGCTCAGAGTAGTCTCTTAAGTTAATTGACTTTTCCCTGAGCTTCCTGACTTTTCAGCTACCATGCACACCTACTGGAGAAAATGGATCTTACAACTGAAACAACTGAAAAAAGTTTTTGTAAGAGTTACTAAATCAAATGGGAACCTATAGCTACTCTAGTACCTATTTATTGTACTCTCAGTAATGGGTAGATTGAAATATCACTGAGATGGGAAAAATTATCATTTTTTCTTCTTCTCTGTTATCATGTAACTTATTTATTCTTAATGTCAATGGAATATATTTTCACTGTGATGGCAGCTTCTTGATTAAGATGTTAGGCAATCAGAGAGACTTGTTTAGTCTTATTGCTAGAAGTGTGATGCTCTTAAGAGATAAATCTATTGCAGCAGGACATCATCTCAATTTTCTGGCTACATTCAAACTTTTTTTTTTTTTTTTTTTTTTTTTTGGTGTTATTTTTCCTGTAAGAAGTGGGAGGCAGCAGAGGACAAGGGGATATTTGCCTAACTTTCATAAAATGAGCCTTCAAACACATCCATACTACTCATGGGATTTTGCGTATCGTGTGCTCAAGATTAGATTCCAAATTTGGATTCCTGGAATGGAAAACTTTACATAGTCTTGGGACAATCTTTATCAGAAAAGAAGCTATTTGTAACATATTGTGCGGAAACAGCTTCAAGCCTTTTTTCTCATACTAATTTTTTTGAAGTTCTTGCTTCCTCAGTTGCCCTCACAGCTCAGCTTTTGATGCCATTAAAAAAGCCATCTTGGTTCCAATCTACTTAAAATCATAATATATTTTCCTGCTCAAAGGAAAATAGATCAGATGTACCTTATCTTCCAGTTCTCTTGAGAGCTGAGCATCATGAATGGTATGTCAGGGAGTTAATGGAATTCAGTCGTGGTAAAACACTAGTTGCTGTTGACGGCAATTGTAAAGTCTGCTTTTGTGAGTGATGTTCCCAACTTTTTCATGTGTTGACTTGATGACAATTGAAGTTGGGGTTTCCAGCTGTAAGGTAAAGCTTATCTTTAAACCACCATAAAATAAAATCTATTTCTTAAGATTATTTGTTGTTTATCATAGTTAGTAGTCCTCTTAGAGGAAATGTGTTTCAAAGTCAGATGTTTTTCAAGTGCTTTTGGAGGGTAATGATGGATATTAATACATCCTAACCTGTGACACAAAGATGAGGCCATATAGCAAGGCAAATCCTATGCATTAACACAAAGTTTTCAAGCTGCAAAGGCTCCCTGAATCACAGAGGCTTCTATCCTGCTTGGGTAGCAGCCATCTAATAATATAATAACACTGTAGTAATTTATTTTGCTCCTGGCACATGTGTGGCAAATATACATGAAAATTGAAATTGCTTCAGCGTGCTGCCAAGCCACTGCGTTCTGTGAGCTGCCTCTTGTACAGCAAAGCTCTTTGTCCTCAGAGAAGCCTTAAGGTAAAGCAGGAATAGTTATCTGCCAAAACCAAAAAGGATTATCCTGTTTCAATGATGCCAGTAGAAACACAGGAATATCCTCAGTAGAAGTAATTATTATTATTAACATTTTTGCAGTTCACCCATACTAGTAGACTGTGATGGATAGCATAAATTCAAAAGGATGGCAGTTGCTAAGGACTCCTTCATTTGAGTATAAGTTTTAGCTTGGAATTTTAAATAGTATTTTTGAACAAGTGCAGCATAAAATACTTTAGTGATTCTCAAAGCTTGCAGTCAGAAGCCAATTTTTATTCTTTATCCAGTTATGTAGCCAATTTTTTTATCCTTAACCTAGTTCATAACCTGGAGAAAATATTTTACCCTTCCTTCTCATTTCTCATGTTTAATAATAGATAATTGTCTATTATTCTTTGAGGAGTCCATGATCTGACTTTATTCATGAAACGTATTTTTTTTCTCCAGTGTGTAGGTAGAGTATCCCACAGCTATCTAGGGGAAGGTTGATTTTGAATTTTAGGAAATAACCATTTGCTAATGAACTCAAACTCTAAACCGAGCATATGCAGTTTTGTTTTAAGGAATATGTGGGAATTTATTCTTTATTTGGAAAAAAATGTGGGGAGGTGTCTTTTGTAAATTATGTTTTATGTTTTTATTAATAAGTATCTTAAAGATAAAAATACAAGATAATTTCCAGCTTCAAACTATTCTATTTGTTTCTATGGTAGTTTCTTATTGGTCAAATCCACAAGCATTATATTTCATTTTTAAAACTATTTATTTCTCAACAAATGTGGAAATGATTCAATATATAAATAATTGCATGGATTTGCTAGCAGACACTATGAGAGGAGTTAGGAAGTTGAACATTTGGATCTCCCCAAAGACTTGACAGTTTCCATTTAAGTAGATTTGTAACAGGAGCTCTGTGTTGAGAAGAGGTAGACTATAACAGATCGTTCAAGGTAAGACGTTAATGTGGTATTTCACAAGCCTCCAATTTATGTTCCCACATTATTTCATTTGCATTTCCTTTTCCTCCTCATTCCTTGTGTTACCTTGCCATGCCTAAATGGTGGCGTAGCTGTCTTTGCCCTGCGCAGCATAGTTAGGCTGTGATACTGCAAGGATCTCTGTGTGGACGCGTTACTGGCTTTGCTGGTAGTGTCAAGTAGATTCGTGTGTTATGAGGATGAGAAAAATGGAGAGAAAGTATCATAAAGTTCGTAGGAAATCTGCAGATATTGACAGTTCTCCTGTTTTCTTTCAGGTCTTTTTACTATTCCATCTCTTCCTGAGACATTGCACCAAACGTTTCTCTTTTTAACTCACACACACTGCACAATTTTTTTTCAAAACTTAGGAGAGAAAGAGGATGGAGGGACAAAGGAGAGAAGAGGAAGGAAGGAGATTAATATGTGTTATGCTTTTATGTACTTCAAAGAGAGTACCTCTTCAGTATGTGGCTGTTTATAAATTATTTTACCTTGCAAACAACTTCATCTAGGAGGTGGCTGACGTACCTGTGTTTACATAGTTGAGGCATAGTTTACATTTGTTTGTTTTTTGATTGCTTCTTTTTTTAATAAATTTCCAAAATCACTGTACTAACCACAATGGAAGGCTTAGGTCAACCCAGTCAAAATAGCAGCTCTGATTTTGTGAACTGGTACCCATTGAGTTCAGGATCAGTTGAAGGATAGATTTCTTGCTGGTAGTTAATTAGGAATAACCTTTATGAATTAAATCAGCATACTTTATGGTTACTTTTAGGCAGAAAAGAGGGAATTGTGAAAAACATCATTATTGTTTGGTACAGGTATTTTGGGACATAGCAAATGTAAATCTGCCAGGAAAAAAAAAAAAAAAAAAAGAAAAAAAGAAAAACCAGCCTGAAAGTGGTAGTCAATTTTTCCATTATTTATGTATTAATCTTTAGTCTGTTATGGCTGGGCTGTCTTACCACCATATATTTTCTTTATTTTCCTTCTTCAGTTTTATTTCATTTGTCTGGAAAGAGGGCAGTTGTTCCATAACACATAATGTGCTTTGGCTGCTCACTCAGTTCAAGCTCTCTTTGCTTTTTATTCTGAGGAAGGATGACTTTTTTTGGTACACGTTACAAGAGCGAGCCCCTGTTGTATCAAACATAATTGTTTGACTCATGAGAAGAGAAAGCAACCGATAAGGATTTAAGAAACCAAGATCAAGGTTCAGAGAAGTGAGAAATGAGTAATAAAAGACATGAATTAAGGAGGACCAATAGGAAGAAGAGTGTGCCTGTTTATGGAGCATTTTTACATAGTCACTTAAAACTTCAATGACTCCCCAGCATGCATGCTATCTAAGTAGTAAAATGAGACAGTTCCTAAGTAGTAAAATGAGACAGTTGAAGAGATCACCTTCAGTTTTCCCAGCAGACTTTAAAATTGAACGTTTTCTCTGTGATCCTGGGCTGTCCTTGTTGGTATGGCCATTTTCTACTTTTTTTTTTTTTTTAATCAGAAAAGCAGGCTGTAGTATTAATGATATAAAAAATAAAATGGTAAAAATGTTATCAACTGAGCCAGTCATTTGTTTCCCATCAGAAACGCTGTGTATGGCTGTCCTCTGTAAAATATTTACCTTGTGATGTCTCTAGAAGAGCCTAAGATGAGCTAAGTTTCTGATTTCTTGCCACAGTGTCAGAAGAGCTAACTTTCTGCTTTGTGATGTGTGTTGGTTTAGAATGGGAGAATGGGTTTTATCATACCATTTATCATCTAACTAATCTTCTCTAACACATCCTCAGATTTATTATTGCAACAAGCACAATTGTCAAGGTAACATAAGGAATTGACTCACTGTTTAATTTCCTGTGGTGAGCTGTGCAGTTGTGTGGGTCTGTTTTGTTTTCCCCTTTCTTGATAGCCTCATCTTTTGATTTTTAGTGGCCTCTGCTGGTCACTAAACTTCATGGCAGAAGTTTTACTCATGGAAAATTCACATGCGTATTGTTTTCATTTCAACAGTTGTGATGATATTTATACATTTACATTTACATATACATTACATACCAAGCTGCACTTGTAGCAGTAACCGTGAAGCATCTTTCATTAACAGTGTCCTTTTTATCGAAATCTCGCAGAAGCCCCGAGATGCTGCGGTCGGAAGGCTCCTACTCCACGGGCGGAAGACATTCTTCCACAGACTCCAATAAAGCTTCGAGCGGAGACGTCTCCCCGTACGACAACAACTCCCCGGTACTGTCTGAGCGCTCACTGGTGGCAACACAAGAAGAGGTTGCCCTCAGTCCAGACAAGCAGTACAAGGTACCTGAACAGTACACACTGGTTGGTCATTTGCAACCAAAGAGAGAGAATTCTTCTGCATCGCAGGCTGGAAAAGGTAGTATATCCTACCTGTGTGGATATAGATATATTCTCAGTGAACAATGTTTATGTCTAAAATAATTGAAAAGTGTCTTCTCTTTAATAATCAGCTATGGGGAATGTAGGAGCAGAAATGTAAGAACCTCACAAGACAAGGTTCCTCTGAAGGAAGGTTCCAGCTTCCTTTTTTCTTAGTGAGCTTAGGGCTCTGTGCTCAATGCTCCTTCTTAACCCAGCCAGTGATCAAGGTGCTTTTGGTGTGGCATTTCTCTGAAACTGGAGCTATTTTGTAGGAAAATAAAACTCCACAAATCTTGCTCTTTAGTCTTTTTGTGACAGCATAGCAGAGACTTATCACTAGTCCTGTGCAGTAAGTTCTATATTTGAGAGGTTTTGCTACAGACTTTGGGAAAATCTGAGACTTAGAGACTTGAAAGTTTCCAGATTTGAAAAGAATGATCTCAACTCCCTCTCTTCAGATGGCAACTGCAGAGCTTTACATTTGTTACCAATTACACACCTTGCAATACTAGTGCAGGAGTCCATAATTTCCGTAGGTATATAGAGAGTGCACAATGCATGTTATCTTGTATAAAAAAAGCTATCATTTAAGTTGACATCAACACTTCAGATGCTTTTCAGTAAAAAATGTCAAAATAAATGATAATTCAATTCATGTATATTGAGTCAAACTCTAAGGCTTTAAGGATATAGTTCTTAAAGATATAGGTAGTTTTTTGGTGGTACTTTTAAAACCATTTTATTTCAGAGGTATTGGTTAGGGAATTTAGTTTCTTTGAAATTGGTGGGGTTTAAACTATTATTTCAGGTGCTTTATAAATGCCACTGAGCATTTGTTTGCTCTATTATGTATCTGAGTATTTGAATAGCTTTCAAAATTTGATCAGGTTTCTAGAAAGTTATGAACAGGAAATAATATAAAGTTTTAAGGTAACAACCATTTTTTGGTTAATATGCATGACTGTCATAGCGGAGCACTAAAAACTAGGAAGTCTCTTTCCTGCCAGATGGAATCAGCAAAAGTCATGAAATGGTTATAAGCCAGCACCAATGCCTGATGTGTGTTTTGCATTAAAACTCAAGTAAGCAGTACATTCTTTCAAGAACCAAGTAGCATTGCAGGCAGATAGAGCATGCCTTTTCAGTGACTGCTTTCAGTGCCTTCTCATTCACGTTTCTGTAAGTTTTCACTGGTGGAATAGTTGCTTTATCTGCTTTGCTTTGCTGTCTGAGAGAACTGTGCCATTCTTTCTGTTAAGCACACAAACCAGCTTCTATTTATTATTCTTCCTATTCTTGTTCAAATTTTGCCATTGGCTTCAGCAAGGCAGTGGATTTGAAAATGCTACACTTAGAGCAAATTCAGGGGTCTTGCCCATGCAGAATTCATAGAATTCATTACAGACTCTAAGCCTTTAGCACCAATTGATATCAATACATTAGGTGTGTTTGTGCCAGATGAACAATAAGATAGATGCTTGCATATATTGTTAACTCTGGTATCTTACATAAAACTTTCTCTCATTTGAACTTATTGTTCTATTTATATATTTCTAAGTATAGCCTCTAAAGAGACTGATTAATCATGTTCTTCTGGCTCTTTTTGCTATGCAGATGTTTCAGAGGATCATTTTGATATCTGGGGTACCTGGCATTCAACGCTGAAAAGTGGCTGCAAAGATCCAGCAATCACAGGTCAGATATTCCTCAGAAGCTTTAAACCCAGGTCTAGGAAAGATACAAACACATTCCTAGCTTTGAGAAATCCCAGTGAAACCAGCGGGAGATTTCACACTGCCCAGTGTTGAACACATGCGTCAACTGCACATAAGATCTTGAACTCCATTTATTGATAGTGAATAAAATCAGAGAGAATAATTATACAAACAAAATGATGTTTCAAATTGTCACAAGATAATTTAGAAAGCCATTTTGATATTATCTTTAAAAGTTTGAAATAGCTCTGAAAGTCATTGTAAGGCAGAGGCCTGGGGATTTGAGCGCACTGGCAATAATGACGTGAGGTGGCAGTAATGACTTGAGGAGAAATGACATGGGCCGTGAGGGTGGATGACCAGGACTCTGCCTCTGGCCTTGACAAGTCCCCGACCCTTTCTGCTTTTGCTCTTGTCCCTTCTGCACCCATGTCCCAGAGGAGCTGGAGATCAAAACACCTCCTCCTGCCCCAGTGCTTGGGAGATACTAAGATACTTGGGAGATACCAAGGGGCTTTATGCAAGAGCGAAGTGCCAAGGTCACCCAGTGAGAGAGCAGACGTGGCTCAAAGCATAATGTTAGGGACGGCTGAACATGGTGGCCCACTTGGAGGACGCCACACAGATGGTTTTGTGTCAGGCTGATGTCCCTCTCCTTGCTCTGCCCCCCAGGGTCCTATGGAAACATCTACGAAAGCAGCTTGCTGCGGCCCGCGCAGTTCTCTCTCTCCCACGGGAACCTCTCCATGTTCGCTCCTCGGTGGCAGGGCAGCTCCTCGGAATGGGACAGCGACCGGCAGGTCATGCGCCGGAGCCAAACCACGGCGGCCATTCCCGAGTGCGAGCTGCAGCCCGCCGCCTCGCGCCTTGGTGGCCACCCGCACACGGAGGCAGGCGGCCGCGGCGGCTCCGAGCAGGCACCAGCCGCGCCCGAGCGGCGCTTGACTTCTCTAGGCAGCGCCGAGGAGCTCGGCGAGCGTGACTCCAGGGCGGGCGCCATGCAGGCCTCCTCCTGCAGAAAGGAGCGTCCGCCGCCGCCATACCCGGGCACCGCCAAGGCAGGCGCCGCGCTGTCGCCATCCCCACCGCATCCCGGCGTCGCCTCCACGCTGCACTCGCTGTGGAGGCACCAGAGACCGGGGGGCAGCGGGCCGGGGAGCGGAGCGGCAGCGGCCGCGGCGCGCGAGCAGCCGGGCCCGGCGCCTCGCGTGGATGCCGCGTCGGGGCGCGCACGCGGCAGGAAGAGCGCCGCCGAGCCCGGCTGGCACGACTGGCAAAGGGAGCGGTGGCAGATCTGGGAGCTCCTCTCCGCCGACAACCCCGACGCCCTCCCGGAAACCCTCGTATGATCCAGCCCCGCCGGGCGGCACAACGGCAGCGGCGGCGCTGCGGAGGAGCTGGCTTCTTTTGTACCAACCAAACTACATATATAAATATATATATATATATTTCAAACTTTGTTCACTTTAATTTCTTAACAGCACTGTCCAGCAGCCCATTTACAAGTGCAGTATGGTCCTGTGTTGCAGCGAGCTTGCTAAGAGAGAGAAACGAGATGAAAATTTTAGTCTAATAACTCTGTACGCATACGCTGTGTATAAGATTAAAACTATTGCTTTGATGTTGCTGAAAGTGTATTTATATATCTGCAGGTCTGATGGTTGTATATTCTGTAATGGGTATTGTATGATAATCCTATTATGTTTTCTTATGCAGATGTCAATCAATCCTGACTGCTTTTTTTTAAAAAAAAAAAAAACAAAAAACCCAAAAAACACTGCACTTACTTACATTACCATGATATGCATTGGAGTTCTATAGAAAGTGCACAAGCTGGTTTCTGTGCTTATAAAAAAAAAGATTGTTAAAGGGGGACTTTATACTTCTTTTCACTGCCTATGGAAGAACACTAAAAAGTAGAGTGGAACGTGAAAAGCCATATATTTTATAAGGGTTGTAGTGAGCTAGAGGGGCAAGTACCAAATATTTTTTCTTATAAATATATTTGCAAACAAACTTAAAATTTGATACAAGATGGTAAAAATATTTTTTTTAGATCCTGATAGGGAACAATTCAGAGAATCAGCTAAGACTGAGGCCGTGCCTAAACCAACTAAAAGATGTAGTGCAAAGGTCTGCCAATCCAGCCTAGAGGAACAGCAGTTTTATGTATACGGGATATAATATATATATTTATAAATGTATGATTTTATGTATTGTTCTAAAAGAATAAACTGGAACTCAAATTAGAAATTCGATTTTAGAAAATTAAACCCAATAAATTGAGTTGTATAATAACTGAGAAAGAATATGGCTTTAAATTTGAGAAAGAATATTTCCTTTAAAACAATAAAGCTTCAGGATTAGGAAAGGTAGACAAAGCAGAATAAAAGGAAATGACACAATTTCAGAAATGAATGTGACATTTGGAGAAGTTCACAGCTGCATTTCTATAAATATTGTGCCAAAGTATAAGGAAATAATTGTACTTTTTCAGTAACTGTAAGTTCATTGTTAAAGGTTGATGTTGCACACATTCAGGTGTTTGTAAATTGCAAAAATGTGTATGGCCAGCGGGTGGCAATGTACTTCAGTGTTCTAGGAGAATTCTTTTCTCACTTGATAAGGGAAAGTGTATCATATAAATATATATATATATAAAATATACTAGTCTTAATGGAGTTGAAGACTTACTCAGTGATGTTGTCTTTAAGTTCTATCTTGTGCAGTAATGGTGGAATAAAAAGCTAAGCAAAATAATGAGCATACTTTTGCTCTTTTTTTTTTTGAAATTAGGGTTATGTTAGAAAGGGATGTGTGTTTTGTTATATTTTTTGAGTACATAATCCAAAAGAACATTCAAAAGGTTTGAGAATTTAATAACTGCCTTCAAGTATGAATAAAACATGGAATAACTAAGGTTTTGTTTGAATTTGGGATTTAAAATGCATAGTAAAAAAAAAAGTCTGCCCAAACCAAACCACAAGAAAAGGAGCAGGATTTGGACTTTGTTCATTGTGTTATCGTGAAGATAGTCAGCTCTTTTTGTGTATTCAATACAAACCTGTATTCAATACAAATCTGAGCTCTGTGTTTGTGATGACTGTAGGGGTTTGCCAAATAGCATCTAGATGCTAGATATGATAGGGAAAGATTCTTGCATGTTGCTTTTTGCAGCAGCTACCTGTTATTTTACTATCTGCATACCAAAAAGTATATATATAAAAAAAGAGAAGGAAGACATAGCACAAAAGAACTCTTACAAGCAATCTTCAGGACTTGCTCTGCTCTTTTTCTGCAGAGAATATGCCATCCTCTAGTCATGCATCTCTCCATTTTAAATTCCTTTCTAACTGTGGAAGCATTTAAGCATTTTTAGCGACTTACAGTAATGTCTCAGCTTCATAAAGAAATTGCTTTGCACCCATCTCTGTATATGTCTGTATATATGTATATATTACCATCTATATGGAGCTCATGCAAAAATGAGAGAACAGAAAGACAGATCACTGCTGGAGGACAGCAGTGGACTGCACACATTTGGGTATACAGCAGCTTGGAAGAAAATAGATTCAGAATAAATCTGGATGAATTAAAAACAATACTTGCCAAGATTACATCCTTTCTGTCTGTTATTCTCATCTGAACAGAAAAAAAAACCCAAAATTATTACAAAAATTTAGGGATGTAATAGTTTGAATTTATCCCTTTTATATACATATCTAAGACTCGATACTTTCCTTTTACCACAAACAGGTTATTCTGGCTTTTTAGCTGCAGGTAGCTTTGTAAGAAGTGTAGTCTCTTCAGCAATACATGCTAGAAATAGAAGTGGGATACAGCTAAAGTGCTTTTGCTTTAGGTGGTGGCTAGTCGGACTATTAGATTTAGCCAAACTGCTTTAAGGAAAAAGTAACGTTCTAAAGAGTCTATCAAAGTGCAGCAACCTGCATCCTCCTCGCTCCCTCCTGCGCCTGCCCGTCCCGCCTACCCTAAAGAACAAATATGGCAAAAAGTGAAATATAGTGAGATGTCTGGAACTCCCTGAGAAGGAACTCTTTACAACAGGAAGTACTGGAACATAGCAAGAGTAAGTACGTGAAGCAGTAGTCCCGGGTACTGGATAAAGTTTGGGGTTTATACAGAAGGGACAATTGGTAAAGCACTCTTCTCATTACCTGGTACAGAAGTCGGTGGTGTCTGGAGTCTGAAGGAAGATTTTTGTGTCTGCAATGTAGGAAAGGAGAAGTTCTGGGCAAAGACTCTGATGATTTGTAAACACGTCAACATCCTGAAGTTAAAAGCAGTTTGCAATGAACAGTGTATGGCTCACTAAATCTAGCATTAAAAAAAATCCAAATTTTCTTTAAAATCTCTGTTAGGATTGATTAAACATAGTCAGTGAAACTAGAAAAAATGCTACAAGACAATTTAGGACTATGAAGATCCTAGGGTAATCATTCCAAAGAATTATTCAAAGTAAATGATGCAAAGCTCCCATGTTTCATAGCAGAATTTTTGATCATGTTGGCTCTTTAGGCATTTGTTACAATGAGGTAAATTTGGTATCCCTGCCTTCCAGTGTCCATTTTACAGAGACAGAAACTCTTCCTCGGGTTCCCCCCATTTCTCATCCCCCACCTATGCCTGATAACTTTCAGTGGTGCTTTGAGATTCAACAAGGTGCCCAGGTGGTAGCTGCGGGAGGGCTCGTGCTTATAGGAGGCCTTGCCTTTCTCTCAGACTGAACTTCCATGTGGGTCCCACACCGGGATTGCTCAGCCTCAGCCCATTCATTCCCCAGTCATGGTGCAGGCCCCTTGTATGTGTCCTTAGCACCATCTGCAGGCTAAGGTAGAGAAAGAAAAACAAGATACTCCCAGAAGATGGGGCAGGCTGGGGGAGAGTGCCACTAGCAACGGTCAGTGCGTGCACCCTGCTGAGAGCTGGAAGCTGGCCATCATCCTAGGCTGAAATGCTGTCATTGCTCAGATCTTAAAATGGAGCATTATCGAATAAATAGAGACTGCAGTTGCTGCCATCTTTGAAAACAAAATGTGGTTGCACAGTTGACTCACCTGATCCAAGACCTCAAGGGGAAACTGCTATCTCCTGCTCCCTGTATCTCTTCTTTATCCACCTATCAGGACCATTACACCAGCTTTTGCTACTGAGTAGCCATGGGAGGAAACACAGGGTTGGCTGCTCTGACTGTAACTTGCCCTTTACAAGGAAGATACGAATTTCTGATATCTCAGTGCTTGACACATTGGTAGGCACGAGACGACTGGGACAAGGGTCAGAGATGGCAAAGGAAGAGGAGGTTGGGACTGGCCATTCCTCCTGGCAGAAACCTGCAGTTAGCTCTGTTTAAATGACCCAGAAAACTCCAGGATTCAGAACTTAAACATGGAGGCAAGAGCTTCATGAAACACTGCAGGCTAGTTGTAAATCTAAGCAAATCCAATGCGCAGTTTGAGTACTTGAACTCTCTGAATTCATCTACTGCCTGTGCAGGGGCCCAGGCTCCTAACTGGGCACAAATCAGTGCCACACAAGTGTCTGTGCTATTGAAATAACATTGGACATTGGGTTGGGATTTATGCTTAAAAGGTTTGGATTTTTTTTGTTTTGTTTTATTTTGTTGTTGTTGCTTCACAGGAATCAGTCAAGGCAAAAAAAAATCAGAGATTCAACCTTTCTGGAGCTTCATTTCTGGAGCCTTACATTTTGTTTCCCCTCGCCAAAAAAAAAAAGAAAAAAAAAAAGAGCAAACTACAAAGCAGGGGAAATGATTATGATTCTTGGTTGCCTTAAAGAGTATCTTGATATCAGTAAGCCCTTTCACAACACCAGTGAGAACAGCAAACAACTGCTGTACTAAAATTGCTTTAGGGGAAGGAGTCTCAGTGTCCAGACAGCACTGCCGAGACCGCAAAGCTATTTGAGGCATGCAGGCACCCAGAGTTCTCAGTTAGAAAATGAGCTGTCTCCTAGAATAGCACTCATCTATTTCAGGCATCTCCAGAGGAGATATCTACATCTGGGTGAGTCCCTTCCAGGCTACCTTGTTATTCGGTGGAGAGAGGTATTTCTGTGCTATGATCCATATGTGAACCTCCCTTTGTAGGATGAGGTGTGCTGGTCCTTAGAAGATCCCATTGTGCCACATCATTGCATAAAGTTGAAGACAAAATGACCATCCTGATACTGACTTCTTTAGTGTTACCCTCCAAGTTTTGTTGAATGAGACCTCGGGGTCTGGTAAAAATAGATCTGCGAGAAATGGATAAGGGCGTTCAGACATTCTTACTCTCCTGGTGACCGTAAGGAGCGGGGAATTGATAAAAACATTGTCAAATATCAATAATCGCAGACTAAGGAACAGAAAGGAAAATGTCTGGCATGCCTTTGCAGCTCCTGGGAGAAACTAAGACCCTCCTGTGACGCTGTGACATCCTCCAAGTTCTCAGGTAAACCTGGGCCTGACGGGGCTGGTAGGGAAAATTCCCCTCACATAGCCTGGCAGTTAACAGTCAGGAGGAGCCTTGAAGCTTAATTCTGCTAAATCCCATACAAACTTTTCTTTTTTTTTTTTTTTTTTTCTTTATGGAAAGTGCAGGAGAGGCACTGTGAGGTCCGGAATTACTTTTATTTATTTTTTAACAGGACTTGTTTATTCACCGAAGACTGCTGTAGTAACTCATCTGAAAGTGTTCACGACCTGGGCCAGGATCCAAATAATTAATTTAACCACCTCAAAAATGAATAAGGGATTGATGAAAGTGACTAATTTGGGTTATTTTAGAAATATATAGGGAAGCATGTTTGCACTGAATTGCAATTGGCACTGGCAAATGGAAAAGAGGAGAGGAAAACTCTCTCACGAAAGACATTTTAATCCTCTTTTTTGTCTGCTGCTGAATAAGCAAATGTCTTAGCCGCTGGACTTTTAGGGTCACAGAGGGAGGGAGGTAAGAGGAGATCTTTCTTTACCCACTTTGTTGAAATATTAGAATTACATCTGAGAGGCAGAGAAAGAGCATGCTACGCTAGGAGAGAGAGTCTCCAGCTGTGTGCTTACAGCATTCACCAAGACTGAGGCCCCTCTTCCAGTGACTCTTTAAAGTTCTAAAGATAAGATTTTTTATAAATGCTCTCGCTACTGGGTGATGGGAATATAAGGAAACTCCTCAGACTAACATTTCATCATTTCATTTTGTTGAGGATCTTCCTTTTCCATTTTCCTGAGTCTCCTTTTGAACACAGTTTTAATAAAAAAAAAAAATAAAATAAAAAAAAAAAAAGGGTCTGACCCTGTCCTACCAAGCAATGACCAGCCCCTTCCACTTTCAGAGCACCAATCTGTGCCTGAGCTGAGAGGATTGAATGCTGCCCTCCAAAGGGAAGGAGTCAGAAGTGCAGCGGGTGCTCCAGGCTGCTCAGCCAAGGCAAGTGTGGGGACACAGCAGCCATGGGGCTTCAGTGCCAGGCACCAGAAGGGGACAGGAGTGCGTGTGGCTGCACGTACTGTCATGTGTTGAGCATGCTGCCGAGGTGGCCTCCGTCTGCCTCTGCCCTGGAGGCGAAATCCTCTTTGCGTAAGAGCCCCAGAGGTCCCTGCTGCTGCCTACGCTGGGCACTGTGAAGCTTAAAAACATTTGGCCAAATCAAGGAGCTTCTGAACGCAGGAATCACCACTGCCTATGCAATTTGCTTTCCTGGTCACTTCATCTTCTACACTTTAGGCAGTAAGAATGATTTCTTACTGTAGCATCCTACAGTAATTCCAGTCTACTTTAAAAAAGGGCCATCAAAAAAAGAAAAAAAAAAAAAAAGCAAGCTTCCTTTAAAATTTAAAAGCTCACAAGAAGTGATCACCTGAATTCAAGTTACTATTTTCAACCCTGCAGAGTTAAAAGACTCCATCCAAAAATACAGAAAGAAAACAAAAGGTTGGACTGAAAACTACTTTCTCATGCAGAAAATAATAACTGCACACAATAGCCTGCCAAGCAGGGTTACTGAAGTAAAAACACACTGTTCAGTTGAGGACAAGAATCATATGATCACATTGGGGAGACTGAGTGTTGAACATGGAAGAGGCATTTGGCTGTTCACCTGAAAAAAGGTTTAAAAGGGTGAAATAATGAACAAAGTCTTCTGTGGGTGTATCTCCCTTACTCACATAGCCTATTTCTCTAGCTTCCAGCAGCTAGCTAAAGTACCATCCAGGTTACCAGATGTGCTCTTGTCCAGATCAATGTCTGCATCTGGTAGCTGTAGACCTTTTTTTATGAGAGCAGAGAAAACCAAAGCCCTGAAAGAGCTCATAACCGTGGCTTTAAGGAGCCTCCTCTGTAATCATCTTAAATAAATAAATAAATAAATAAATAATCAGTCCTGGCTCCAGTGTTATCAGCCACTTTGTAGTATGCAAAAAGAGTAGAGTGGTCGAAAGGAAAAAAGAGAGATCTGAAAAAGCAGTCTTGTTATGCTAGGCCTTTCTGTGGATGGGAAGTATTTTAGAAGAACCTCACCTACCAGTGAGCTGACATGAGGGCTATGGCTTGGATTACTGGCAGACTCCTATGTAAAAGGAATAACTCTCCTAACTGAAAATAAAGCAAGCAAGATGGAATCAGAAATTTTGTTCTGGAGAATGTATGCTTTTCCCCAGGACTGACACTGACAGAACAGTGGCTGAGCTTTCAGGCCTTTCTGTTCTAGAAGAGTCAAGATGTGTAGCTAGAAACATTTAAGAGTGATGTGATGGAGGATGAATGGGAGCATTTGGTCATGCAAGCACCATAGGAATGGTGGAAGAGAGGTAAGATTGCCCTGGGTTGACAACACTTCATTTAGTAGGCTGAGCAGTGCACCTACATGTAGCTTCTCAGGACACTAGACCAGGAAAACAAAGGACAGTCAAAAGAGCAGGAAGGCACAAAGCCATTAAACATGAGGATGGAAAGAGTTGGAACCACAAGACACCACACCAGGAGACAAAGAGAGCAAAGGAGCTCTAAGCAAAGGAGCAGTGCTGCTGATGACTCAGAGGGTAGAGCAGAATGGGAAAACAACAGCTCATTGTTCCTGCCTGCTCCTATGGGGTGCAAAACTTGGATCCAAAATCACCACATGGTTACTAGCTGAGGAGGAATTGGAAGAGGTGTGAAGGACTTGCTACCCAGCATGTCTTGTCCTCCGTGTCACTGCAAGTAATTATTCTGGATCACTTGGTGCTTGAGAATGTGATAGAGTGAAGTCAATTCTGGTTTAAAGTTCAGTCGCCTTCCCTTCCCATGGTCTGATGTTAAACTTGCTGTTACAATACTGCTGCACAAGTACTGAGACAGATTCGCACTGCCTTTTAGCCTGCTTTTCTTCTAGTCTTGTACAACAGGAAAGACTGAAGAAATGACCTTAAATATGCGCCTCCTTCTTCACAGTATTTCCCTGTTATCTGGTAATTTGGATAACACTCTGGTAAATATTATCTTTAATATTTTAATAATGCTTTATTAGCATTAAAGCTTTGAGGGTTTTTCCCATTCTCCTGTATAGTGAAGGGGACCAGGGCAATGTGTCAATCACTCGCTCATGGCCCCATGCAGTTTCTTAGGTCCTGTCCTCCTTAGCCCCCTCCCATTTTCTTTCATCCCACCACCTGGGAAGGGGATGGTCAGGGTGGTTTATATCCCGGTAGAAGCCTGTGCTGGCAAACTACATTTACCTAGTGAGTTGTAAGATGAGGGTGGCCTGGGGGCTGTGAGATTGCTCGGTTGGAAGTGGTTTTGCTTCAACCACAACAGCTGATTCAAAAGCTAAAATTGTGAGTGAAGGTATTTGTGCCCTGAGTGAGGCCTAGAGATGGGGGTACCAGAGGTCCTGGTGGGCCTGAGTAAGAGTGGTGGAACAAGGGAGAGATGCTTTTTTTAGCATATGAAAGCTGAGAGAGGTTCATCTTCCACAGCCTTGGCTGACTCTAGGAGGCATGCTGTATTTGTGTAGATATTTTAAGTGTTTGAAGTACCTGGCTGATGGGCTAATTTCTATGCACAATAGAAACTGCACATTATACAGATTGGAAAAATGAATTTAGAGCCATAAGTTCCTGGGCAGTTCAGGCTTAAATAAAGTCTCTTCCTCGTCTTGCTTTGCCCACAGGTCTCAGCACAGCAACGTTTGCAGCATAAGTAACTGGTTGGGAAGGAAGAACTGGGTCTTGCAAATTAGCAGGGCTGGGTATGGGTATTAGGCTGATGAGAGAGAGGGAGAGAGGGCAACCCAACACTGGTGCCTTTGGGCTCTTCATCTAGATGAATCCTGGCACTGCATGTGGAAACTGAGCTCTTCACAGCCGTGGTTCAATTTTCTCTTTAGCTGCAACTATAGGACTAACACAAATATGCCATGAAGGCAAATGGATGGTGGCTAAAAAAARAAAAAARAAAAAAAAAAAAAAAAAACAGAGATTCCAGAAAAAAAATGTTCTTCTAAAGGAAATTTTTTCTTCCTATAGCTTCTGCTGAGGAGACAGATGGGCTGTACTGCAGGTAACCACCCAGTAACTGAATTACTCTTGAGCTATATTTGCATGAGTAGCACAGAGTTCAGCTTTCTGTCACCTTGGCTCTGACTCAGCTGCATGTCTTATTTGTATTCATTCTGAGTGATCTTGAGTTTATGTAATCTTTCTCTCCCCAGTCCTCTCAATATCAGTGACATTTTCATATATGTGTGTACCATTAGATCTGTCTCATGTATGAAAAAGAGAACAGGAGTTAATAGGCCCCTATGAGGCAGCTGTTCAGAAGCTTTTCGGTTTACTATTCATATTAGCCTCAAGCAATATTCTATTTCAGGTTTTACAGAGCAGGTATGGGGAGTATGTAGCTGCCCTTTCTCTTGGATAACAAGGGATTACATTAAGTACATGAATAAAGAACATCAGAAATGCACAGGACAATGGAAAAATAAAAGTAACTGGAATAGACCAGAAAGAAAGCCCCTTGCATTCTCTGTTGATCAGAAAAATAAGAATCTTTTATGACTTCCTTCAAAGAAGTGAGTGATACCTAATGTGAAGTCTAATTAGGCCTATCACAGTGGATCTGTGTAGCACTGAGTGCAGTATGGAGTAATATTAGTATTCATGGAGTCAGACTCCTCTCAGTGGTGTCCTCTGAATGGATAAGAGGTAACAGACACAAACAGAAATATGAGAAATCCCCCTTAAGCATTATTATTATTATATTATAATATATATTATATTATTATATAATATTATATTATTATTATTTACTGTGAAGATGGTTGAGGAGTGGAGCAGGCTGCCCAGATGTTGTAAAGTCTCTTTACTGGAGATATTCAAAACGTGACAGAACTTGGCAGTCTTGGGCAACCTGCTTGAGTTGACTCTCCTTGAACAAGGGGCTTGGGCTAGATGACCTTCAGAGGTGTCTTCCTGCCTCAACTACTTTCTGATTTCTCACAAAGAAACCCTCTCTTCACCTTTCATGATCAGTGCATAGTGCCCACCTGGCTATTCAGGTGTCTAGTCGCAGAAGTTGAAACCCTGCTCTTGACCATTGACTTTCTGTTGGGCCTTGGGCAATGGCCTTACATGTGACACACAGCTCAGCAACTCTCAAGCCAGTTCCGTATGCGCTGCCTCACCATGTGACTCAGGACTGGATGCACACACTTGGGCTGTGTTATTAGTTTAACGCAGCTTTGCAGTGGGAAGTTCAGCGTTCTTGGCTATACTGGAACTCATTTCATAACTGTAAAAATCAGATAAGAACTTGTCCCTCATTTCTGAGATATGTCACAATATGCAGAGTAGCCCACTGGGAGCAAAGAGAAAGCAATGCTGACCCTCCTGGCACTGTGATTCCATACTTCCTCCATGACCTTGCACTCCTTTTTTTCTGTGACTCTAGTACCCATTTACTGCATCTCTCTTTCTATCTGTTATTCTTGTGAAGGACAAGAGCTGTATCTGTATGTAAAACACCACACTCACAGGGAGGTGAGTGGGTAGTTGGTACTAGGAGTTTTCCTCAGCATGGGGCCCAGCTCAAGGCAGGATCCTGGAGAAGCAGCCCAGCCATCTCTCACTGGCAGCCCATAGACATTTTGTATATCCAGGTCTCATCTGGTTGCACAAGTTATTGCAGAGCAGAGATGAGCTTAGGCTGTAAAGGTCAGCATTGTGTAACTAAACTTCTTACACTTGTTTCCAATCACCCATCGGGACATCTTGATTATTTGGCAGGAATACGAAAACATACTCGTACAGCAGCTGAAGCAGACTTTTTCACTTAGAAAGTTTCTGCTCACAGCACAATTACGTTAATGTAAATCCATTATAATTGGATCAACAAGAGCTATGCTGAATGCCTTGATTCTCCCACAGAACAAACAAACCGCTAGGGTGATTTCTTAATGGGCAGAACTCAAATTCTGCCAACCTTCTCCCATGTAAAATAAATGTTGGAAGAGGAGGGAAAAAAAGAGATTCTATAAAAATATATTCTTATGGGCCTTGAAAAATTTCAGCTTTTCAGTTAAGGTGCCTATCTCTGCATTTAGTAAACTAAGATCCGGGTCACATAGCTAGGCCATCCAAAAACTCTATTGCATAAATATCTCTTTCATGTTGGAACTTGCAGACCTTTCTTTTAAATATAAGTGTTTTGGGCCATGTTCACACAAGGGGATTAACCAGACAAAGTTTCATTGCCCAGCGCTTCTAGTGAGCCTGGGTCCTAAGATTTCTTTTATATGTCCTATACTTAATACACTTGTAGATGCATCAGGACAGAAGAAAACCTAGTTTTGGTTGGAAAATCTTTTCTTAAAGGCATTAAAAGTTCTGCTTCAGTGTCCCAAAGTATTTTCCTGTTGTTGATGTCACTTTTGCATCTTTAACATCAGTACCACTCTGAAATGAACACTGAATTATTGTGCTACAAAAGAAAATAAGTCTGTCTAGAGAGTCATGTTAACAGTATGGTAATGTGCTTGAAAGCAACTGCAAGCCAGACCAAATGCCTGTTATAGCGTCCATTTTATCTGACTGAATATATGAAAGTGCCATTTGCAGAACTGAGCCTGCAGTTCTCAGGGAAGTGACAGAAATGGTACCAAGACCTTTGTGTGCTCTTTGGGCAGTAAGCATCTGAAGGCAACTGGTCATTTTAAGAGTACAATGTCCTGATAAGTGCCCCCATACCTCACATCTAAGATTACAGAATCACAGCATCATAAAATGGTTGAGGTTGGAAGGGATCTGTAGAGATGTAGTCTAACAGCCCTGCTCAAGCAGGGTCACCTCAAACATGTTGCACAAGATTATATCCAGGCAGTTCTTGGATATCTCCAAAGAAGTACAAAAACGTAGTAATACACAATCTCCAAAGAAAGATATTACATAATATTACACTTAATGGGTGTAATGTGAAGATGAGTATGTAAATGGGAATAACATGGTGGGGTAGTCCTAATGGGTCTGGTGGGATCATATTGACTAGGTTAGAGGCTGAGTTGGGGCTGGAGGGCCAGCAGAAGGGATGTCAAAGGGGAGGCCAGCATTGGCTAGTGGGCTAGTATAGAGGGTAGAGCAGAGTAGAGGGTGGAGGGGACAGTCAGAAAGAGGGTCAGGTTGAAGGGAGGGTAGAGAGTAGAAGAATATAGGGCATGGCAGTGTAAGGTAGTGAGGAGGATGCAGGGGATGGTAGGTAAAGGTTGGAAGGTAGGGGCTGCTGGGCAAGTAAAGAGTTAACAACCGAAACTGCTGAAGTGCACAAGCTCTGCCAGAGCTCTGCCAGTGTGACAGATGGCAGAAAAGCAATGGTGAGACTTTGGGTACTCTCGATAACAATAAAGGGAAGTGGGAAGCCTTGGGAAGTCATGGCAGTCCAAGCTTCACTAAAATTTGCAAAGAAATACCCAACTCCCTAAGGAACTGGTATACTTGCAAGGTAGGTCAGGGTAGGATTAGGGTAGCGTTAAACTAGAGTTAAATTAGGACTTCTGGTAGGCTTAGGTAGGGCAGGTAGGCTTAGGATAGGTAGGCTTAGAGTAGGCTTAGGATAGGCAGGGTTAGAGTAAGTAGAGTTAGGGGAGAGTGACCAAGCTGCCAGAAGTCCTTGGGAAAAATGGAAGGCACTATCTGGTGAATGTTATGATCCTGTCACCTACAAAGACACTGATCCTTTATGTTTCCTTAGTGATCTACTTTTTCCATACAGCCATTCAGCACCAGAGGAAGAATCTTGCATGGATGTTAACCTAGATATTAACATGATTCTGGTTGTTGTTAGTGTTGCTGTTGTAATGCGAGTTTAAGTCGTACAGTTGTGTGGCGGTGAAAGTTGTAATGGAAAGGATGTTGATAAAGGTCCAAATTGCTGTGAAAATCATCGTGTCAAGTCAGGTTTTATTTGATTTGAAACTCCTAGCATATAATGATCTCTTTTCAGAGAAAGTGCTTAGATTTTCTATGTCAGTATTACAGGTCTCTATGAAATCCACTTAACCATGAGGAACAATTCACTGATTGAATTAATCTGAACTTTGATCCAGAAAGAGCTTCAGTTCAAATACATAACACAAAGGGCTGATGTCCTCCAAGCTGACCTTTGTGCACAGTCAAAACTGCAGAGAAGCAATTTCCTTTCAAACATGATTATGTAAATTAAACAAATTTCGCCCTTCTTTCCCCTCATGGAAACAGTAAAGAATCTCCATTTCCAAAGCTAGACTACATTATGGTATTTTTAGGCCATATATCAAATGAATAGACTCATAGAATCATAGAATCATTATGGTTGGAAAAGACATCCAAGATCCAAAAGACAGCCATGTCCAACCGTAAACCCATCACCAACAATGCCTACTAAACCATGTCCTTAGGTGTCTCATCTGCACGTTTCTTGAACACTGCTCAAGGGGACAGTGACTCCACATCCCTGGTCAGCCTGTTCCAATGCTCAACGACTCTTTCTGTGTAGACTATTTTCCCTAACATCTAACCCTGGTGCAATTCGAGGCCATTCCCTCTTGTCCTATCGGTACTTATTCTGGAGAAGAGAACGATTTCTCCTGCTCACTACAACCCCCTTTCAGGTAGTTATAGAAAAAGATAAGGTCTCCCCTGGGTGTCCTCTTCTCCAGGTTAAATTACCCCAGTTTCCTCTGTTGCTCCTTATTAGGTCTGTGCTCCAGCCCCTTCACCAGCTTCACTGCCCTTCTTTGGACATGCTCCAAGACCTCAATGACTTTCTTGAGGTCAGGGATCCTAAACTGAAAACAATATTCGAGGTGCATCATCATCAGTGCTGAGTACAGAGGCAATACCATGTACATTGGACTTGTTGTGTCCACTGGAGTGACTTTCCTTGATTTTAGCATCAGTTTCTGGAGATCTAAGGGGACATGTACGGACATCTATGTTAAGACAAAGCAAAGCCTGATTATAGTCCTAGATGTACCTAGGACCCTTTCCATCCCTTTCCCCTTCTCCCATTGCCTCATCTCTTGTAGCAGCATTCTCATTTCAAGCACAACATGGTCGCTACTTCCTGACATTACTACATCGGCTATCCACATCTCCCTCTTCTTACTTTGTTTCTCCTCATAAGGCAAGGACTAACTTTTTTTTGTAAGCAAAATATCCAAATAGACTCCACTTCTACCGCTGACCCTACATGCAGCATGATGTCCCAGGCATTGCCAACACCAAGTCTGTGACACACTGGCAAATGCAGCACAAGAATGGGCATGGTACACCTTTTTTTTTTCTGATTCTTCTTCTGGATATGCTCTAGTTGGACCAGTAGACTTTATCATTAATTTTTGTTAGTGGTTGCCTGAGACCTCTGTCATCATTATCCAGAGATGAGTATGTATAGGAGTGTGTAGGGGAGAACATTCAGCAGTAAACTTGCACAAATGATCCCATAACCTTCTGTCTTACCCAAGTAAGATGCTGCTGTGTCTGTCTTCTAACGTAAAACATAAAGATGAATATTCCGAAACAGCCCATTACCATGCCAGAAAGCTCTTGGATTTTAAAGAGCATGATGCGCTATAGCTTTCAGTCAGTCTGTAATTTCATCCAGGTTTTGTATTGGCCAGCAAAACCACATCAAAAGGAAAGAAGCCTTCAAGGCTCTCAAGCACTTACCGTTAGTATTATTTAAAGAGAACTCAGCAGAACACATGAATATTAATCACATCTAAGTTTCAGAAGGGATAAAGGAAGGAAAAGAGATTTAAATAAGCAGTTCAAAACCAGATATTTTCACGGGAAGTTCCTAGACAATGCTAAGTCTTCCGAGCATATGGAGTGCTGAACAGATCTTACTAGATCTTTAGTAACATCTGAGGTCGGGCCAAGCAAGGTACAAAGCCATGCTGTTTCAACTGTGTCTTGGATGCCAGCTGCTTTGCATGCAGGAGTTTTAGCACTTCTGCCTGCACATCATTAGTTGATGTGCACATGTGGCTGTCTACACTCAGACTGGTTGCAGACTGTCCACACACAGCTTCCATTGGGTTATCTATGGTGGTTAGATACAGTCATACAGTCAGACCTTACTACTTTTCCTGTGAAGAAAAGAGTGAGTTGTATGGGCAAGGAATAGAACCTGACTTTGAGGAAATGTCATGAAGAAATTCAACTAAAGTACCTTGAACACCTCGGTTTAAAAAGCATGGTAACTAAATCAGGAGATGTAGCTCCAAGTCTCCTTCTTTACAGAGATTGTGAGGGGTATGACCTTGGTTGTTCACAAATGGTGCTTTAGGCTCAGCTAGACCTTTAACAGTGTAACTGGGAGTTAAATGCTAAAATATTACAAACTCTATGAGAGATGAGCATGTAATTAAAGGACCAATGCACTGTCCTGTTCCACTCTGCATTATCTTGGCTTGGTGAGGACACAACAGTAGCAGAGAGCATTCTCCCAGCCCAGCTAGGTGGGAAAGGAGCTCCAGAGGTCATGTGGTCCAAACCCCTGCTGGCCCTCCTGCAGGACCAGCTTCAAAGTTAGCATTTTGCTCAGGACTATGTCAAGTTATAGGATGGAAATTTCACGGCTTCTCTGGTCAACCTGTTCTGAACTTCTGTCCTGGTGGAGATGTTTTTCCTTATATCTTGTCCATATTTCCCTTGATGCAGCTTGTTCCCTCTCATGCTTTTGCTGAAACCTCTGGGAAGAGTCTGGCTGTCCGTGAACATCAGAATCTCAGGGTGCCAAAGAATACAAGGGCCTTGCAGTCAGGCAGTTGCTGCCCAGTTGTGCTCTGCTAGGGCAGTGTCATAACCCAAATGAGTCTTGCAATTGCATGGAGAACTGCTTTAAAAATGATGAGTAGGTGGAAGTACTAGGAATTTAGTATCATGAATCATCACTGCTTGTTCAGATGTTTGGAAAAATGATTGCTCTTCCTTCTGCTTGTAGATGCTCATGCCGAACTGGCAAAACCTTTTTGTGCCTAGTGATTGTCTGAGGCTTCTGACCCTCTTGCACTCCAAGTACTGCCTGTCGTGACTGCCACAAACTGTGGTCACAGGATACTAAAAACAAAATATCCTTGGTGTACTGTTGCTTGTCTTTCTTCAAGTTTTTTGTTTGTTTGTTTTGTTTTATCCAGGTTATTTCAATTTATCACTTTACTGGTGGTTCCCTCTAAGACTTTTTTATTTTAATGGCTAGGGCTCATAAAGGAGATGTTTCTAAGAGACATTCTTAGAGATATGGAGGACATGTTCATATTAACCAAAAGGGAGTGGGGCAAAGACTCAAAAGCTAAATGATTTACCTTCTAGATTTACAAGACATCCCTATGTGGAAATACTAGACCAGGTCCATCTAGTAATACACCTATTTTGGCATAGTGTAGGAAGCGTTGCCTTTTCAATTGTTGGATTAGTATCTACTGTGCTCAAACAGTACTGTGATGTACTGTATAGCTACACTGCTTCTAGTTCAGCAGCAAACTTAGTCGACATTTGTTCGAGGATTTGTTTGAGGATGAGTATTGCATCCCCATTTGAAGAACAGGGTTATCATATATGTCCAAGACTGTCACCTCATAGTGAGGACACTTGCTGCAGTTTTTGTCTAGCTTTTCTTCCCATCTATTCTCTCTTACAAAACCGTTCTTGAAAAAGATGGCCTCAAAGGATGACTCCTAGAAGTGTAAAAGCTTCTGGGGAGTTCATGGCCAAGAAATTCAGAGATGTGGAAAGCACAAAGCATATAACAGGAAAAAAGAGAAAACAAGAAATTATTCAGGAATGGTATTCAGCCAAGTAAAATAAGGACAGTAAGTTGGAGGGTAAGAGTTTTGTGTGAACCTGGAGGTACACTGCATGTTTATTACTACCACAAGGAACAGGAATTAAATATTAATATCCTTTCTGCACAGCAAACAGCCAGGAAGTGTAGGGTCAGGGAAAAGCAAGAGTGTTTTTACACCCATCCCTGTACTCTCTTCTGCCTCTTGCTCTCTAAATGTGCTCCACCCTGAGCTGCTTTAAGAAATCCTAGCCAGAGGGTTAATAATATCTTCCTTAATCTCCAAAGTCATGCACTAGGTTAACTTTGTACGATTAATAACAGTTCCGGTTCCAGGATATTAGTTACAGTTCTTTTTTTCTTTTTTGGAAATGTATCAAAAGTTCTTGCTAAAGATATTAACTGAGAATTTTTGCTTTTTATTGGGACCAAGAAATGTTTTATTTAGTAGATAGGAAGCTATTCTGACTCAAGCGATAAATGTTTGCATAGAGTACTGCTTTTGTATAAGCAAGCCTGTAGGGATGGGCTGGTGGATTCTTTTTAATCCCTTTGGAAGCAGGGTAGAGGAAAAGGATTATTTTCTTCAAGGAAAAAATTCAATTTGGCATCCTGAAGTTATTTGTCTGAACTTGCTGCATTGCATGAATTTTGTGGTTTTATACTAGATGAATAAAAGGAATCAAGCATTTTTGTAACTTACTCAACACCCAGTCCAGCAAGGGTATTTCCAGGTAGATCTTTCTTAGAGTCACTTGATAGTGCATGCATTATTAACAGGCAGATATATATTTAAAAAAAGAAAGGAAAAAAAAAGAAAAAATTCCCTGAGGTGACACTTACTAGGTAGAAGAGCCATAATCCATTCTCTCCTCAAGGCAACTGTCAAATATTTTAAACAAAGCTCTGCAGTTTAAGCAAGGGAGCTTGCCTAAGCAATCCCTTTCTGAATGGAGAAGGTAGCTGATTAGAGTTAAATACCCTTACACAGAGAATGGAGTTGAACATGAACTTTCCATGCTTTTGGTAACCATCTTCACCATTCCGCCAAAGAAGAATGTGGAGGAGCAAAGAGGTTGACCAAAATGTTTGGTTTAGGCTCTGCCAAACATTTGTTTGATTCAGAATGAAATATGGAATTATTTCTAAGAAAACAAAAACAAACTTTTCAGTGATCTGATCTTTATTTATTTACTTCAGCTAATGAGCTGAGAACATCAATTGCAGAGCACACAAGGCAGCTTGAGAAGAAATGCTTTTCCATGGGCAGGGTAGATGCAAGCAATAGCATAAGTTTTCAGGTTGCCCTGGTAGTGTTTCCCAAGTATCTTCAGGTGGATGGAGATGTTCTGTACTGCTTGTGTGGAAAATTGATTCATACATACATACATACATACAGGAAAAAATACATTCTCTTTCTTGCCTGGTGTCAGATGCTTTGGAACAAGCTAAAGTGGTGCTCATTCACAGAGGCATATCCATTTATTCCAAGGAACTTTGAAATAGTTCCTTGCTAAATAATATGAAAGGATTCAAGAAAGCAGAAAAGCATGACTGTAGGCAGAGGAAGAGTTTGCATTCCTCTTCTTTATTCACCTTGCTCACTTGCTGCAGACAATTCAAAGTATTCAAAGTATCAAAGTACACTATCTATTTTGCATGATTAACTCATTGCACTTATTTTGATGTCTGACAGTTTGTACACAACGTGTAAGAAATCTCATAGGACAAAAAAAAAATTTGTTTCTTTAGAGTGGAAACAACTGAAGTCCCTCAAGGATTTTTGAATCATGGCCACATGAAACACTAGGCTTTTAGTTGCAAAGCTAGCCCTGTAAGTTTGTGTTGAAAACTGCGACTTTCATCCAGGCAGGTCTTATAACCTGTCTTACTATTGTAATATTAAATCTTACTCCTTCCAATATAGCAGCACGGCAATAATTAAGAAAGTTAAACTCACTCCTCCAAGTAAACTTTTCCATTTGTCTTCAGAGATGACACGCTCTGTGAACACTCTTGTGTGTGCAGCTGAGGGAAACTGCATACATAGGGAAAGTATATTAAAATTGTCAGTGGTTCTTGAAAATAGCTACTTTTTATAAGACTTCTTTGGCAGAAAAATTTGTCCCATTATAAGGGGAAGCTTAACAAAAAGCTGATGATCCTTGTTTTGTTATTCAGCTTGAAGTCAGTACTCTCATTTGCAAGAGAAAGGCTTCCAGTTGTGCTTAATGCAACTGCAGCCCGGTGTATGTGAGTTTCGATAGGTGCCAGAGTAAAGGCTGAGCTAGGGGGGCTTTGCCAGGGCGCCAGGTCAGTTCATTGAAGAGTTTTTATCTTATTCTGTAGCTTTTTCAGCTGTACTAGACCTTCCTGATTTTAGAGCCCCTGGAGGCAGGTGTGTAGGTGTTTCTGGGAGCCCTACCAGACAGTCCCTGCTTTGCCAAGGACCAAGATAGGTTTAAACCATTATCTCCAGTGCCTACCCCCACAGCATGGCTGTTAAACACCGTATATCTTTTCAGGGGGGGAGTTTTGCTTTTGCAGCCTAGCCATAACTTCTACTCTTTACTTACCTCCCTGTAGCATAATACATGACCACTCAAGCCTTTTCTCTGTAGGAGGGTCAAGCTTCAAGCATAGCTATGTGAAACCTGCCTCTGCACTTGCACCCTCTCTCATCCACTGGATAGAGTAAGTGCTTCCCACTTGGAATAATGTTGTAGTGAACTGAAAGGAGGGGAGAGTGCTGCAGAGCTGAATTCCATGCTTACCTGGCATCTCTCTGGATGGCTTACTCCTCCTCCTTGGAGCACCTTCTACTGTGGGTTTCCCATAAAAATATCTCATTTTCAAAGTCACTATGTCTCAGCAGACACCAGGAGGCAGACGGAGCTCACAAACGGAGCCGAAGGGCCTCTGTGAGTCCAGGCTTTGCTTAGAAAGAGGGGATGGGTTTGAATCGAGCAGTGTGGAATAGTTTGGTTAAAAACTTCGGGCATGTCTTGCCCTGCAGTCAAAAATTTGACTACACCATGTAGAGACAAGTTGAACCAGGCTTTAAAATGAGCTGTTTTGAGTTGAGATTTGGCAGCATATGTATTCAGCACATATTCAGCACAGCTGAATTTTTATGTGGGTTCTCTTAAAAATCAAATGTATGAGAGTTTCAAGGCCCATGCAGTAAGAGGCTAAACCACTAACCCATTTCTGGTGTCCAAACTTTGCCTGAAGCACAGAGGGAAAGCAAAACTACTCCCTTGCATGAGCAACCTGCACCAGGTCCAGCCTAGCTCTTCCTCCAGGATCCTGCATTTCTTTTAGGTGTCTGTGTGGCCCTAATGGAGCTCCACAGGCGAACTGAAGAGACCTCTGCTGAGAATAAGCTCTTTTGTGATCACATATACACCTGTGATCCAAGGAAAAAAAACAAACATATCCCCCAAATCTTTTCCTATATAATTTGTGTTTCTTTACTGAGAAGAGGGGAAGGGACTAAATCCCATGTTGGCTTACATGCAGCATGCTGCCTTTGAAATCAATATCCTGCACCTGGTCTAACTGCTAAAGAGTCTGACCTCCTGTATTTTTGTTTTCTAAGCCTTACTTTTTTTGTGGTCAAAATATTTGGATAACACTTGTTAAAAAAGAAAGATCAGGAGAAAAAAAAAGCTTGCACATGGCTTGGCATGTGTGTGAGGCCTTGGCATGTGCCTGTAGACTTTCTCTAGCAGCTGTCAGGACCTTGTTGCACATTGAGGGAGCAGTTGAGCAGCTACAATCAGCGCCCATCAGGATTTTCTAAGAACTCCATCTAATTGTTACGGAAATCAGTAGAGAAATTTCATTAAATTTCAGAAAAAAATGTGATCCTAATTATTCCTGTGCTTCCCCTTTCTTTGACAGATTAAGTTGCATGCTTCTTGCGGTGTTGAATTAAAAAACAGTTTCCAAGCAGTCTCAGTATCTCTGCACAGATGGCTTGGAATGTGTTGATACCTTTTCCTCTAACTTTATTTACTTATTTATTTATTTTTAACTAAAAGAGGACATGCTGAGCATTTCATCATTTGGGCTCCAGGCCAGTAATGACAAATCCATGGGGTTAAAAGTCATTATTGTGTATCATAGCAAGAACAGAATTGTTGCTGTAAAGTACAGTCCTGAGGAAAACTTTACTATGGAAACCTGAAGCGATATTGCAATCAGGTCTTTTAGAAGATATCTTGTCCCATCCAGATTAAAGACAATCTGAATTCTACGCCCTGTATGGAACAAAGCAATTGCAAAGCTCTGGAGGGGATAACTGCATATTCTATTTTAAGTAGAATTTTACATTCAACATGGAGCCCTAGTCATGCAGATATGCATAAGCAAATTCTTGAAGGGGAAATGAGCTATTCTGTTGAATTACTTTATCTAAAGGATTATATAGATTATTTATTCTATGGATTTTTACACAGGTTTGGTCCTACAATAACAAAGACCTGATTGTTTAATTTTCATTTAAGTATCTATATTTCATTTGTTAAGCAAACATAGGATAACTTCGGCTTTGTGACTCAGTGTGGTTTTGTATTTCTATATACACATGCAGAGCTGAAGAAGCCAAACTTACCATTGGCATCCAGACGTGAGGGACCTTCGGTATTTTATGCACTAAAAGTGGGTCTAACATCCATAACTATATTTGGTCTATATGTCTCTTTTTTTTTTTTTTTACTTCTTAGAATATTTGGAAGTGGCAATTATGCTAACTCCTTACCAGAAATACATTCTTGGACACTTAATTCATGCTGAACTTTTGGATGGCATGATATGGTGATGTAAGTGGTATGTGTGAGCCTAATTTACATGCTGAGGGTTTAGGAGGAAAGTAGCAGTAGGGAAAATACCCAAAGGAGGCTTCAAGAAGGTGTGTGACTAAGCGTCTTTTTCCAGTATATCTTTCCAATAGTGTGTAAATCATGTATGTAATACCGCTTGTGCCTTGCTAGGTCTTGGAGCTTCCAGAGTTTTATTTCCACCTCCTCAGGGAGGGTCCAGCTGGAGCTCTCTGTGCAGGTCTCTTTCATATTTCTGGCACATCAAACCTTAAGTGAGGGCAAAGTGTTCAGCAACAGAAGCATGATTCAGGTTCATCCAAACACTTCTGCATGGCAGAACGAGGAAACTGTTTGTCAAACAGAACCCAGTTTTGGTTCTGATTTTCATAATCATTTTCTTAGTAAGTTACCCAACGTGAAGGAAGTCAGTGGAGATTCAGAGTATGAGCAGCCTCAGGTCATGGACAGTAAATGGAAGCTGAACTTGCACTGAAAAATATGGGAATTATACACCAAATCAAGAGATGGAAAAAACTGTCTTTGCATGGCAATCAAACATCTGAAATGCCAAAGCTGCTATCACAGACAAGGTGAATGTGTCAGGTAAAATGAAAACAGCCTAAGGTTTTATAACAGGGTAAAACATCAACCAGAAGTGTCCATGGTTAAAAAGGAACAGAAAAAGAGCACTTTATTTTTTTTGCTCTAATACTAAGAGCACTCGAAGTCTCAGGAGAGTATGCTTCTATTAATTTTTTTAGGCTACATAGGCTGGTCTTTATTCCAGATGGGTATAAAGACTTAACAAATTGACCAAACTTTTCAAGGATTAGCCAGACCTAAAACACTCTGAATTGTATGAGTTTCCCTCATGAGCATGTTCCCTCCCTTTGACAGTTGCTGGGCCTAATGCCAGAAAGAAAACAGACACTTGATTTGTCATATTATGATTTAGAAAGGTCCTGGGGAAAAGGATGACCCACCTGCATAAACCATAGAAGTCTAAAGGAAGCCGGCAGTGCCTCTGTGGAACTGTACCCTTAGGTGCTTTATATCTAATTGGTTTTCTTCATACCTATCAGTCCAACAAAAGTACCAGAAATTGTCACTCAACTATTTCAACAAAACCCTTGATTCTTAACATTCCAAAGTTTATTTATACCCTGAGCATGATTATGCTACCCTAAGCAACTTAAAGCATTAATGGGATGAATAAGAATAAAGTTTTCTCTGTAGTGTTAATACAGGAGTGTTAATTGCATTGAATGCAAAGTTGTTTTCAGCAGGAGTGGCTGCTCTTTTAACACATGGCATAAGTAAAATCCATCCTTACTCAGTAAGCTTGGGCTCTTCATCTGTCCAACTAAGAATGTTAGTCCACAATGACTGAGTAGAGATACTGTCACCTGCGAGAAGTCTCTTCTTGTTCTTTAGGGCATACCAGCCCTTTGGAAGAAGGACTACTAGAAACAATAGTCAAACCTCTTGCCAAAAATACTTTTGATAGGAAGTGATTTTTTTGGAAGTGTTAAGCTAGCTTTGAAACCTTTGGATCAAGTCTCTCTAATAGTGTTCCACAAGAAATATAATTTGATAAAAAAAAGACATTTACTAAGCTAGATATGCAAGTGAGTTCAATCTTTGGATATAGTATATGCTACACTTAATGACACTTTTGTAGTAAGCCAGCCTAGAAGAGGAAGGAGAGGGAAGAGGGAATCATTTTTTGCTTCTGAGCCACAGTGTCTGCTAAAAATTATTAATGTTTGTTTCACAATGGGGTGTGAATTACTTGGTTGCAGTCAACCATTGTTTGGAAATATATTTGGAATGTCTCCTTTATAAAAGGTTTTTATTTACTTAGGATTTGTGATTCTGTATTTCTTTCAGCTGTTCACATACTCTGTTGTTACAAAATTGCTCTCTTTATAGTAATGAATCCAACTAATAACCAGACATTTATTTCAAAAGACATCTTGAAACATGGTGAAAATAGCATTTCTGAATGCTGCATTAAAATAGGATCTCATACATTGTGCATTCTGCTAACAGTGGTCCTGGGATTTAACTTTTAATAGAAATCTTCCATTATTTCCTGGAAATAATTAAATAAAAGGTGGTCCTAAATTTTTGCAAGTGTGGTGAACGTATTTTAAAATGTGATGATTGGGCTTGGATTTTTTTTTTAATATCTTGGAAGACAGCAGTTGTGTTTTACCATATTGTCTGACCATACATGAATAGCTGCATAGAGTATATCTGAGCTCATTAGTACTGGTTGATATGGGAGACTAAGGCGTACTTTTTGGAGTGGGGAAAGTGTTTTTTTCTTTCAATATGGAAGAACTGGATTACTTCCAGATGGAGCAGATTCATTCAAAAATTATATTAAAAAAAAGTTGGAAGGAAGAACGTGTCTGTGGGGAGGATATAGAAGTACAAGGGTAAGAAATGAACTGCCATTCTTAAATTGTGCCAAGATTTGAAGGACCTTCATGTTGGACATCAAAATCCAGACTTGAGCTTCTGACTTACTGTTAGAGTACTGGGAATTTAGGAGCTACTCTGAATGGGGCTGTCTCTGTCGCTTGGTAAGCACTTTTGAGGGCAAAATCTTTAAATATTTGATTTTAAAATCCTATTTGAATCTCAACCTTTGGACTTATTGAATTCTGGAATTTTAGAAAGCTAGCCTCCTGGATGAAAATGAAACTTTACTGGCCATATTGTTGAGGCAGCTCATCAGGAAAATCTGGGAGATGGTGATATATCATAGTTGGCAGCTTTCATTCATGTAGAAATGCAGATATGGATTTGAAATGACCTCCTGAAACACCTAGTCCTGTCCACTGCTATCCTAGACATCCATATCATCTAAATGTGCCTTTGTACAAGTTGAGTCACTGCGTAACTTTGCTTTAAAAAGGTTTAGGTGCCTTACTCCAGGTGCATGCGACCCTACGGAGACACAATTGCCCTTGCAATTGATTGGCAGTTTCCATAGCCTCTTAGACCTGTGCAGAAGATAAAGCTTTCCTTATATGACAGCATTTCATGTCTTTTTGGCTTCAGCACAAACAACTATTTTAGACAGGTGAAGCGCAAAACGATAGCTGGATTTGCTTCCTTCTGTCACCATGCTGTTCTTAAAATAAGTGAGTTAAGGCTGAAGTTTGCCAGGAAGCTATTCCTATGAAAAAGTGCTTTTCTTTACTCTTTGTGTGTCTTATTCATAAATTATTCATCTTAAATTTATTTTTCATTCTGCTTTTCCTCAGATGTGTTTTGATTTCGGTAAGTAAGACATACCTTCGTGTCCAGGGTCTCTGTTAAGGTACCACAAGAGTGCTATGGCAGGAGATTGTGCTCCATCCCCTGCAAATGTATTTCCTGCTTCTCAAGTTGGAAGCCTTGCTCTTTTTCCTCCCACTTCTCCACATTCTTGGCTAAAGCAGATGAATCAAGGGGTGAGTGGGATTCTTGCATTCCCCTGACCAGTCTGTTATTTCAGTCACACTAAGGGGTTCCTTTAGCAAATACAGTTTTGTTTTTGCTACAAGTCATTCTGTTAATCATTTCATATGATATTCTGTATAGAGGACATACTTTTATTTGGCCAGAATCATATATTTTCCCCAGAAACTTGGATAGTCTTTCAGAGCTCCTGTGTGTTTTGCAGAAGTGTGTCTTACACAATGTGTCTTCAGGTGCTTATGTAAATAAATGGCCTGAGATGTTTACTTTCCTGCAAAGGAATTCCCTTTTAAGCTATTTTGAGTCTTCTGTATGAGATTTTATTTTGCTGCTTTGTTTCTGAGCCTAATTTTGGATGCATGTGGCACGTTTAGTGATCAAACAATAGTTGCCTAATGGCTGTCCCTTCTACTGCCTCATGTGTACAATAATCTCCACTAAAGGAATTTTGATTGTTGCTCCTTTGACATTACAGGACCAATGGATTCTCATTAGAAATGCAATTGGATTTGGAATTTATAGCTATAATTTCAGTTCCTCTTTAGAAATTCTTCAGAAATAGATTCTGTTTTGGAAGGAAAAAAAAAGGCCATTTTTCAGTAATATTTTCTGCTCTGACTGGTACATTTTGCGTATGTGTAACTTGGTACTGTTTACCTATACATAAGATTACCAGCTAGTACAAATCCTACATGTAGCATTTCTCAGTTTTCCTCAAGGGAAAGAGAGCCAACTACTGCTTGCTGCTTGATGATACTGCAGTTTTATACCAACAATCACTCTGAAATGAATACGGTTCCCATGCATTTCAGTGAGTATATGTTTGATAGGTTGTTTTTTGAAAAAGTGATCCTGTTACTTTTGAAGTCATTCAGGATTTCAAATGATATTTTTTACTCAAATATACAGTGTGCTTAGCTAGTCCATCAGTAAATTACTTTCTGTTTAGCTAAAGTTCAAATAAAAAGAAAAAAAAAATTCTCCCCAGTTGGCCATTATCATTCCCAGTTTTCTCTGACTCTAGGACATTAATAGATTTTTTTTAAGTTCTTCTGGAAGCCATTTGTGGTTTACATGAAATCAGAAGTTGAGACTACAATGGTAAGAAAAGTAGAGCTAATCAACAGTTTTCAGACCCAGCGACTCTGCTGCTATCTTATTTTGTTGCCAGGTTTTGGGGAGCTTCAGAGTGTGTCAGATTGGAGCTTAGCTTTCGCCACTCCCACTCCCTTTTTCTTTTCTTTTTGCTTGCATATAGTTGTTTAGCAAAGTATTTCTTACGAGTCACCTAGAGCAGAAGAGGAAGGAACTGTCAACTGATTATGAGCACATGATTTTTCTGTGTCAGCACAGATTACAGCATTCATAAAAATGCATTAATTGGAATCACTTCCTAACAGTGTCCCTGGGGGGCAAACAAAGCTTGGTGAGCACTGAAATCTTTCCTTTCGCAGCCTCCCTCACCACAGGCAACAATTAGGAAGAAAAGGAGCTGATGTGATAAGCACTGGAGCTAATTTTCATTAGGGGACAAACTTAAACAGAAAGATTTTGGAAAAAAAGTGTGTGGTTTTTTGGATGTTTCAAAGCCGGTAAACAGGAAAAGAGAAAGAGCTGATTGTGATTCTGTCATTTTTTCTACAGCAGTATTGCTTTTCAAAGTGAGAAGCGCACAGCTACAAATCACTGGATATAAGCATTGACCCAGAGTTTCTGTCTATCTGGATGCTATGGTGCAAAGGTATGGGGTGAGAGGGAAAGGCCTGCCTAAAAGAACAACAGAGTTATTTCTTACTTTTCACTGTGTCTCTTGCATTAAGGCAAAATTTAGGTGTATTCAGTTTGTTAATTAGGATACCTCTATTCAGGTGTCTCGATGTAGGTGTCCACATGTGGACAAGGTGTACTCGGTCTAGCTTAGTCAGTTGTTCAGGAGATCAGCTACAGCTGTGCACCTTCCGATGAGATGATGTGAGCACAGCGGTGCCTGAAGCACTTAGCTCACATGGGGCTTGCTACTAGAGTCATACTTAGGTGTCTTTTAGCTGAATCCTTTATATCTAATGTCTATTTCAGTAGGATTTTTAACAGATGGCAGAAATACTTACATGCTTCTGTCAGAATTCAGATAAGACCCCAGTGATGCAAAGAGAACTTCCACCAAATCCTTGCAACAGTTCACTCAGAGGCAAAGGTCCTGCTCACCCTCCTATGGTCATCCTTGCACAGGCAGACCAATTTCCTTAGCCTCTCAAAAAACTGGGTCTGTTGATGCAAGCTGTTAGTGGGAGAGCAGCAAAGGATGTGCTTCCACCACTGCTGAAGTCAGAGTTTGACACAAAGAAATTTGTAGGTAACTGAGACCATCTCTCCAAAGAGCCTGACCACAACCGACCTTTATGAAAATAAGCCACGTCTGTATAAGCAAAAAAGTATTCAAAATAACTGATTTTGGTAATATTCTTTCTGCAGTAAGATTTTATCTTGAAATCTTTCAGCTGACATTAATGAACTTGCAAGTTTTGGCTCAACATTGGTGTCTGCCGAGTGAGATGAACTGAATCAATATCAGTACCGGTGAAACGAATCCAGTTTACATCAGATGTTTTTCCCCTCCTTCCCTTTTGCATTCAGGCCGGGTTTCACCAGTGTACTGTACTTGGCACCTGAATAAACACTTGCAAATATTTATAATTCCCCACCTTCTCATAGGGGGCTTTTTGAGATTTTTCCCACAACTCTCCCATATAAAACAGTTGAATCCCTATTCCTTCTTAACATAAACAGGGAGGTAATGTACCCCTTGTCACAGCAGACATCTGTTATATGTATGGTAGTTATTCCATAGCTCACAGATTAATCATTGTGCTCCATCTCATTTTGCATTGCAATCTGCAAATTATAATGATTCCTTGAAGAGACAGAAAACAGGTTCATTCTTTGTGTTATTAATAAACTCTAAATCACTCTCATATTCATAATTGTTTTTATGTGATTTTGTTCCATTCTCTAGATGACAAATTTTGGCTGCTAAAGGCACTGTACTAAGATGGGCTTTGCTAATTGCCATGAATGAATCTTCAGTTTTACATTAATTAACCATTTCCATGAAAGGCTCATCACAGCAAAACCTTCTGCACTTGTGTAAATTTATATTTAACCTCCCATGATAAATGCGTGCCTTTCAACAATTGGTTTGCAGCTCTTGACAAATGTTTCAATTTTACCCTGTAAGTTATGAGCTCAGTCATAGCATCAAAAATAGCCATGGTTTAGATTTACATTAAGACAAATTGCTCCTCAAGTGTATTTCCAGTCTGCAAGGATTCTGTGTGTTTTCTTTAAAATGAGCATCTTCCTCCCATTTTTCCAGTATTTATACATTTTCATATAACAAAAGAATTAAAAATATCCATGAGGGCACTGCAATTTTTCATATGTAGGGCAGTGATGCAATACAGGCATTCATTCCAAACCAGTATCTTGTTCTCCAAGCTTTTGGGGGGGATTTTGCTTAAAGTTTCCATCTTAAAGTTTCCATCGCTGGAAAATAATAGGTTACAGTTGTGATCCATTCTTTCATTGTCCCCTTCCAAAACTCATTGATATGAAGGAGAGCTTGGGGTGAACGAAGAGTGCAGGATCAGCCCTTTTGTGACCATCTCCATCAGCAGTTTTACTCTTGAGGATGGAAATTTGGTATTCCCAGTCTAATTCTAAACAGATGTATTTTAAGTCTGCAGCATCTCATAATGATGCATATCAGAGAAGTTCTGTGGAAGACAATGTAGCTATGTTGATGATAAACCACCCTGATGAGGATATAATCTTGTTCCTTGGTCTCCATTCTTCCTCCAGCAGTACAAACAGCAAACATTGCAAAAGAGGGTGCTGTTAAGAGACTGTAAATGAAAATAGCACCAACCCACACTATTTATAACTGTCTTCCATTGGTGCTGCATAAAGTGAGTTTGGTCCTGTGATTGTTTGGACCATACTACTACTTCTGCTTCTCCATTGCTGAATGTATAATACAGACTATATGTTAGGATTTTCTATTTCTGTATATATAAACAAGTGGTTCCTTCTGCAAATATTTGAAAGCTAAGCTCAAAGATGCGGTGAGCACTCCACCCAGTTTCTGGCATACAACTGAAAGATGTATTAGGCTATTTTCTTGATGAATACGTACTGGGAGGGCAATGCATCCATCTAGCAGGAGCGCGAAAGGAGGAGGCGGCAGAGAAAAAAAATGACAAATCCCCATAAAAGTCAAGTATGATGATGACTTGCTTTTCACAGCATTGCTTTTCTTAAATCTTGACTTCAGAACAAAGAAACTTCGCCTTGAAGGATTAGTTCAAATGTGATTTCCAGGAGATACCTCTAGAGCATTCCTTTAATGTGTGTGGTGTGTGTGTCTGTGTACGGGTAAGTATATACATTTCTGCAGACTTTTTCTGACAGTTAATTTCCCCTTCAGTTTGGTTTGTATTAGGGCATGCAGTTAAGCAACTCTTCCTGGAGAAGATCTGCATAAAAATATATCAATTTAAATTATTTGCACTAATATCAATGATTTTCTGTGCTTTTTTTGCCCTGTTGAGTTTATGCTATGTACATTTACTTTACTTCGCTTTTTCCAGCTTGGTTTATCTTCATTAGTCTCAGCTCTTATCTTAGCTCTTTGTAATTTATGTGAAATAATGTGAATTTTGGGCAGAGCCTGGGATGGTGTGCATTTGAATTTAGACTGGAATAGAGGAGAAACAGGGAGGTATTTCTTCCCTATGCCTTTTGAGCTATTGTGAGTCCAGAGAAGTCATTTCAAGGTCTCTGGCATCTTCACTTTTATATTGTCACAGTTTGAGGGTAAGCTCTTGAGACATTCCAGCTTTATGTTCATATGGTGCCTAGACAATCTAAGTGAGAGTGTCTAGATGCCATGGTGGTTTCCAAATGCTATATGACTTAGGAGACTTTTTTTCTTCAGAAATGTATCAGGATGTATTTTTTAGTGCACAATCATGGCCTGCAAAGTCCAACCACAGACTTGTTGTGTGGTTACAAATATTTTTGCAGCAACACAGAGGAAAAGACACACAGTTCTTCATGGACTCACAACTACTTCATTTCTTCAGAGGTGTTTGCAAGTTCCCTTGCCTTCGGGACTGTCTTCTCCATTGTCTGTATTTTGTGTCCATTTGTAAGCCTGAATCTTGCTCTGCAGCTGGAGAGACTGCAACTTCTTTCTTTTACAAAAAAAACCCCAGACAGCATGCTCTGCCTTGGGGTCTCCAGAGCGCCAAGTTTGGGTCTGTCATCATTGTCTTTATTGGCTGGGCCTATAAAGACAAGTTGCCATTGCCCACTTCATGGAACAACTGTGTAACTCATAGTCCTATAGATTATGTGAAATATTCAGTTAACTGTATAACCTAGCACCATTTCTTATATTCTTTTTTACATATTGGCTGAAACTAATGACTGCTGCCCAGCAAGCTTTGTTCTGGTGCGATGAAAAGGCGGGTAAGGCGGCCTATGCCTCTTCATGATGTGACATGATGCATCTCCTCATTATTGAAGGTTTTGGGTACCACTGTTATTTGGGTGTCTAGCAATTAAGAAAGCTGCCCTGCAAGTACAGTGGTTTGCAGACACGGACTGGCAGATACATTCAGTTAAAATCTAATTCCAAGCTTGTGGCTGACCCTTGAAATGCTTTCCTCCATATGGCCACACCACCAAACTCTCATCCAGACTGATTCTGAGCCAGCTGTCTGTCTTCCAGGTACTTATCTTCTGCAGTGCTGAAACATCTTGTGGGTTTCACTGCCTTCTGTATCATGGGAGCCTCAGTAATAGCAAGTGGAGGGAGGAGAGCCTGCTGTCCTGGCATTTCCAGGCAAAGCAATGAGACAAGTTAATGGAAGAAAAGTCCATTCAGGCCTATTAAAAAATAAGATGCTGATGCAGCCTTTGGCTCAAGAAGTCCCTAAACTGTTCAATGCAAAAAGATGGTAAAATTTAATGAGGAAATATCTCCTTCTGCCTGTCCTGTTCTCTCAAGCTTTTCCCAGACTTCCACTATTTTGAAACAGACTACTGAATTAAATGGATCTTTGGTGTGGTCTTGTATTTCTGGACTTCTCAACTTTTTACTGCTTTTTGTATGTATTTAAAAGCATTGTGTGGTCTCCACAGAAAGTTGGCAAAGTACCCAGATCACAAGCTTGACAAAACGTATGCATCGTATGACATTTTATGAGTGTTTCAGCAATCTCTGGTGGGCTGAAGGAGTAATCTAGACTGGTGGAGGCAATTTTCCAGCAGGTCTAGGGATGGGGGATGTTCATAAATCCGTGTTTCCAGATAGGTAGATACAAAGAGATAGATAGACTCAAAAAATCTTGCTAAATCCTTGAAGAAGGGAACTGAAACAACCAGGTAAAAGTCTTGTTAAATGCGGCCTGAAATTATCTTTGGCATTTGATTTACTGGTGATATTTTCTTTCTGTGATTACAACTAAGATCCTATCATTAAGATCCTGTCATTAAACTGCAAAGTAGACAGTCCTGCTAAAAATGCCTATGTACTTTTCATTAAACTGGGGGCACAGTGACTGTGAGTGAGGCTGATAATTTTAGGGTGTGTTGTTCCCAGTGGGCTCAGATTAAAGATGTGTACCGGAATACATTCATTCATTTACTGGTATTTTCTAAAAAATAAAACATAGATATTAATCTACATAATAGTATTTCCATAGAGTGTATGTATACTTGGTAACAGAATTTAGTAATACATTATAGTAATAAAGGGATAATTTTCAATGATATCACCTTAGGTATTGGCTAGCCCAGAGGAGTACATTGGCCCAAACTGCTGGATTAGTTACCATTAAATATGAGTAGCAATCAGTGGTAGATGCCATTCGAAGATACTCATTTTTTCCTTAAGTGGTTGATATAACCGAATGCTTGGCAGTTTCACTGTATGATATTTTTCATGAATTTCCTGCCTTTGAAGTTCCAAACGAACCACTTCAGTCTCTACAGAAACATTTATTTTGTATTTTCTTTTTCTTTTTTTTCCCTAAGAGCTGAATTTTTTTAATTAACATCAAATAAATAATCTTTACAAAGTGTTTTAAACAATAGCCATGAAATGCAGTGCACAGTTGGTTTGAACTTCACTTGTTCATTTCCTTTTAACATCACTGTGGGCAATCCTGTTTCTGTTTTATTGCATATATGCTCTTCCTCTCATCCCCTTTATCACGTACACCTCTTGCTTCTCATTGAGATCATTACATTTCCAATCAAATAGCAGTCTATTATTAGGTCCCTGTTTCACAAAACATACAGTAATTTCCCATCAACATCAAAGCAAATTAGTCTGGTTTAGTTTCTTTTTAGAACAAGAAGAATTCTTTTATTTTCCCACTGGAACTCATTCATCCTTAGTATTCACTGCTGCAGATATGATTCCCTATTTACAACTTTTTTTTTTTCCTCCTGAGTGTAGTGTATTTCAACCAGACAATTGTATTTGTCATTTTAAAGGAATGTATTTTGTCAGAACAGCTCTTGTTCTTGTGCTGTTCTAATGTAATTGGAATAAACTAATTTGGCCACACACAAGATGCTGTTACAGATTAGTTGTAAAAAAAAAAAAAATTGATGGGTTGAGACACAGCAAGCAAATAATTTTATCATACTTTCTGGCATTAAAGTCTTTCTCTCATATCAAAATATATAGCTTCCAGAATATTCATCTCATAACTTCAAATTAATCTTTATTTTGTATGCTCCAGTTAAACTTCTTCAGGGCAAAATATCTCCTTTCACGCACTACTAGACATGAGCTTATAGATGAACTTCAAATACCAGTAACTAATACTGAAAATACATATTTGTCTCTTTTTGAGACAAATGAAGAAGCTTCTCTGAGTAGTTAAAAGAAGTACTAAATGAAACCCCACGGCCCTCCAGATTTGAGTTGACAGGTAAGCTTTGCACAAATTTCTAAAATTTGTTTCTGAATTCTTCAGAATTATCTTAAAAAAGAAGAGAAAGAGAACACAGAATTTGAAGAGGAATTGTCAAAGTCTCCTTACAAATTGGTGACAATTTAAAAAATAATCACACATGAATGTGATTATGCATTTTCATCCATTTGTCTTCTCTTGCTCAAAATTAGCTTATATTTATGCTTTCAAGCCTCTGTTTTGTTGAGACCTCCTTAACTGGGTTTCCTATCTGGATTTGCAGAGAAGAGATTTAATGATGCAAAATGACTGATGATTTGATGTTAACCATCAGCAGCAGCATCTGTTAACCTCATTTTCATAGGCAATCATACCCAATTTCTAGAGCTCCCAGCTTAACTGAACTCATTCAAACAATCATTCTGCATTGCCCATTGACAACGTCCAGTTTTGCCTGGTGAATTACTGAGGCAAAATGTGAGTTTAAAGTGCAAAGTTTGGATGTAAATAACTAATTTCCAAATATTTTGATGGACAAAGAGCTGGACACAGTGTCTGATTCTGGACTTACTCTTTCTGCAAGAGGGGACTTATTATAACCTGCGGTCCTGATTTAGGCCCATTTCCAGCAAAGATGTGGATGAGACGCCACAAAATGTAACTTTAACCTAGTTCTTCAGAACCTTTCGTAAAACTTCATTCATGTTTGCTTCTGGGTTTCAGCCAATATAATTCTAACAGGTTTTTGTATAGACTTATCTTTAGCATTTTGAATAAAATATAACCTTAAGATCCTTTCATTCGAGTGCAAGTGCAAGATAATTTAGTGTTTTGGGGTTGTACCTGGCTTTAATAAAAGCAAAGAAGACTCTCTGTATGGATATGAGATGTTGTTTTTACATCGTATCTTATGTTGTAGTCTTAAGATCAAAGCAATAAAGAATGAATTTAAGCTTCTAACATTTTTTTCCTATGTATGTTATTGATTCCTTACTTGTTAAAGCTAAATATAGTTTTGGTAGCTTTTTCTATTTATTTTATTGGAGAAATTATCAGATATGAATAGGACTTCTGATGTTTACTGAATTTATAAGAATTAATGTGTTTTTCAACTTCTTTACTTTGAAATAAAATCTAAAATCAACAAATTTGGGAATAATAAGTGAAAAAATAAAGTTTTTACCCAGGACTAATGAATGCATGGCACAAATTGAAATCACAGTTCACCTAGATTTATTTATCTTTTTACTAACAATCCAGTACATTACAGATCTCTCATTCATTAATTCTTGTGCTTTCGTAGTACCTATTTGTGAGGATTTTGGTGACTATCCCTGGGCTCACAGCAACAGGAATGTGTTGGCTCAAGCTATGCATGAAAAAGGATATACAGGAGAAAAGTACAAAGCCCATTACAGATAATGGCCATTTTCCTCAATTTCTTATGTAAAATAAAATAGCCCGATTTTGTTCATATTAATCTTCACAATGAACAATCTTTACTAAAATCCAATGTGAAGATCAAACCAAACTGTACCATACCAAGGGCTGTGTCCATTGTCACTTAGAAGAACTATGCTTACAGAGTGCGCCAGGAACAGCAGCGATTTCTGTAAGTAACTATTAAATAACGTGGGGTGCACTTTTTAATCTGCTGTTCTTTCGAAGACTAGAAAGTCTAGACTAGTCTTGTGGTGCCCTAAAAAGGTGTAGAGCAAATCTTTATTCTGTCACTCTCTCTCTCTCTCTCTCTGTGAGATGAAATTACAATCCAAGGGGCCTGGGGAGGATCTGACCATATTTTTTTCTCATGATCTTAAAGGCCTTGATCTTCCTGCCTAAGCACAAAAGTAGAACTTCTCCTGCCAAGGCAAACTGCCCACCTCTGCTTTTTGTTTTCTTTATAACTACTGTGCTGTAATCTAGGTTGTAAAAATTTGCTTTATGATGCTTTTATTGTGCTGTAATTTATGCTGTACTTTTACAAAAGGAGAATAATAATAATTATTATTATTATGATTAACTATCTCCTCAAGGACACTCCCTAATGCTTAGATACACTTTGGAAAGAAACTTCAATAACTGTGAGCCATACCGTGCTCTACTCGCATTTTATTGTGTTGGGAGGGGTCTGGAAACCAACCCTCTACCTAGTGCCAAGTACCATGAAATCTGAACTATTATCATTTATTACATGAACATTAGTGAGTATACTAGCACTAGAATCATTTTACCAGGTACTGTACCAAGACAGTGCATAGTAGGCTCTGTTCTTGCGGTAGGAACAGACAAGTTATCCAGGGGGCAAGGACTTGGACAAAGATATTTTTTATATGACCATATGGAGATAATCCAATGAGCACCCAAATAATTTAATAAGAATTGTCATGAACAAGATGTTAGTTCCTTTATCCCTTTTTGATAAGAGGAGAGAGTGGTGAGATGCTAATTAAGAGAGAATTAGCTCTTGATCTACATGCTCTATGAGGTACTTCTCTTTTTTTTTTTTTTTTCCTCTAGAGCTTTGCACTAGATACTGATGCTTCATGTGATAAATATTTCAGATTCTGCAAGCCATAGAAGAAAACCAGATGTCTAGGTATCCGTAGTAATTGTGCATCTAGATTTGCTCATTGGAAAACTCAGTGTTGCTGGGTGTTCACTCAGTAGTAATGGAAGAAGTAGCTCAACACCAATGAGTGCTAAAGTGTTAGCATTAGTAAGGCTTGGTGTTTTCTATTTTGAATCCTGGTAAAGTTGATAAGATTTAAATAGGAAGTTATGGTAGAAGTGTCTGGGGCATGATAGAATTCACTTTTTAAAATAGATCTTAGATACTAACCTTCCTCAAATCCCTGTCCAGGGCCTAACCATATCCAAGATACGTATTCCTTTTTCAGTCATGGAGCAAACGTAAATGTGAAAAATGGAAAGTGATGAAAACCTGAAGAGCAGAAAGCTAGGACAGTGAAGGTCATGGAAGGTTTGGTAAAGAAGAGAAAACTCCTTAGCCCAAAATACAATTTATTTGGTTTTGCGCATCCTTTTCATTCTGTGAGACTGCATTTTCTCTACTCAACAGTCCACTAGATGAACAACTTCATTGTTCTCTCAGCACTAACCCTTGGAAAAGCATGTGGAAGTGCTAGGTGTTTTTCTTCTTAACTACTGTGCCAGTTTAAACTAGTAGAAATCTTCAGTATATTTTGTGTTTAGTAAAAAGGAGGTCATATAAAATTATCAAAATTATAATAGCTAGCAAAGAAATAAGTATAATAAGTATTACAGAGAAATCTTAAGACTTTTAACAGCAAAGTGTAGACAGTAGAACAGTAATTTACAGACTGAAACATCAGTCCCGCTATAGGTGACTTCAGCAATTGCTTTGCTACTCATTAAAATAAGTGCCCCACTATCAAACTAATTATAGTATAAAGCTATGTAGTAAAATCAACCCACACAGTGAGACAGGATGCCTTCTAACAGAAGTAGATCCATAGCTCACTGCAGCCTGGAAATCCTTCTGTGTTTTAACCTGTTTTCTCTCTAGGCATAATTGTAATTCTGTTGAGTTGTTTTCTTGCTTACTTGCTTTCTTCTCTATCCTTTGCCCCAAATTTTCCCAAGGTACCGTCGTGCCTCATAAGGGGAGTTACCAAAAGTGTCTGGGATGAAGCAGCTGCTGTTTTGTTTGTTTTTCTTGGACGATGCAAGAGAGTCCTGGTGACTCCCACTCTCTTACTATCAGAACACAGTTTTCAGCAGCTCCCTAACCATGTAAGGGCAAAAATGGAAAGGATTTCTCCTTTCTATCTCATCTCCTGTTGTAAATGGCAAGACTGGATCCTGTTTTTGAAACATTTGGAAACATTGCTGCGTTAAGGTTGTAAACAGGTCCGTGGTTGTGTGACAAACTTTTAGAGGGACAGATTAATTTGGGTGATCCTGATGCCTTTGTGAAAATGTCAGGTTTGGGGGCGGGCTGCTAGTTCTGACTTTTCTTGCAGGTCTGTAGCTTACTTATCTTCCCATAGGCATATTCATGTAAAAAGAAGCCAAGTGCTATGGCTCATTTTAATTTTGTATGTACACAAAATGGCCAAAAGTATTGCTCCATGACCCTTTTCCATTAATGAGGCTTAACTAAACTTCTGGAGAAAGTGCTTATTTTCCTACTTTGTGACAGTCAATGTGCGGCAGGCAGGCTGGGTACACCCTGGTCTGGAGAAGAAGATACCGTTACCTGCAGCACAGACAACAGCAAGTCACTCCATTTCTTTTTATTTGTCAGAACAGGTTGCACATGGTCTTGTAGCCTGAATTCTGAGACTTACCCTGGGAAAAGAAGCAAGATGACCTTCAGCTTCTCTCAGCAACAGTGGGCTGGGAGCCCTGTCAGTTGTGTGCGAGCCTGTGGGCTTTTAGTTGAGCACCACACATGCATCTCCCCCCCAAGATACAAGTTAGACTGGCTGAATTTTGGAGTCCTAACCCGAACTTCACTGCCTCACCCCTCTCTTAATCATACCTTGATTTGTGGGTTCTATTAGAGATTAAATTTCAGAAGATTAAAGCAGTTTTAGGTGAAAAAAAATCCCTGAGATCATGCCTCTGGAAAAAGCTTAGTTCTAGTTCTAGTTCATCTAGACACATCTGTTGCTTTAGAAGAGAAAAAAAAAAAATCTTTCAGCTGCAGTGAGGCCCTGAAGCTATGTGTGTTGGGGGCCTGGCTGGATTATTTGTGGTGTGCAATAATTCTGTAATTATATTGCTAATTGTACGCTACTACTTTTTTTTTATAATAACAGAATGAAGTGATTTATAACTTTAACAGTTTTACAGGATCTTACACAGACTGTTAACTGAAAATGAGCACTTGCAATAGAGCTCCTAATAACAGCTATTGTTAGGAGCAAGCTATCAAGCTGCACAAATGGCCTTGCTACAGGGTGCAGCCTTGCAGAAGTGTTTCAGATTCACAGTCCCAATGGTTCAGTGTTTAATAAAGCACTACCTTTGCTGTTTTGCCTGCAGGTATTAAAAAATACGGGGAGGAAGGATAGGAGAAAAGTAGGTAAGAAAATAAGAGGAAAGTGAGTCTAACCAATGCCTGCAAATCTGAATTTCAAAATGGAAGAATTATTTCTAATGAAAAGTGAAGAATGGAATTTTGAGAGGCCAGAGTATTTCTCAGTTTAATAAAGAGGAAGAAATGGTTGCTTAGGGTTCATACAGGACCTTCTCTTGCAATAGACTTCTCTAGAGATTCTGGAGATTATAGACTGCATTACAGAAGCAAGAAATTTACTTCTTTTTCTTCAATGCTTTGGTTTATTGCCGTTTCCAAGATGAATTTGTGTTTGGGCAGGCACAGTTGCTCGATTCATCTCTGGGTAAAGTTTATCTGTGTACTGCAACCAAACACTTTTTCTTTGCTGGCTTGCTTTATTTTAGCTAAAAGATAAAGTTCCATCACAGGCAGTTCCATCTCCATGTGAGGAGGAACTTCTTTCCTGTGAGGGTGACAGAGCCCTGGAACAGGCTGCCCAGAGAGGCTGTGGAGTCTCCTTCTCTGGAGATCTTCCAAACCCACCTGGACACCACCCTGTGCCACGTGCTCTAGGGGTCCCTGCTGGAGCAGGGGGGTTGGACTAGATGGTCTCTAGAGGTCCCTTCCAGCCTCAACCATCCTGTGATTTTGTGATTCTGTGAAAGGATTAGCTGTGCTGAACTGTGCTGGGCAACACTCAGGAAAAATCTAATAGCTAATTATAGTAGTTTTGTTCTTCCAGACATTGCAACATGGAAAGGATTAATGAATATAGAGAAATAGAGGGTTTTAAAAAATAAGTTTATCTTTTAAAACCCAAGCTTTCATGCTTAATTATTTGGAAGTTCTAGGTGTATAAAAAAGGTAGACTAGCTTCTTTTTTTTTTTTTTAAAGACAATAGAATTTTTCTGCTGTCTAAACTTGTATGCTAAGTGCATACCAGTAACTGTATTTTGGGGACTTTTGGCCACCCAGTTTGCCTTGGGAGTATTTTAAATTTTACAATACAAGTTACAGGATAGAAACAGTAATTCTTCTTTTTACTCTAGGTGTTAAAAGATGAAACACATACCAGACTCTTCTGCAAGTAGAGTTTATTGTAATAGCTCATTCAGAATCCTAGCTTTTGGGGTTGACTATTTACTACTTTTGGCTTACATTTTTACTGCTTGTAAAGCACAGCATGTAGACTTATCATTTCAGAAATAACATGACCTAAGTTATGAAAGATACTTCATTAAAACTCATTAAGATTCCTAGAATATTTTTTATTTCAAGATTTTTTTTCCTTATTTCTCCCCAGAGAATGTTTTCAAGTCAGTTGTTTTTGATATGATACAAATTACATACAATACTCATCTTGTACTGAAAGCTGCTTAACCTAAAGATCATTAAATTAGATTGCATATGTTTTGGTGGAGAGCAAGAGTCCTTTGGAAACTAAACTGAAGTGAATATATTTTAGAAATTAAATTGCACTATGTGTGATTGTGTATCTAATTTAAGTATGCTGCAAATACTATATCAGGCATATTACCTAAATCAATCTGTATGAGATGTTTTGGCATCCTTAGGATTTGCCTGATAGATTCAATTCAATAGATAAGAATAACTTTTTTTTCCAGCATGCTCAGATAAATTAGCTATAAAAGAAAGAATGAGAAGAAGAATTAGAGTAGTGGGAATATTTAAAGAAATGGGACAGGAATCTAGAATATAAGAAGTGAGACCGGGCACATTAATAATAAGCAATTTTTTTTTATTATTATTATTCCAGATAAAATAGTTCTGCCTGATTTTGCTTTTCTTGAAATCCATGAAAAGATCTCTGTTTTCATTAGCAGGAAGTGAACATATCACTTCTGTGTTTTCAGTCTATCAATAGTTATTTATTCTGTTTCATTATGATGAAGTTATTGACTTTCATCCTGCGGGTGAGACAAGAACTGCCCAATCTGTGAGGAACATGTACACACTAGGTGAGTGTGTAACATTCTGCTGATATGGAGATGGTAGGAGATTTTTTGTTAAGTGTAACTTTTGATCTTACCATTTCACTCACTAGTAAAACTAGTGAAATAGGTAGAGCCTATCAGAGGTCTAGTTACATGCACTGCACTAATTCAGAACATCTAGGTTACTTTCTTGTAGTGCTATCTTACTATTAATAAAATCTGCCTTTAAAGGTCATCTCCAGCTATGCTTTCTTGCACTGTTGAATGTAGAGCTTCCGTTCATAATCTTCACTGTGTCACACCATTTAATGTGTTTTAACATTCAGCCTTTCTACACACTCTTAAGGAAGATACCAGGGCAACATACTGGACCACATGTAAAGGTCAGGGGGTAACAGCAGTTATTAGGAATTATGTAAAGACAGATGCACAGAATTATAAGCATTCTTAATGTGTTTAAAATTTATTCCAAAAATATTTTAGTATACTCTAGTATATCAAAGAGTATAAATTTGGTATCAGCATTAAAAATGTACTTGGAGAAAATAATTCCCAAAAGATTATAAAAGCATTATAAAGTGAAATGCCAGGTGCCAATAAAAATGAATTCTACAGAAAGCTAGAAGTTTATCAGGATTAAATATCCACCAGGAACTTGTCTGCAGCCACACTATGCATCTGCTTCTCCTACAGATTCAAGACAATCTAGCTATGTATGGTCTTGCAAAGACACCACCTTGAATGCAATGAGATACAGTTTTTTCTTTTCTGAAGACCAGCCTGGGCCTAGGAAGGCTTGTGACAATCATTAATTATCCATAGAGAATCAGAAGTGGTATACCTTCTTTTACAGTGTTTTCTGTAAAAAATCTGGTGATAGCCGTGCATAGAGGTCAGTGAAAGATGTGGGCTCCCAAGATTCTGTGGCCCAGGAAACTTCAGAAATGCTCTGGAAAACAGAGCAAGGTTGCCAACCCAAGAACAAAGTGACTGTTGCGATAGTTATAGGGGCCGTGCCCTTGTTTACTGCACAGTAACCTCCACCTCCACTGAGGTGGATTTCTCTTATCTGTTGTCTCCACCATCCTCTACCAGGACTGCCCAGCTCTGGCAGCTGAAGTGAAATTTTCTTCTGGGGTAAATAAAAGCCACCCTTCTTTAGGGACTCACTGTATTTGGTTAAACTTTATATTTTAATGAGACTCAAGAAAAGGTGGAACCTTTCTGGACATCACTACTTAACTGACTTGATGGCTAAATAAACAGACCTTGAGTTTTTAGGAAACCTAGTTACTGGATTATACCTTTCAAATCTCAACAGATCATTCCAGGCCTTCTGAAATAGATGAATCATAAATAACTCCATTTCTTCTTAACTTGGCTGTCCTTTCATTTACGATGGTAAAAGTATCTTATCTCTGTTTGGTTTGTAAGACAGAAGCTCATGCTCTTGTCAGAATAGACCTTTGTTCTCCTATCTTTTCTGTGAGCAATCTGTTCTGTATTCTTGGTGTCTGCACTTGAATAGCACTGTGCATGTGTGTGGGGTGTAATCCTGAAACAAAAACTGGGACTATTTTCATTATTTAGAATTTTCTGGACCCATACTTTTGTGACAACTTAGAGATCCTTTGGAACAAAAGATATGAAAAAGCATCTTTGTATTTCTATTCTGAATATATACTCTGATTGGCTTTCTAAAAATGTTAAGTACCAACCTTGAAAACATACTAAAGAAGTAATTTACACTTTCTAGAGCAATTTTTAGAGTTGCTTTCAAAGAATAACTTTTCTGCAGTGCACAGCCCCCTTTAAGATCCTAAGTCAGCTACATTGTAGTTGTCCGTCAGACATGATGGAGTAAGGGACAGTCATAACTAACTGGGAATTGCTCCTGCCTTTCTCATTAGTCAGAATTCTCACAATGGTTAAAATGTACATTTTGCAGTTTAATGATTCTCAACTGGAACACATGGCCACAAAACTGGACACTGAAGAAATTCAGTCCTTTGAATATGCTCTCTGCACCTTAAGAAAACACCTCACAGTGAGTTAATAATTACTATTTTTATACTGTGTTATTTTATGGAAAGTATCTCTCACCAGCAGGAAAGTACAAGGACTTCTAGAAATCACTAGGGTATAATGAAAGTTGCCAAAAATGTAAACTAATACAGATTTTCTTATGAACCATGAAAATATTATGTTTAAACTAAAACAGTAACCTTTACCCTTAGTATGAGAACAGCAAAAAATATGAGCAAGGATTTTTTAAAAATCTATGTGTATATAGACATCTGAGGTCTCAGACCTTATTTTCTTATTAAGTAAATAGGACCTGAGACCTCAGATGTCTAGAAAATATCAGCCAACTAAACTAACATCAGAAGATCAATGAACAATCTATGAGTAAGTGGAAAATTTCTGTACTGATTAAATCTGTAAAATGAATCTGAACAGCAGGGTCCCCTCATTCTGCTTCTCAAGCGCCTTAGTGCACATGTAATTGCAGCAAGATACCTTTTCACCTTCATAAGGGCATTTTTTTTAGATTTTTCCATTCTGCCTTCTTTTCCTGCACTCATTAAGTCAACAACCTTCAGTCAACATGCCAGCAACACACTTAGAACAAAGGTGTTCTGCCCAGTGAGCAGCACCCAGCAATACAGTATTAGGAAAAAAGAAATATTCTTCTGGAAGAGATAAAAAAAATGTAAGTTCCCAGGATGTGACTTGCTAAGATACCAGGATGCTGAAGTGTGCCAAGGTATCGTTCAACTTTCCAGGCTAAGGATCAGCTGTGGGAGATGCCATCAAGCCAGGACGCCTATGAAGAATAATAAATGGAGACGATCTTTCAGTGAATATAAGTATCTTTTAGCTTGATAAATACTGTTCTGAAGCAATCGAATCAATTTACTGACTTGACCACTATTAATACTTAGTTTGAAAGCCTTTTTTTTTTTTTCTTCATTTTGAAGTTTGGCCGAAAACATCCCATGTTTGAAGACAAAGCACAAATTACAAAATACTTCATTGAACATCTTAAAAATGGAATAGTGTGACTTTTCCATTTCAAAAATAATTTTCCTTCGAAAAGAGATTTTTTTTGACAGAGGAATTAAAAGAGGTTAAATAATCAGAGAGATGAAAGGAAGAAATTAACGTTCTGCTTGACCCTGAGCATTTTTTAAGGTTTTTAGTCCTATAGTCCAACTAAAATAACTCTTGTTAACACAATTGTAAGTGCAAGGTATGTTAACAATTCCCAGGAGATGTCATAACACATTTGTCAAATTCAGTTTAATGTTGAAGTGGCTGAGAACATGTCCATTCCCTGAGATTAAAAAAAAAAAAAGTACTTCAACATTTCCATCCTAATTTTGGAAGAAAACAAAAGTTGAAATATCAGAATTTCCCTTGGGATGAAAATTCTAATATTTTGCTCAGCTCTAGTTTCCAATAACTCTTGCACTTTAATTTTGTGATATTTAACTTAATGTTTCCCATGTGAGTATTATAGCACTGGGAGGAAGCTTTAGTCACCTCACAGATTAGGCATGCAAAAGAAAACAGTTCATACATGTAGAAGGACAGATTTCTGCCTTCACAAGTGCCTTCCTCTTGTTTCCCCTGTTGATGAGATGTCAATTTATTACAGACTTGATGAATGGAGTTTCCTTTCTCAGGAAACAGTAGTAAGGCCTATGGAAGCATTTATGGAACATGCATTCCCCCCATGAAAGTTTCCTTATTATTACTTCCCTTGACTATTTGGATTGCAGTCAGGGACAGCCTGAAGGGAAACAGTGAAATGCAGGGTCATATGTGAGAAGCATAACTTAACACTACGGATCTTAACAGTTGTGAAACCACAGTCAACCAATGCCTGCACCTCTGTGGTGTGTTCCATGAGATATGTTCTTTGCAATTAATCTTTACATGCTTAGGAAATCTGATATAACATGCTTTTCCTGCCTAGATAAGGCAACCTTACATGCACATGCAATGAATTTAGTTTCATTGAATTTAGTTTTATTTCAAGGCTGAGAGAGCTGGGGCTCTTCAGCCTGGAGAAGAGAAGACTGAGAGGGGATCTGATCAATGTATATAAATATCTCAAGAAAGGGAGTGAGGAGGAGGGGGGCTGGCCTCTTCTCAGTGGTGGCCAGTGACAGAACTAGAGGAAATGGCCACAAATTGAGGCACCAAAAGTTCCACAGGAACTTGAGAAAGAATTTCTTAACGGTGAGGGTGACAGAGCCCTGGCACAGGCTGCCCAGAGAGGTGGTGGAGTCTCCTTCTCTGGAGATCTTCAAAACCCGCCTGGACATCACCCTGTGCCACATGCTCTAGGGGACCCTGCGTGTGCAGGGGGGTTGGACTAGATGACCTCTACAGGTCCCTTCCAACCCTAGCCATTCTATGATTCTATGATTGCATTTTACCAGTACCTTACCTTACTTGCATAAAATCTCTCATTATGGCATGATGGTGTTTTGTATAAGGTTGAAATAATACAGACCAAACACGGATCTGGTGCCAGTCATTCAGTGATTTATGTGGAAGAAAAGTAGGTCTCTTCTCAACATAGAGCCAGGATCTTGCTGAGTTGTGCAGCTGGGTTGGGAAGTGCTTGTGCATCCACATTACAGTCAGAAGAACCTTTCTGGGTTTTGAGACTCTTGCAGTAAGGGACTTCTGCATAATACTGTCGGGTGCATGCCTTCTAAATTCAGTGCCATCCCTTCTCTCACCTTGTGCTCTGCCCTTGAGAAGGTTTCCGGGTGATAAACAATACACGATTAGTCATTTGATGTATTAAATAAAGTGTTCTGGTAAGGAGGAGGGAGGAAGACAGGGTTGCACATAACAGGAAAATGCCTGTAATCAACTATTATTCTGGGTAGCTGAGAGAACAAAAGATTTTTATAGCGAATCTATGAAACAGCTCTATGGGAAAACCCATTCATTAATGTTGTCTGCCTCAAGTAGAGTTGCAGATTTTGCCATGACACGGATATATAGCCTGCTTACACTTCTAGCCAAGCAAATGAAACTAGTTTGATCACCAGTATGATAGAAAAATGTGCTTATCCACATGCTGAACATAGTAATGTGGCTGGCTCCATCTTATGTATAAGTTAATAGCAGTCCTCAAAGCTGAGGAAACAGAGAGTGACGGTAAATGTGATGCAGAGACACTCACATAGCTCAGGATAAGGTCAGCATGAGCTCTATCTCCCTGCTGGTGATGACAAGTTTGGGAAGAAGTTGGCCAAATTGTTGGACTAGGATGGCAGAAGGGCTGGGGCCTTCAGAATTGTCCAAGGAGAGGAGAAGATAAAGGTGCTGGCTGCTGAAAAAAGAAGGAAGCCAGAGGAGATTAAGTATGCATAGGAAGGAATGCATTTGAGATCTGGGATAAAGAGGGAGAGGAAGGATTGGGATCACACAGGGCACAGAATGCTAGCTCTGCCTCAAGTGAGGTTGTCTACTGAAAAACTGCTGCTTTATGCTTCTAGATTGTCTTACTTCTGTTTTACTTTCACAAATACAGCAAGTCAATGCCTTTTGATTTTTTCATCAACACTGGAATCTCTGTCTTCCATTACCCAGGTGTTTTTGCTGATAGGCTCTTCTGCTACCATCTACAAAAGATGATGTCTCTTAAACTTAATAGGTAAGAAGGAAAAAGGTAGAAGACAGATATTAATCCTGCCAATGAAACAACCCTTTAGCGCACGCAGGGCTAGACTGTCTCATGATTAGAGAGTAATAAATTCTCTCTCTTTTTGCATTTACTACAGCTAAACCAGATGAGGATACAGGATTGATTCTTTCAATATATTAACTTGAAATAGCATATACAATGTACTCTGCCAGTTGCGGGGTTGTGTTGTTTCAGCTTAGACCCAGAGTTTCCATACTTTAATTTGAAACTTGAGACTTTCTGATAGAAAGCATGACTCTAGGTCAAAATGTTGCAGTATTTTTTCTAGAGAGTTCTGATGACAAGTTGAATTTCATAGCTCCCTTCCTGAACAGAACCTGGGGAAATGCCTTAAATTGCACATTTGCTTATTTTCATTTCAACACATTTCAGAATTATCACTTCCTTCTTCCTGTCCTCTTCTGTCTTCAATGCTTCTACAGGAACTCCTATTAGTTTAGCTGGGGTAGAGCTGTTTAGCTCTGACTCCGGAGTAACCTTGCTGTGATGTAAGGCTCAGGCTGCCACTGGTGGTGGTGAAGGAGACTACCACAGATACTTATTTAGGGAGTACAATTGAAGAGAAATATATCTTTTCTCCTGCTTTATGTCTGACTAAGAAGGTAGACCTTTAAATTATTTCTAGTTCTCCATCAATCTCCAATTCCCACCATAACCGTATGACGAAATGAGAATTAAATACAATGTACTTTCTTATTGTTAATATCTATTTTTCAAGTTGTATTTAAAAATACTTCCCTTCTTTTTTGCCCATAGAGGCTCTGAATTTTATTTTAAAACGTGTTTTTGTTATTACTGTTCTTTTTATTAAAATACATAACCTTTACTGACAGGTAGCAAAGTACTTCATATAACCATGTGTTAATTACGGAACTGAAAAGAATAAAAAAGGTAAAAAGAAAATATCTTGCACCAACGTTCTCTTCTGAGCGCTCTTTTTTTGTTGTCGTTGTTGTGTTATTCCTAGTTCATTGTCTTAGTGACTCATAATAAGAATCCTGTTTTAGGATAGTTTCCTGAAAGGTGGCCCCACTTATTTATGGTATGTTAAATACCACCGATTATCTCATTCATGCTTGTTCAAGCCAGCCACTATATATTGTCAGTTAATCTGTATATGCAAACACTCCAGAATAAACTGTCCAAAGAAACAATCAAAAGAGAGTATAGTTCATAGACTCTGGTGCCTGCTATTCATCTTCTTTAATTGGCATTCTCGGTGCTTTGGGAATTCTTGTGTGTTTTGAATTAATAAGTCATTACATAAAATATGTAAACAGCTTGTGGAAGTGAGACTGGGATCCAAAGCTACCGCCACTGAAGGATAATCCCCCTGTTACTGGGCAGCAGAATCATGCTGGGCTCTAATGTTTGGCCTCCCCTTGTCCTGCATTTGTCTTTCATCCCAGATTCAGAGACTCCACATGAGGGATGGAAAGCATTTTCCGTCTCTGCCTCTCCCCAATCTGAGGAATGTCTGGTTATGAGTGTCTCTGGCAAAATGCAAGTTGTGGCTTTAAACAGCTCAAACAGAGAAATGCCATAGCCACGTCCTACTGTATCAAGGGGTAGGCACTGCTACTGCTGTCATTATTGCAATAATTAAAATATTTTCAGGGGGTAAGTGAAAATTCTTTGCCCAAAGGCAAGTTGTGGGGAGTCCCAGTTCTCCTTTGAGTTTCAAACTGGCTCTTGCATACGGATGAGACTTCAGAAAGACACTCTCCCACAGAACACTGGTTGTGCAAGTCTTGTTTGCAAGTGTCAAATTCTTCATCATTTTCTTTTATTCTCTAAGCACCAAAACCAGCTTTCTTAGGACCCAAAACTACTGATACAGTGTGGTCTGGTATGACCTTCTGCAGACGCACACTTTAGTTTCTACAGATCATTCAAGTGCTTCTGGGAATATGCTCCATTGCACCACTAAATGAGGAGAATATAATGAAGAAGTTAAGTAGAATTTTAAGCGTAGGCAAATTAAGAAAGAACAGGTTAAGAGCTGAAACATACAAGTTCATGTACTTTTATGATTAGTTCATTGCCTAGTGTATATGGAGAAAATGCCTGAAGGAAAGTGTAGAAATATATACAACAGCTTATAAAAACAAATACAGTGTACATATTAATATGTTTTGTGTGATAGGGCATAATGATGATACTAAATTTTAAAAAAGATTTAACAGTAAACCTAGAAATGTCTTAAAGCATTTATAACCAGAATGGGAAACAATGTCATTCTTAGTTAAATGTTGCTTGACTTTCACATTTTTCCAGTGCGTTATGCTTCTTGGCAAGTGTAGCTCAAGAGATAGGTCCAAGCAGTTCAGATTTCTAATAATATAATAATAAATGTTGAGTGTTTCCCACCATCCTCCTCTGAGCATTTAGTTCAGGAAACTGCTTTTCAGAAAGAGACTTTCAGCATATATATGTAGCCAGGAAGGAGTGTAAAGTGAACTTTCTGGTGAGGCAGAACAAAGGTCATTTCCATGCCTATAATGTATATTTTGATTCCCTTTTAAATATTTCAATTTATTTTATTTTACTTCAGAACTTCTAGTACATCCTAAAAATAATAGCCAGTAGCTATTCAATTCTCACTATTTTTATTTTTTACTTTCAAAGGTAAAAACCTTTGAGTTTACCTGTCAGTTAACTGCATCATTCATGTCTTCCTTTGTGCTTGTTTTTAGTGCACTTTACCAAGTTTTCTCTGTCAAAGATGATTCTTGAAATGTTAAGCCACTCCTAGGAAGAACATTGTGCAATAAAAGTGGCTTCTTTCAGAAAAAAAAAAATACCCACAGAAAAATGAAGCTAAGTTGACTTTTAGTGCAATTCTGTGTGAAAACCACAAGCATACCACATGCTACTTGTGTTGTTTATTTTAAAAATACTAAGTGCAGGAATAAGATCAAAAATGAAAATTTCTAACTTGCTAACAGCTTGATGTCAGGCAGTTTCATGTGTCCCTTTGTAATCTGAAAAATGTATTTTGAAACAGTTGAGATTCTAAAGTTTCAAAGCTCGGTTAAAGAGGGTTTTTTTTTTTCTTTTTTTTTCCCTGTAATTTTTCTTGTAAAATTTGAATTCTCCATTTCCCTATTCCATTGTATGGGATATGTAGCGTCATCACAGTCAGTTCATGAAGCTGTCAGTAGAAGTCTCCAGAGATTTCTTTTACGATGTCAAGATGATGGCAAAGAAAATGTCAGCTGCTATAGGCAAAACAAATAAAGCTTGCTTTAAATGATATTGTGTTTTAAACAAAGCAATCATAGCAAAGAAATTCAGAGTTAATGTTTCTAGAACCCCAACTAGCTCTGCTTAGCCTATTATGAAGAAATATTGCATCCTATTAATGAATATGACATTAAGAGCTGAATCTCCTGAATCTTTGGATTTTCTATTGATTTGTTAAAGTCTATAATGAGATTACTTTTTTATTGTTTTCTCATCTATCTAAGGAAGCTGCATAAATGCAAACAGACACTATGTTTCCTAAGTGCTAGCTAGTAAATTCTGTATGCTCCAAACTAATTCCGTGGTTGTGGTAACACAGAACAGATCTGCACTGAACATGATCTCTATTCCTTCCTCAGACAAGGAAGGTAGGATGAACGCATTGGATACGTCTTGTCAAATCTGTGTAGCGTGTTCTCAGGAATTACAGTGATGGAGATTTCTGAGTTTTCCTAGGCAATCTTTTCAAGTGCTGCACAACTCTCACCTTTGCCTTTTTTCTAACCTGAATTTTACTTGTTTCAATTTAAAATGCAATTCCCGTTTGTGTTTTATGTTATTTATTTGCCAAACAGATTTCTTTGAAGATGATTTCAATAGCCTTCTACAAAGATGTTTATACTGTGTAGTTGGATTAAAAATACTAAACGCAGCTTACATTACTGACTGACTGTCACACACCCTTCTGTTTTGTCAGTTTGAATAAGCTTCAGAAGGACAATCTTTGTTACATTTCTATATTTGATTTCCTCTGTGTGATTCAAAAACACAAGTTTTCAGATTGTTTTTTTTTCTTATTAAACTTAATAGTAATAGGATAAAGATAAGTGTTTATGCAAAGTAGTTACTGATCTATTTTCCTTGGAAAGTTATGTATGATAATTGATCAATCCAATATGAAGCTTTCCAGAATCATGAAACAAATTTCAAAATCGCCCTCTTATTTGCATGCGAGTGCTTCAGTTCAAATCCATTTAGCACTACACCTCCCGTGAAACATTGTGGTTTCAAAGAGAACTTTTTTGACACAGCCTAACTCACCGACAGCATTCAGGCTCAGAAATTCAATATTGACCCAATAAAGGTGTGATGGATTGCTTTTCAGTCATTAGCAGAATTTTCTCTGTTCCTCTCTTGTTATAGGAATTTTAATATTCAGAATAAAAATGATGAGGCTGGTCTGGCTAGTCAGAACTAGCCTGCTTTAAAAGAAGGCCTGTTTACTCCAAGGGATTAAGTCTCCAAGGAGTGGAAGCCATGGCTTTTGTCTTGACCCTTTAGATTCCCAGTGCAATTTAATATAGACTTTCTTTGAATTTTGCTCAAAGAGGGAGCTGTCTTGTTTACAGTTTAACTCTTCAGGAGGCAAGTGGTGGGGGTGAGCAAACAGAGCTGTACAAACTGGCTTTGACAGAGATTTCTGTAGATGTGCCACTGCTTTTCCTTCAGAGATAAACCCCAAGAGATTATAGATCAGGAGTATAATTCCTAAAGGTGAGGCCCAGGGTCTAATGACCCTGTTTATGGGACCCAGAATGTGTTTGGGAAGGGAAATGCTGAAGGCAGTGAAGGTGTGGGTATGTACTGTGTTTGGTGCCCGTAGCAGATGAAGGCCATCGTGAACTGCTCCTTTCTACCCCTTAGCTGTACTGGAGGGGCCAGGTCATGAGCACCAGCAGTCACAGGTGCCTGTCACTAACCAAGCTTTGGCTGTCCTCTCCCCATAGTACAAATAGCGGCTGCCCCAGATTTTCTGTCATCCACTCTCCTGCTTGTGCCAGAAAGGCTGGAAATGCAGCGGCATAGGAAGGGGTTGCTGTAAGGGATGGCCAAAACAAAGGGGACTGTTACAGGATCACAGAATGGCTGAGGTTGGAGAGACCATCTAGTCCAACCTCCTGCTCCAGCAGGGACCCCTAGAGCACGGGGCACAGGGTGGCATCCAGGAGGGTTTGGAAGATCTCCAGAGAAGGAGACTCCACAGTCTCTCGAGGCAGCCTGTTCCAGGGCTCTGTCACCCTCACAGGAAAGAAGTTTTTCCTCACACGGACATGGAACTGCCTGGGTTTCAATTTGTACCCGTTACCCCTTGTTCTGTCACTGGCCACCACTGAGAAGAGTTTAGCCCCCTCTTAACATTCTCCCTTCAGGTACTTATACATGTTAATTAGATCCCCTCTCAATCTTCTCTTCTCCAGGCTAAACAAGCCCAGCTCTTTTAGTCATTCCTCATAACTTAGATGCTGCAGTCCCTTTATCTTCTTCGTCGCTCTATGCTGGACCCTCTCGAGAAGCTCCACGTCTGTCTTGTACTGTGAAAGTGAAAGTGAAATATTTATTGGATGAATGGACTGGGAGACATCAGGGAGAGAGAGACCTGTCCCTACTAATCCCTGCTCACAGCTGCTGGCAGCTTCCTCTCCCTCTGCTGAGAGCCCACCCCAGACTTCCCTGCCTTCCAACCTGTACACTCCAGCAGGCATTTTCCAGACCATTTGAGTGACACACGTGCCCCTGAGAAGCTTCTGGCGGCTCCAGTGCTCCATTGTAACGTGTACATTACACAGCATCCTGGATTAACAGATCTGTAGTCTAACTCTTGCTATTACCTGGACTCTCTTTGGCCTGTCAGCCTATATTTGCTGTTAGTTTTGCATGAGCTATCCAAGACCAGGTGGTTTGCTTCATAATAGTGCTCTACACATGATGTGAGTTAAAAGCCCCATGTAGTTTTCAGTTTATTCACAAAAGGAACATGAAATAAAACAAGAAATCCAGGCCAGACTTCTCTGCAGCTAATGGAATTCACCTCCAAAGGTAGCTAAACATATGATTTAGACTTAACACCCACTTTCCTATTCCTTCTGTAGAAGCAATTTGTAACATAATAAAGAAAATGCAATCCTTTTACTAAGATTATCAGTTTTTATCCTACTAGGTTTTTTAGACAAATGCTTTCAACTAGTTTTATATCATTTGGATAGACATCACCTATACTAATAAAAAATCCTTAAGGAATGTGATAGTTACTACAAATACACTGTGCGCTTGTCCATTTCTGAGAAGAATTATCAATTTGACCAGGTAGCCAAATAATGTAAAACTATAATCATAATTTATCACAATAATGAATAATGATTCAGGTACATTGAATATTTCGATTTCCTCTGAGTGCACAAGATATATTGTGAATGTGTCCTTCTCTAATCTCTGGTGTTGTAATAATAATTTTTGGCCCAGATATTCTTTGTTTTAAACAAATGGAATATCAATCTTTTCTTTCCAATATCATAGCTCTGGCTAAGAAATGGGTTTCTGTCACAATGTAAACACTAGATTACTGTCTAGAAAACACTTTAGATTATTGTCTAAAATTGATAAATGCTAGAAAAGCTTGTTTGAAAATGTTAAACTTAGACTGGTGAATATTTGCGTCTGTGGATATGCATGATTCCTTTTTTTATTTCTTTACATAATGTATATTCTTTGTCTTCAAAAATGCTTAATCATTTGGGTTAGAAATGTTCATTTAAGTGTAGAGAATTCTAGTAATTATTACTTGACTGGAAGGTACAAAGAATGTATATGCAGTTTCTGTTAACTGAATTACATGCAGTTTTCAAAATATCCTTCATTTTATGGATATTCATCTATTGTTTGAGGATGTCCACAAAGAGTTAGCTAAAGCAGCTTTCGTATTACAAGAGAACACAAGAACTTAGTCTTTTTTTGCCCTAGACTTTGGCAAGAGCAGAATGAAGTAGCTCAGTTAGTTGTAATTCAGTTTCAGGTATTTTGCTAAGTTCTACCATTTCAGCTTGCCTAGTGATAATCTTCCTCATAGCTTAATTCGCGAGATGAAGAATTGCTATTGCCGCAGGTACAAACAGAACTACTATTTTCTTTCTTCCTAAGAAAGTTTTACAGCTTATGGTTTGTCCAGTAGAGCCTCAGGAAAAGGCATGAATGAGTCAAAAAAAATTAGCTGAATGTTTTGTGTTCCTCATGAGCAAATTACTTAGAGTTACAACTAAATATGCAATGACATTTCCAGAGATGCATAGTTCAGAGGAACTGAGGAATTCATGTTCAGCAGACTTGTTATACATGAAATGTAAATACTGCTTGAAGGAGAATTAGATTTATTTTTCCTTCTTTTGTCTATTAACAAGAGCTAATTGTTCTCAAGATTCCTTGCTAAATTCTGCCCCAAAAGACTATGGTCCTGATCCTCTTATGTTTATGTGAAATTATTATACTCTCATAGTATAAAGGGAACTCAAAATGTATGTAAATAACTTATGTCAATTTAAAAGGATGTTTCAATGCCAGACCAGTGTAAAGAGGCCTCAGTGTAAATGAAAATCAGACTTTCTATGTTTATGTGAATTACACATCTGTAAAATATCTATAATATAGAATATAGCAGTTGTTTAATTTTTTTACCTAATTAGAGAGGCTTGAAAACATCTGGTAGTTGACACCAATCCATTTTTCCATTGTATCCTTTCTTGGTAAGTTGGGAATGGAATACAATATATCCCTTGAGATGCTCTTTAGTTTATGACAGGTGTGCGTTTCCTAGCTGGTCATTGCCTGACGGTATTTGTTTCCCACAGATACAGCTGGAAATATATTTATTTGGCAGTAAGGAATTGAGATGGAAAGAATAACTGATTTAGAAGGAAACTTGCATCAAAGATGTAGATATATAATGTTTGCATGGAAATCTCAATGCGGCATTTCATAATTTTCACAGGCATTTGATTTGTCAACCAAAGTATCATAAATTTAATAATATGCATAACTTCCAATACCAGTATAAAAAGTAAAATAAAAAATGTATTTTATGCAACTAAAATCACCCCCTCTAGCATATTTAACTAGCTATTTTTAAGCCCTGAATGAGTAACTCCTGTTGTGAGTTCTACCATCTGCAGCAATGGGAGCAGCAAAGTCAACGGTCTGCTGGCTAATGCACTTTTTGGACTATGCGTGGGGTCCCTGAAGATGGAAAAGGGAATTGAGCTTCTCCTCCTATTTCCTCTTTCTTTATGTGTTATTGCTCTTGGGAGATGTAAAAGCTACTGGGAATGAATGAGAGAGACTGGGGAGGGGAACTTAACTCAGCCTGAAAATATTCTTCTCCTGACAAAATAACGAGCAGCTCTAGCAACGTTGCTAATAGACTGTGCGTCACTTTGCTCTAGCAGAAGCATTGGTCTGGCAGGTAGGAGCAATGTCTGGACTAGCAAATTCAGCAGGGCCAGGACCGTTTTCTGAGACCAATATTTACAGAGCAACCCATAGCCCTACTGTTAAAGTTTTAGCCTCCTAAAGAGTCATGCAGTTAACCTCTTAGGGACGGTCCCATGCTTGCATCTATATTGTGCCTGGAGACAGTCTGAGTGTGTTGCCGTTGATCTGTGTCAAATCCATATTAGGGTGCATTTTAACAACTGAATGACATAACAGCCAAATTTCAGGGCCTGGGAGCATCCCCTTGTGTCATTTACTGGTATAAACATAGTCAAAATGTTCTTATTTCATTTATTGTTTTTAACTTAGAGTTGCCCAAGGACAACATATGAAGTTGAATAAAAATTAGCAAAAACCTCTAGTCCTCATAGGCCTCAGCAAAATTTCATGGTACAAAAAGGTAATTTCTATAGTATATAGAATATATTTTATATAGTATATAGTATATATTTTCTTTTTTTCTCTCAACACTTTTTTTTTTGTTTGTTTTAAAGGACACTATCATTTATGAAAGCCTCTGTATGTCTTTCAGGATGGAAAATGTCATGTATTATCTCACCATATAATGAGCTGTAGGATGTGTGTGTGTGTTTTAATCCTATGGGGAGTGCTGGAGTGCCTCAGATAGCATATGGGCTCAGTTCACTGATAGTGTGATCCTAGTGCTGTGTGGCCCAAGCTCCCTGTCTGCCCTCAACCAAATCAAACTTTTATGTGTAGGGTTTTTTTCTCTCAGATGCATAAAGGAAGATGGCTACGTTTCTATATAGGTTTTGGCACAAAAAAGATATTCTGTGAAGAATATGTAATTGAGGACAGACTTTTATCACCAAATGGAAGAAGGAAGAACTTTTACTCTTGGTGGAAGCAAACCCAACACAAATGTTGTTGGCTATAAAGAAGGGAGATTGATGACTTTTTAATCATCATTATTTTTCACTGAGCAGTTCATGTTTTCTCTCAGATTTTTTTTTTAATTTAAACTTTTCTCATTCCTCTAGAGTTGGCTCTTGCCCTGACAAAAAAAGCCAATGCTTAATCTGATGACATTGTCAAAATGGATTTATAGATTTGTTTACTAACAAGGGTTTAGAATGGGATGAAACAAGTTTGCCTCTGGGAATGGATATGACTGATGCTGTTTTCTGAGAGCTGATTTTTTGTCACAATTTTTTAAAATGGATTGCTAATAGAAAATGATTTGTAACTAATGGAAATGGAGAGTAGAAAGTGATGGTCTTATATAAGCCTGGCATTTCTAAAGTTAAGAGGTGAAATGTAGCTGCTCTGTGAAAAGCATTTCCTCTTCTTTTCTTCTTGGCGTATTCTCACTTATATCCAGGGTGGTCTTGAGGATTTGTGGGCTCAAAAAGAATGGAAAAGAGTTCTTGTCAAGTATTCCTTTTGCTCACATTTCCTTTCCTTCACATTTTCCTCCTCTTCCTTTGTTTCTGCTTTGGAAGTCTCTCCTCTGGTGACCAGGTCAGGTGGGTGGCATCTTACACCTCTTGGTTAGGTGTGAGCACCATAGGCATAAGAGGCACAGATGGAACCTTCAGCCATGGCCATAAAAGGCCCTTCAACATGAACTGGTGGGCTAGGATGGTGAATCTCAGCTCCCCTGGCAGGACTTCCCCCTGGAAGTCCCGGCCTGGTCAGAGGGCTCTGCTGGCCACGTGCTGTGGGCTCATTGCCCATGTTCTTACCCTGTGTTGCCCAGGACAGGGGTATTTCACACTGTGTTCACCCCTTTTGCAGAGATCCCAAGGCATGAATGAGACTTCCTCCTCCACCTCATTCCCAGTAACTCAGTGAATGGTACCTTTTTTATTTGCTCCTTTGCTTTTCAGAACTGCAACTTTTGTTTCAGTACAGTTACGTTTTCAAGGCTTTAATTAAGTCTTGACCTAACTGCTTTCCTCAGTCACTGTAATCTAATATTCCCTGTTCTTGCATTGAAAAATTCAGGCCTCATTTCTTCCAAAATACACATATTAATGTTATTTAAAATAAAAAAAAAGATATTGAATCCTACTCACTGACTTCACAATTTTTTTAACCCGTTGTGGGGGAGAGAAAAAAAAAATCTTGCCACTTCTTTTTAATAGTAGCACAGCCAAAACTAATGATATGAGAGAACATGTTGGCATTGAAATAGCCCTTGCTGAGGAGAAGCACATTCCAGAGGAAATTGATTTTCATGTCACCAACTTATGCATATTTCGAAAATTAGGTTCTGAGCCACAGGGTTCACAGCCAATTTATTTGTCGCTATGTTTTGCTAAACTTGTTCAAATAGATATTCAGCGAACTAACAAGTTACCTTTGACATGAAGAAAAGCTCATGCAAAAAAACCAAAAAAAAAAAGTGTAGTACAGCCTGACCCGTAAGTAGAGATCCAGACAAGCTTGTGAAATGTTTAAGAACTGTTGACGGCAGCATATGACTACAGAGTCCAGTATAAAGTTCTGGGATCCATAAAGTTTAAAGGTAGAAGCCAAGAGCTTTCTGCTCTCTGTATGTCACAAGCTGCTACACTTCATCCAGTTATCCATGTTGAACTCGGTGCTTCCTGTTTAAATTAAACATGCCTTCCAAAAAGACATCCAGTTCTGGTCTGAAGTTAAGCAAGTTTGCTTTGATAGCTTTTTTTTCAGTGACTGACAAAGTCCAAACAAACCATTACTTTTAACTTGATTTTATCTGGCATCAGTTTCTAACCACTGAGAATTGTACTATTAGATTAATGACTCCGTTATTTTTCCCCATGTAATACCATGACAGAACCATGTCACTTGTCAGTTTTCTCATTAGTAAACAACTTTAGATTTGCTTCCTGGAGAAGTTTTCTACACCTCGAATAACTTTCTTTTTCATTTTCCTTTTGGTATCATCCATGATTCTTTCCATATTCTTTTAGAGATGCACATTGTGGATTTTATCTAGTGTTTCTGTCTATGTATCTGTCTATCTATATATAAGAATATATTTGTGTCTCCTAGTAGTTATGTCAATTAGGAAAATAAATTCTTTGGTATCACATAAAGAAATTAGATATGTTCAACGAATAATCTCTGTATAGCTTAATATAAATCCATACAGTTTCAAATGAACCTTCCAGGTAGTGACGTCTTGCTTTCCTTGCATATCAGTACATATGTGACTGACACTGTTTTTTCAGTATCCTATAATCATCTTAAACTAGAAATACTAATTTTCTACAAAACCACTATATCTTTTAAATTAAAAATTTTCGTTTGCCACATACTGTGAAATGTTCTCTTCATGTTCCCATTAGCAATCAATAGGTGTTTGAAATCCTCCTCCTTCTTCTTTTTTTTTGGTTTTATTTAAGAAGCTTCTTTCTAGTCTAACTTGTTTTCTTGTTTGTGTTTTCTTTGATTGTGATTTTAGAAAGGAGTGAAAGAAGAAAGCCCTTTCAGAAGGAGTATGTATTTATATATATGTTTATAACTGGTGTGATTGTTTCATCTCAGGCTGGAAACTGGTGGTAATAAAGGTGTCATTCCCAAGCTGATGGCCTTCTCTTAGCTCAGATGACTTCAGCCCTGTGGAATCTCCTGCACCTCTTAGCAGTCTGAGGGAGATAACACTGCTCTCCAAAGAGCTTGTTTGCCTTGTGTTGCTTTCCTTAGCTGGCACGGCTTCAGTTATCGTTACCGTGTCACTTAAGAAAATGTGCATCCCTGGGATATAAACTTGGCAATGGTTTTGATAATTGCTGTTTATATTACACATGGTCAGCACTTTTCCTTGTCGTTACTGGTCTCTTAATTGTGCCTGGAATTCTGCAAATGTGAAGAATTCGAGCTAGACTTGGCCTGGATTTTCACAGCAGATGCACTTTGACCCTTTTTAGGAGATGATTGAAGGGGACTGCTGGAGTTACTAGTTTCTTTTATCCTCCCTCATTCTCCTCCTACCTCTCAAAAAATCAAAAAATCCTCCCTCAACTATTTGGTGCAACATGTCTGATTGCACAGCTAGGTCAGTGCTAGGAGAGCATTCCAATGACCCCATGAATAATGTACCCATTCCAGATAGAAAAGACTTTTTTTTTTTTTTTTTTTTGAGAACAAATATTGTAGAAATAGGGATAACTCATGAAGTGTTGCTTTTCTTTCATGTTTCTTCCAAATTGCTGATTCTTTGACACTTAAGAATTTAGTCTTCTGGTGATTTGTGTATTGCATCTCTTACAACACCAGTTGTAAAACTAAGTCTCTCTGTTTTTAGCTCTTTGCTGGGATCAAGGGCATGAACTAGGCAGATGTTAATGACACGCATCCCACGACGTGCTCAGTGACACTATCCAGGGAGTCACAAGGGCTGTGTGACCTCTTTAGAAAAATATGTGACTGGGAAGTGGCAAAGTCATTCAGAATATTTGTGTCCCAACATCTTGGGTCCATCACTTCCTATAGTACACTTAGTGCATCAAAGAAATGAAGTTGCCAGATTAAGGAATGAGGTTCTGGGAATATGCTTTTTGTAGCTGCACAGATCTCAGCCTATGACATTCTCTCTGTGTTTTCATTAATAATCAGTTTTAACCTCACTGAAGTGAATTACTGAGGGCAGATGTGTGAAGTGAGCCCAATTCTGCAAAGTTCCGACAAACTCATGAGGTATTCAGTGTTCCAGATTGCTACGCACTTGTGACAGCTTGGTACTTTGGATCCCCACCTTTCATTTTAATGCTAATTTAGGAGGTAAAAGAAACCAAATTTGTTCAGTGGAGGCATGTGTTATTCTATTTCTAGACTTCTTCCTCTATAAAATGCACACAGGAACCAAATAGGTTAAATTGGTACAACCTTGAGCTATCATCATTTGGCATGGCAGTGATCTCAATGGATTACCTATAAGTGCAGAGTAATCCTTGTCTCAAACTGTGATAATACAGCCAGTAATAAACAGTATCATAAAACTGACATCGCTTAGCCTATGTTTTTCTTTTGACTTAAATGATGACTTGTATATGCTTCAAAGAGAGAATTAGAAAGACTGTGACAAGCCACCTGGAAAGCAAAGTCATCTGAAAGTGCATGTTTTGAGCCTAGGGTAAGACTTAAATTATTTAAAAAGGCAGAAAGAGAAATAGGGTAGCAAAAAATGCATCATCTTGTACATTTTGCAAGCCATAGCCAGCGGGATGACTTTGACCTTAAAGTAAAGTTCACTTACAGCAGCGTGAATTTATCTTCCTGATAGTTAATATTCTTAATATTTATGAAGACAAGGTTGCATATCCCAAACGCTTGCTTCCTAACTAAATAGTATTAAGTAACCAGTCTTTTACTGTATAAAGTGATAGGGTGTCATTCTGGATACAGCACAGATTTATTATTTTTTTTTTCCACAAATTAAGAGAAAATATCTGCTTTCGGTTTGTTTTCTAATCTTCATTTCTATAGCAGCTGAAATATCAGGAACCTCATATTAGAATGAACTCTCTTATACTAAACAATATCTAAATGTTCAATATGGTATTAGTTAAATTGTGGTAACAAGTATTTACAGATGACTGTACATATGTACAAAAAGAATAGGGAAATTACTTGCTTGGAGTCATAAAATAACAAGCTACTGGCAGAATTCAGACCTACAGCATTAGAATCAGGCCCCTTCCACCTACATCATGCTGCTGATTCACTGACGCTATAAAGTCTGCAGGACTTTATGACATGCTTTCTAACTGACAACCAGACAGCATTAGCTGAAAGGAACCCTTTTAAGCCACACACATGCAAGTGCAGATAGTCTTAAAAATGCAGGCCACATCTTTCAAGTTTAACTAAATGCAATTCATTTAAATTTCTCAGCACACCAATTTTAATAAGAGGCTTACTGTTGTATAACCTCAGGAAAGAAAATCAGAAACTCTGTAGTTGTCTCCAGTCGTGCTTACTTTCATATTATTGACTAGTTTATTTTTAGTTACTTTACTTTCTGTAATAGGCACAATGTCAATGTCAAATGTTATAAACAAAAAGTACTGGTTTTAGAAAGCCTTCAAAGATAGACCATTATAGTCAGGGTTTAAGGTTATAAGCAAGACTGATTTTATATGAGGACAAACTATTTTGCATAAAATGGTTAAATGTGGAAATTACACCGTGAAAATGAATGCCTTTAGATTTGTGTCCAGCTTAGAATCAAAGCAGAGAGGAAAAATATCATGAAAACAAAAATAATGAGAGCACAGGAAAAAGTTGAAGAAATGATAGCAACGCAAAAAAGATGAGAAAAAGCCTCTTGTACTAATGTATTTCTTTTTCCTCCACTGAGGACTGTGTAGTCTTTTCATGGTCACCATATATAGAAAGCAAAGCTGTCTAATACCCTATTGTATTGTGTAAGCAGCATGCTTTCTTTTCCTCTGCTAGGCTTTCTTGCTGTAGTAGATAACATGGGCCTTTCTCTCACTGCAAATCACTGTTTGCATTGGATGGGACTCAAACAGGGAAATGTGTGTGTAGGCATTAATTATAGGAATCAGGTTCATAAACTTTCCACATTAGAAAATTAAACACAGGTTTCAGTTTTTGCAAAGCTGCTATTTCCTCCACACCTATTCTCCTATTGCAAGAAATTTTTACCAGTTTTCTGTAGATTAATCAGTGCCAGTCTGCATTTAATAGCAATATAATAAGTCATAGTCTTTTGCAAATTCTTAAAGCTTGTTTGTTTCCATAGTTTCAGCAGTTGGTCCTAAAACTCTCTGAAGTGGAACAGAAATAGCAATAACATTATGGTACTTCATCGCAACGCTTGCTGCTGCTTGTGGAATTGTTAAAATTGGAACACAGGGGTTTGATCCAGGAAAACACAAAATGAAGTTACGCTGGGTCCCTTCTTGAGCGGCGCCGCTGGGAACTGGCGGGGTAAAATGCTAAAGGGAGACCTGCCGGCAACCTGTGGTGTGCTAACTCATAGGAACAGGCTAGGAGCTTGCAGCTCTTCAGTTTCTAGTGTGTAGTGCAGAGGTGGTTGCCTGGGGTTGCATTTCAGCCAAGCATGCTAACTGACTTACGGGAGTCTTTTCTCCTATAAATCACACTGCTGTAAAATTGTTGATACATGAATTAATGAAACTTTGTCATCATGCTGCTAAACATGTCAATTCTTGCTTTCTTACTGTAAGCAATATGTCAGTGAAAATAAAGAAAAATTTAGATTAAAAAACAGATCTGTTTTTTTTCTTCTTTCCCTATACTGACTGATTCAATTCTTCTTGACAGAGAGTTACATAATTCATCTTTGTTTTGATCAAAGTGCAAGTGATAAAATAAAAGTCAAGCCCTGTCCTCCAACTGCTAAGGTGATTGGATTCCAACTTGATATTTTAATTTCCTATCTCAGATGAAATGAAGATAACTTAGTTTTTACTATTTTGCTTTAAGAGGAATGCTGTAGGAGGGCTACCTTTCTAATCCCTTATGTTCTCACAGCACCATTCACCAATCTGAATATCCCAGACATGATGTTGGCTTCCAGTTTGTCGCTTTGACAGCGATTTTTAAATTTCCATATTTCTGCCTTTGAACACCAGCCCAGTCAACATCCAGATATTAAAAACCTGAAGTCACTAATCAATTATTTTGCTCTACGCAAATAGAGATGATTGATCCCAAGCCTGGGACTTCATAGTTCATGCCATTCATCGAGGGAGCCCGAGTTCTGCCTGCAGCGCTGTTCATCATCTCTACTTAACCGAGACCCGTTCCTTGTGGTGTGCTGTTAAGGCAGCAGTGCGATGGCGAGTGCTGTAGCCTCCAGTCTGTCTTCTTGAGCACCCAGTGGTGCCTGGCGGTTCCCATGACTGATGTCCCTACCTCCTCCAAGCTTCCTCAGTATACTGAGGCATTCTTGCTGAAGAAAATCTAGCTCCTTGCTTCGCTTCAGTAAAGGTTAATGCTCAGATCCTTTTTTTGGAGTGAGCAATGGTTGCAAGCACGTTGCAACACTCTAGATCTGGTATTTTTGTTTGCTTTGTGTCCTGTAGTGTTATACATCTTTAATCATACCTTGATACCTTGCTTTCATCAGAAAGCAAAATTTTACCACGAAGGCAGCAGTGCTACCATGTTCTTGGATCTGCAACCTTCTGGCTTGATGTACCTTTTGAAGGGCTGACTGCCAGATGGGCTTCATGGAGGCTCTGATGTAGTCCTGGCCCACTACTTTCTAGTACCATGTGGGTGCCAGGCTTGTCTCTAAATAGTTTTTGAATGTCATGTGATGTGAACTGCAGCAAGGGGGTTGCTTCTGAGACCTGACAGAGCTGAAACTTGAAGAACAAATGGAGACTATTTATACCCAAACATGGAGAAATGCATTTTAAACTAACAAGAAAAATGTAGTCAATGGGTGTTATTGATGAAATTGCTCGTAAAGTGTTTGGCACACAAATTCACAGACAGTACAGGCAGAAGAAACAACATTATGATATGTGTAATGCCACAACAAATTAAGCACAAGTGATGAATTTTTAAGGAAAGACTAAAGGGGCTGACAATATAGTTTGTAAATTATCTTAAATGTATAGTCAGGCTTTGGTATCTGGAGGAGCTAAACTGAATCTTGGGAAAGAAATCAAATGGAGCTGCAATTGGGGTTATGAAGTGGTGTTATATCTAGACTATCAAGAAGGGTGGCCTAATAGGAGCTGATCCATAGATATACGCAGTTAGCACTGATGTGATGCCTACCCTGCACACAGTTTGGAAGTTTTATTTTGGACTAACCCTAGTCTGGGCCCGTGGACTGCACGTCCTTTAGTAGAGCATGCTGGGGCACTTCCAGTTTGAAAGGATTTCAGTCAGTGTGCTCTGAGACTTTTGTGATCCAAACTAAACCACAGAATGTGGAGAGGCTGGCAGACTTACGGCAAAAATGCACTGTGCTAAGGTGTTAGTTCAGATCAAGGAGCTGTCATGGACCATACTAGGAGGTGAAGATTAGCATATGTCGAGTAAATAAGTCACTGTATGCAGCTTGTAGAGCGGGCTCTAATTTGAAACTATAGTATGTTTCAGAGGCAGGGGAAGAAGCAATGCATGTGGGATACTAGTCTTGAACTCCACTCAAATCACTATACAAAACTCCATACAAAACCACCACATGCAGTTGCATGTCCTGACACAATGCCAACCAAGATGGGGTAGGCGTGGGTGATGCTAAAGTAGTTCAATGCACAACGCAAACATCTCCTTTAGGTAAGGATCCTTTTAGGACAGCTACTGAAGCACTGTACTTAGTCACTCCACTGAATCTGTTATTGGAAACAGAATGGCAGAGCTAAGGTAAAAGGCAGAGCTGCATGTGTTCAAGCTAAAATTTAGTGAAAGTGTCAGGGCACAGCTGAACTAAAGCATCAAGACTGAACTAATTTGGCTGCTGCTCAGATAGGCTTCTGTAAGAGTTGCCTAATGGAAAAAGAAAGTAAGGCAATGCATGCCTCTAACAAAAGGTCATTGAGTTATATAATATATTGGCTATCCTGTCTCATCACATCTGGTACACTTTGGTGATGCTACCAAAGACCTATTTAGCGGGGTGTAGATACATGTACACCTAAAGTATATTGCTGTGTTTAGAAGTGAAGTGAGGTGACCATGCATAACACGGGATATATGCATAACTCTGTGTGCTGAGCAAACAGTGAAGGTTCCATAAGGGCTTAGGAAACAGACACAGTCCCCTGTGTTTTTAACAACAGTGTGAAAGAAGAAAAGAGAAAAAGAAGCAGTTTAAAATTGCCTGCCACTTACAGACTTGGAAGGGTCCTTGCTGAAGCATGAGAGATTTTCTTGGAAGCCTTTTATGTCTTTGTTCAAACTTCATATCACCTTTACTGAATTAAGCCAAAAGAAAATCAAATTTCAAGGTAGCTGCCTTTCAGTAGTATATACTGAGTATTCCTCTAAACAGAAAGAACTTTCTGCCCTCCTTGTTTAGATTTTGGTTTAGTAGGGGGAAAAATGGTACTTTGGCAAATCAGTGAATTTGCCTGTTGCTAGAAAACTTTCCGTAGACTTTTGCAATGAAACAAAATGATAAACCAAGGTATCCAAAATATTTGTTTTAGCAATAATCCTGACTTGATTTATTTAAATTTGCCTTAGATTTCTAAGGCTGTTTCTCCGAGATTTCTTCGAGCTTTACCCTGGTGCATGGAATACACACTTAGGGTTTCCTTCGTTTGAGCAGCTGTCTTCGAGATCTTTGAACATTGCTCAGTGAAAATACCTTATTCAGTGATGTTAGTATTGTCACTGAGAAAGTAATTTTCTCTGATCAGCTACAAACCTGACCCATGAAAATTCTTTTGGTCTAGATTAGGTACTGAATAATGCATATAAATGAATAATGCCTATGCGTAGAAAGGGGAGGAATTGAAAACACTTTCTAAGACCTGTAAAAAGGAGTTAAAAAAATTAAGAAACAGTCGTTGATGGTAACACTATAGCTTGAGAGTTAATACGGTTACATTGATACAGGATATGACTAGAGAAAAAAGAAGAATAAAAATGCAACAGGACTGCAGACAGAAACCTTACCATTCAAATTTACAGGCATCTCCTTCACATATGTCATGCATGCTAAATAGACAGTTTTAAATAGAGACGTTATAGTTTGTCATGCAGAATTATAATGCTTATGCATTTCTTTTCTCTTTGAGAAATAATAATAATAAAAAAGTGTAACAACACTCTAAATACCTCAGCTTAATGAAATAATATTATGATTTGAAAGTTGACACTCCTGTGGTTTTGAATTCGGAAATCTTGGGGACTCAAATTTGTGTTTTGTTAAATTGTCTTATGTTATACTGAGTTATTATGAAAGCTTCTATTTTTTTAATATTATATTTCAGTGATGAAGAATTCCTTTACTGGCTACATTAAAGAAGGGGCAAAACTGAATCAGCTTAACTCATTGAATTAGGGATATACCCTAATTTTTTTTGATTGCCAGAGATTTGCTCATATGGGACTCCTTACCGTGGAACCACGTTCTGAAAGATGTATTTTTGTGATAAATTGATATTGGGAAAATTCACTTCTGACAGGTATTTCAGTCATTACAGACTGAATGGTTATTCTTTAATCTATCGTCTATTAATCTTTCAAAGCTGAGTCTAGACTTTTGTGCTACAACATGAAGTGCGTGCCCTGGGCTTCTGGTCCTTGCGGTGTTACAGTTCCTGTCTGATCTGTGTGTTTGGGTTTCCTTTCTGTAGAAATCAGGGAATAATGTTGTATGTCCAGGTTTTGTGCTGATATGAAATTGACTGGAGCATGGAGCCAAGTGCAAAAGGGGGAAACATTCTCAAGTTCCCTGATCAGATATAGTCTTAGACCTCATATATGAGACCAAGATCCATTCCATGTATATACATCTCTTTGGCATGAGATCATCAATGAGCAGCAGGGGTTTATACTATCTGGCATTTCCATTTGTGTTTGCATTATTCAAAGATCCCGAGGTGGTTGTCTTGGTTGTCTCTTTATATTACATGAAATCCTCTAACATTTTTCATATTTAAGCAAATAAAATAGGTGATTGTAGCTTTTTAGATACTGTTTGTAATTAAGTTAAAGCTGCATTCCTAGCTGCTAGAACATGTCGCCTGTCTAAATCGTGTTCTTAGAAATGTTCATTGTTATATTAAAAATTATGTGTAAATAGGCAAAAGGGAGACTGAATTTCCTGCAGTCTGCTGCAAGAAACTCCTCCAAGAGGCCAGAACCCCCTGCTGGTGTTGAAGATAGCGTTCTTACTGTTATTATAGATATTATTGTTAATTGCAAGTGTTGTAAAAGAAAATATTTTTTGATAGCCCTAACAGCTCTGCTGTCTTTTCCTCTCTTTCTAGAGAAGAAATGTTCACCTGATCTTTGTGAGTCCCTTAGACTAGATTGTAAAGCTCTGCTAGTTTTTGTAGTCTACAAAACATTATTGTTTACAAGATAGTACAGTTTACAAATAAATGTTCTACCAAGGATCATGTCACTCTTCTGACTTCTTAGATGTGTAAACTCCTTTTTAAAGCTGGACTATTTGCCAAGGTCTCTAGCCAAAATCTAGAATGAATATTAAATTTTTCTTTCTCTGCTGTGAGATACATAAACTGTATCACTCTTCTTATAAGAACCTATATAAGAAAAAAAAAAGATACTTCCAAGGAAAAGGCAATGGAAAAATAATTCTAACATCTAATTAAAAGAAGCAGAGTCAGTGATACAATGTTTACTATTACTTTTAGACTGAAGACTTTCAGGTTCCAGGAGCATAGTCTAAACACTGAGACTGACCTTTACAAGTAGGAATTTTGCAAATTTGCAAATGTGTATAATATTAGTGCTGAATCTTAGAAATGGATTTACACAGGAACTTCAGTCAAATTGAAGGATTATTCTCAGGGTGAAATCCTGACTATTCTGAAGATATTGGAAGTCATCTGTTAAGCTCTGAAATTTATGCATGGTAGAACAGAGTTGTTCCTAATAGACCAGTTTTGACAATTTTACCACCTCAAATTAAAGCATAATTGAGGTATATACTGTTAGTTCCTGCATGACAGAGAATGTGAGTAGGCAAAACCTAATGCTATTAGGGAACATTCCCAGGTAGTCAAAAGAGATCCCACACCAGTTTCATCTGTATCTGCATAAGTGATGTGAAAAGTTGTGACAAAGATGTCATATCAGCATAGACTTAATTCTTATGATTTTGGCATAGCTATAAATTTATAGATTTATACCTCAATTTCACCCGTATAATCTTCAGCCCACAACATCATTTAGCGACAACACTTGGAGTCTCTACTTTTCCTGCTCAGGAATAGGCATATTCCAACCAAAATATACACATCTCCTGCATGGCAAGCCTCTATTGCCAGTTAAGTGTCTTAGCAAGATGGCTCTGCTTCAGTGAGACTAACAATTCAGGTTGTAACTTCCCACTCGGAGGATGAACTGAATCCTGGTGGTCAAGTTAGGAACTGATGCTCTACAAGGATTCCTATTTAGCCTATCTTATTCCCAAGTATTTGGCCTGTCTTTTCTCTTGCTAACTCTTCCTCAGGATTAGGTCTCTCATGTCTAATCCCTCTTAAAACACAGAAACCAAGCAATGTGGCATTTGACAGCCCACGGACATACTGGGAGAATCCCTCACCACTGCCATGTGAATGGAGGCCTTCACAAAAATGTGGCTGTCGCTGTTTTTCGAGCATTTCGTTGGCAGGGCAGGGAATAGCTATTTCAGGCAATGAATGCTGCATGTCTGGGAAGTGGAAGACTTGTACTCCGAAGACTCATCTTTCTCAGGAGACTACCCAGCTCGTAGATTTGTTGTTGCTTGAAATAACCTAAAAACTCCAGCTCTATGCAGAAAGTAATTTGGAAAGTCCTTAAGTCCTCATCCAGGACTATCTCCCTGGGGGGAAAGGAGGAGGAGGAATGTCTTTTTTTTTTTTTTTTTTTTTTTCTTCTTTTTTCTTCTTTTTTTTTTTTTTTTTTTTAAATCCAGGATTATATATTTTACATTAAACAAGAAGCTGAGTTGTGAAATGCTATTCTGATGCTATAACAAGGTGGCTGTCTCAACCTTAATTATTCAGAAAGCTCTTAGACAGTTCTTGGAAATACTATACTGTATTAATCACCTTTGCTTAGTTAGCTTTGGGTGGCTGCTTGCTCAAAATTGCTGATTTTTGGCTTGGCCTCTGAGGCATCTAGCTCCAAGGCATCCTTGTGTGCAAGGAAGGCACTGAGGCAACTGGGGAGCCTTAGTGCCAACACTGGGGTTAGATTCTTCACGGGAGATAAAGTGGCTAAAGGTTATGAGTGTACTACACAATGCAGGTAGGCGTGACAGACGGTTTATTGGATAACATTCTTTCTTGCAACCACTCCATAGCATGTTGAGAGCTGCTGATTGCAGCCCGGCCAGTCTCCTTGCTTCACATGGGCATGCCAGGTCTCTCCTCTCTACCCAGAAACTGCTGGGCTCCCTCTGTCAAGTTGAATCCTACCCTCTCACAGCTCAGAGTGACCCGGTAGACCCGGATAATCTAGTATTGCTTTTTTTTCCAAGTGATGGAATGGGTAAGAAGGTGGGCAAATGTCACCTCTCAAAACCTGTCTTAACAAAACTCCAGTAAAACTATATTACAGAGTACTGCAGACAAAATCTTAAATGTAAACATTTAATTTAAAACTAAGTGCATCACAGTTTCTTTCATTTTTGTTTTAAGCATTGGTTAGGTACACAGGATTACTCTGTTTGACTAATTTTCCTGTTACAATGGTATAATCTAATCCAGGTAAAGATATTCAAGTGTTCAAAGCTTTTCACATTTGCTTTTAATGTTAGCTCTCCAACTGTGGCTAGAAAAATAATTCCTTCAGAAATTTGATCTGCCCTACTTCCTTTTGTAGTGCTTTTCGCTTCTTTCAGCTCTAAACCTGCAATAATGGCGCTTCTCTGTTATTCATATTTACTTTCACAAATCCTAGCTAAGGAATGCAAGAAAGAAAGAAAGAAAGCAAGCAAGAAAGTGCTCTTTTAAATCAGCAGTGACTTAAACTGAGATGGGTTGAAAATACCATTCTTCTACATTCTTTAGTGAAGTGTTTTCATTTAACTCATGTTAATTAAGACCATCAAACTTTTGAAATTATACTAATGTTGAAAACATAGTTTTCTTTCACTAAATATTATTAGGAATAACTTCTGGAGAAGGGGAAAAAAAAAGCTTCAAAGTGGAATGGTTTACTGCACTTGACACAGGAAAGTATTTCTTCTAGGGTTTTGTTTGATATTCTTCTGTAAAGGAAATATTTATCAGTCAAAACCCACTCTCACACCATCTTAAGGCAAATAACCAATAACAGCAATTTTCTGCATTTACACATTATTTCAAAACAAGCTTAAACATGATAGTAGAGTGTATTAGATGCACCACAGCTGCTACATAAGCTCTGGAGTTTTATTTATGTTTCTGTAAAAAACGAGCTTTTCAAAATTGATGTGTCATACCTTTCATTCTAATGTATGACATGCAGTGAATTTATCTGTCCCTTAAATAATGGTTTTGCTGTGGCAAATCCTCATCCCAGCTATTGAACCATGGTTTTACAGAAGATAATTTCAGCAAAGATGACAGAAAACCCATGACAGCTCCATTTTCAAATTGTAGCCTTGTTCTGAGGTTCCTCAAATTCAAATACTTTCACGTTTTTCATTAAAAAATACGAGACTGATGTGTTCTAAATTCTACTTACACTCATAACCTATAAATGTCCATGCAGAGGGATTTAGGGAGAGAACATCCTTAAAATGAGTGTGACTGTGCTAATGCACAATACTGCTGCTGAAAGAAGCAGGGAAGGAGAGAAAGTGAAGGCCACAAGCCTATTTGGTGCTAAGGTAAATAAAACTCATAAATTAATGAAAGAAGGAGTTCACATGATTTTTTTTCTTTTTTTTTTTTTTAATGGAAAGGTGTATGACACAATGATTCTTGTTTGCTTTGCACTGCACAGTGTTCTTTCTTCTTGCCACTAGTTAATAAAATTAGATGCTGTCCTTAGATGTCTCTTCTGAAAATTCTTATATATTGTGTGTGTGTATATATAAATATATATATATATATGTATATATATAGTATCTTTCCTTCCTTGCTTCCTTCTTTTTTTTTATTGGAGGAATAGTAAACTTCTTTAGTAAAGGTCTGAAACAGGCCCAAATCAGAAGCATACAAATAGCATGGATCAGATCTCTAAAGATCTCAAAAACTTTATTAGGGCAAAAATTATTTCTGGTCAGGTTGTTTTAAAAATAGAAATAAAAACATTATATTGTCTCTTTCTTCCTATGCCTTTTAAAATAAGAAAATTGATTTTTATCTAGTCATTATTTTCTTTAGAAACTGCTAAAAAAATGAAAGACAGCCATAGATTTAAAACTTCTCTATTTAGTTTCAAAAGACTTTCTTTACCCCTTATGAAATTATTTTTTCTGATAGACAGGAAGGATTAATATTATTTATGTATCTACAAAAAGGTAATATTGGAAATATTAATGTGCCAAATATAGGTTTGATTTTTGTTGATTGAAGAGGATTCCTGCTCCTGTACTTTTGTTCCACTGATGTCAAATGGAACTTCTTGAAAGGTAGAATATTATTGGGCATAAGCAGGCATTCAAAATGATCTAATGATTGAAATCATTCATGTAAAAATAATTTAAAAGCAACATACTGAAACAGTCTCTCAAGTTTACGGAAAAAAAGAAAAAATCTTGCCATGAACTTATAGTCCTCAATTTTGTGAATGTGGGGATATGTTTTACTGAAATTGACTTCCTATAAATACTTTTCTCCATGCCATTTTTTTTTAAAATTCTAAAGCACAGAAAGTTCTGCTAATCCAGCCATTGCATTTTAACACATCCATTTAGAAAGAAAATTGATTTTTTTTTTCCCTGAATGTCTCCTTTTATGGGCGTTTTACTGAGAAGAAGCATTCAACTATGAAAAACCATAGAAAAAAGATGCAGGCTGCACTCCTACAACAGCTATGTGCAGAAAGACAATGGGACTACTCAGGAATGTAATTTTAAACATCCATTTAATAATTTGCAGAAATGACAACTTTAAATGAAGATGCTTGCATGGAAAGCATTGCTAGTTAAGCAGCTGATTTTATGAAAAACTGCTTTTCACACTTGCTTAATTCTGAACCCCCTTTTGGTACAGCAATCTGTGCTTCAGCACGAAGGAGAAGGTACGTACCAGTATTTACTCCTGCACAGGAGAAAACTAACATTAAATACATGTTTTTCAACGTATGATATGCATAGTCTGCTTGCTGATTTTTGCTCATTTCAGAAACTGGAGTAGCTTATATTCTGTTCTAGGATATGTGCCAATCTAACACTTAAAGTGAGTAGGTATTTTTCATGTGTCCCAAGGCAAAAGACTGAATATGAAGGTTATGAAAGAAGTGATGGAGTAATATCTTGATGCCTTTGAAACTGAAAGAACAGGGTTTTGCACGAGGTTTTAAAAGGCTCATAGTATTTACTGCTACTAGGATGAATACTTTAGTTATATCTAAAATAATATCCTAGATCAAAGTACCATTATACTAGCTCATGCAAATTTATAGAGTGAGGAAATTTGAGGGAAGGATTGAGGCAAGACTGAAACAGAAGTGAAGTCATGTGTGTAAAACTCTTCTGGCAAGTGGCTGAGAAATGCAGCAGAGAAAGGAAAGTTTGAATAGAGACTTAAAACTAGAAAAATAGACTTTAAAAAAGTGATACACATTCACAAAAATGCTAAGTTGTTACTTTAAAATTAAATGCAACTACTTAAAATAGTTACACCAAATTAAAAATAAAAAAATATTTTTCTACCAATACCTGGGGAATTCATAAACCAAACTGTGAAAAAGATTGTAGTAACTTTGAAAAAGATAATAGAAAAGCATGAATTTGAAAAACAGTAAGCAACTTCATCATATATGCTAATAAATTCCACTGTTCTCTCAATAAACATTTGACTTAGTTCAGGCTTTGCATCCAGGCAGTTTCAAGACCCTAAAGCCAGATCCAGATTTAACTTAATAGCTGTTAAAACTGTGAGGCTTTTTTGTTTGAAAATATATAGGAAAAGTTATAAAAATATATAGAGAAGTGCACTGGGTAGAGAGGCACAATAAAACCATTGGTGTCACACTTTCTTGTGCTATGATAAGTCTGGGGTAACTCAAGAGAAGTGAATGAATTTATTGCAGATTCCTACTGCAGTAAAATATTTTGATTTATTTTCTTATTTTTTCTTTTTACTATTGCAAATTTGGGGACCTAAATACCATATTATCCATATATAAAAAAAAAAAAAAAA